>CM062824.1:21668133-21943431 GCA_031772345.1 Himalopsyche anomala
ACAACAACCTATGTTTAACTTAAATGTTGTTTATTCTATACTTTAGCGGTTATATGCAGAAAATAAATACAAATTGTATGCACTTTTAAGCCATTGTTTTATTTATGTACAGAAAATTTATTTTTCCATTTATTATAATGAATTTTCGTTTTTAAATACGGAGTGAAGTGAATGTAGTGGCGCTTGGAATCATCGCGAAGCATGAAATAAGAGGGCCACGGTCAGTCATGAATTAAATTCAACAATTGAGTTTATTGTTATTTTCAATTGATACCTATTTTCAAATTATAATGTTATGTGGATTTAATTTAAAATAAAGGGAAATGTACCAATTTGGAAGTTCTAATTTTAAGTAATAATTTTAGAATAACTGTACAATATATTTAAATTATCTTTTATTGAGAATTAAATACGGAAATGTATGAATGAGTGGGCTATTCGAGCCGGTGGATAACAAAACAGATGCACCCGGACACTGGAGTGAGAAGTGAATGTGTGTTAGACGTTCCGTGTCTGTAAATGTGAATTCTCCGTTGATCTACAAACATTCTAACGACATGTCTTTAATCGTGAACGATATTTAATAATAAAATTAGACAATTTTTGTTTTCAACACGAAATATGTTATGCAAATAGGAAATATTATCGAATAGGAAAACTTTCGATAATTTGATTAACACTCAATCAGTTTATTAATACAATATACCAAGTTCGTTGCCACTGGCACGTTATATGATTAATAAAAGACAACCAGAAAAATAACAAAATTGTAATGCATACATAGTAATATCGAGGATCGCCGACGCTTAGTTAAGTAGTCAGCATTTAATGTTTCTTATTTACTGTTTTGATATTAAAAAAGTATTTTTTCAATTATTTGCATGATTGTCTATCATGTTTATTGGGTGTAATGCAGTCGTCAATAAATTCGGAAAAAAATCAAGAACAGTTTTAGCATAGAGTACAAATGGTGTTGTACTATATGTACCACTGTTTTTATAGAATTGGTAAATAATACGTGTACATATTAAGATTGTAGCCTTATTGTGGCAACGCTCTAGGGCTTTTGAAATCTTTAATGATACTCTCAAAGTTTCGAAGATATTCCTACAATAGGTACTTTCAAACATCAATTTGTATGAAAAAGAATTTCTGTCATGTAATATGTTCACTACTTCACACCCACCCAATTTCAGTGTAGTTAACCCTTTCCTTACTATGCAAAAAAAGCACGCGCTCCTGAGTTGTGTATCCGTTACACATCAGGCGAACGGGAGTGAATCATGACAATTATATTACACTACTACAATATTTCTATTATTGCATGCACTCAATGCGTAAATGTATAAGGGAGGAATACCTGAATTTTAGGCTGAGTATTTATTATATATACAGAGAAATGTAAATGATTAGAAGGTATGTGTACTATTTACACATCTTAGTTAAGAAAGGGTTAAACGTTTTTTCTAATGTAACAATTTTTTATTATAATAAGTTGTCGTATTTTGAGACACGACACATTGTAATTTGATGCAGTTATGGCAGAGAAAAATGAAATAAATAAAACTAATAAACGCGAGAACTGTGTAATAATAAAAATAAACGAATATCGATTATGAGATGTATACAATATTATTTTATATATAAATATGATATAATGTATATTCCTTGGAATCGAAAATCGAACCTGAGGAATCCGTAATAACCGATAATAACCGTGTTAACATTTAGTGTGACCAAGAAATGCTACAAGCCAATCACTAACAATAATTTGAAATAACACGAATTCACATTCAATGCCCTTAAATAATAAGCAGCATTAATGACAAATGATTTGTCGAAGAAAATGTGAATGAATTTATCTCAGCAATCATTTGCCCACAATTGAGGAAATTATACACTAATTATCTTAACGAAAATGCATACTTCAGTAATCACTTGCATAATAATCGTTTCATAAAAAGAGTTCCGATAAGTTGTTGCTTCCCGGAAGGTGAACGATTCAATTCATTATTATTTTACAGTTTCCAATGTTTAAGGACAGGGTTTCACAACGCCACAGTACAGTTAAGAGAAGCCATACTCAACGTTTTTTTCCTCCGTGCCGCATTCCGATATTTGCTTCTTTACGTGGGCCGCAACATATTTATGGTATACTCCATTTTTTTTTTAGCTCACCGAGGAATTTAGAAATCCTCGATTTGGTATACTTTCTCCCCAGATATCTCCGAAACTCCTTTTTTTTATAGCTCACTGAGAAATTTGAAATCCACGATTAGGTAAGAGCTTACTGGGCCGCACATTAGGGTTTACTGGGCCACAGGTTGAGTATGGCTGGTTTAGAGGGGCCACGGGAAAACTTTCCGGAATCCCAAAATTTCTGTGATTTTGGATTCGAAATTCTTGGAAGAGCCAGAAGGCCGCACCAAAGTAGCCAAAAGGCCGCAGGTTCCCCACGCTTGTTCTATACATATACTTAATACTTTGATATCTTAAGATATCACAGTAAAATTACGATTTGTTTTATGTCACTGAAAATAATCATTATCATATTTTTCTATTACCGTTCATGTATTGTAGTATATGTTTTGTACAACCTTCATGTTTCCTTAAACCCCACCGCTTTATAATTATTTGTTCGTACATTATGCAAAATGGTGATGTACCGTATGAACATTTATGGATAAAAAGTGAAAGGTAAACATGGCGAAGATCATTAATCATTAACTGATGAATATTTTGTGTGTCATTCAGCATGTGCCTCGTATAAAAATGCATGAGCAGTTTAGTAATTATTAGTTTTTTTTGATGATTTTAAATGATGAATCATAATAAACGAGAGTACATAGCGAATTGTGAAAATAAGAGGGTAAAAAAATAGCTTCAAGAGTTTTTGGATATTTGAGTCTCATTTCTTTACAAAATATCAACTCCATTATAAATTACATTATACTATCCTCATTTTGTTTTTAAATATTAAAGTTTATATAACATTTCGAAAAGGACTTTTGTCAACAACAGCAATTAATTGTATTGTTAGAAAAAAACGCATTTTATTGGGTTACCTTTTAATCGACGGTGAAATTTAAGTTTTTTTTTTAATGAAATATAATAAATTGAGGAAAAAATCCAAACTATTTTCAGGCATACACTCTCGTGGTCCCCCATATTGCACTAGCATGTTATTTTGCGCCATTGTCCACATTGATACAATAATATGTAACTAAATGTTTGCGTGCGCAATGCCTAAATCCTTCATATCAAGTTTTCAACAAGAAAAAAACTTGTTTTTATAAAAGTTCTCAACTTGGAAAATTCTACTGGCTAATTTCTAAACTAAACAAATGATACATAACCGATCTCCTAACCCTTTAAGAACGTGTAGCTTTAATTCTTCTATTATTAGTTACCTTTCAACCATTCAAGTACAACTATTCATTATTTTTAAGGCGATTACTTACTGTCAATTTTTGGCACAAAGGCATTATATTAAGAAAAAAACATTTTTTTTCACACCTATACCACATTTTTATAATGATCAGAACCGGTTTCGCTCAACCAGAAAACGGTCTTGATCTCTGGAAAAAATGCGGTCTTTTATAAAACATATCTTGTTTATTTCAAAAAAGTAATACAATCATATATACTTTCAGGGTTTTTCTTTCTGCTATGTGAAACATAAATTTACCTTGCTAATGACTGTCACTGGCTCATGCGTAATCTTCGTGTTGAAATGTTTCGTTTAAAGTAATTTTATTTTTTATATAGACACTTGCGTTAATAATACATGAAAAAAAAAAGTGATATTGTTACGTCTTCAACTCTTCAAGGCAAAATTAGAAACACTTTTTTTTTACTTATTCGGTATGTACGAGTAAAATTCTAATACATAATATTTTTTTCGCCAGAGTGAATTAATTAATTAATTGACTTGGTAAAATTTTGTAGCTGTAATATTTTTTTGTGGTTTCTTAACCCACATATGAACAATGTTACCATAGGCATACACAGACAGTAATTTTGAATGAAAGGAATAGTAATTTAATACATATAATAATGTTGATTGGTTGCAAACGAAATCTTAAAACCTTTGCTCGTTCTCAATCATGCACTTATATTTTGTATTATAATGTGATAATACACAAGATAGTATACAAGGATTATATGCAATGGTGTGCTGCTTAAATTTTATTAACCGGCTCGCACGTCGGTCAAGGATTTTGGGATTTTTAAACAATTTCAAAAACCCAGAAATTGTCAGCGCGGGACGTTTTTTTAGCTTTTCCGAGAATTTTTGGATCCAAAATCACAGAAATTTACGGATATACTAATAACCTTGACGGGTGTAGGAACCGGGTCTCAGAACAGAAATTATTTTAGTAACCAGCTCGGCAGAGCCAGTGCGAACCCATAGCAGCACACTACTGAATACTGATGATATGTACGAAATACTTTTAAAATAAAAATCTTGTAAAAATTCCATGAATTATAATAAAGATTACAATTGATGTCAGTTAGAAATTCTCGTAATGAGCGAATCCAGATCTGATCTTGACAAAAACGTGAAATTAGTACATGCAACAAAACAATTGGTGCATAGTTTTAAAATTATATTTATGGATTTAGATTCTCTGCAAAGGTGTCGAATAAGTAAAGTAGGAATCGGCGGGAAATCATTTCGCTCTGTAAAAATGCCATTTTTTTCAGAATTCAATTGCATATATAATATTGTATGATATATACCTAACTAACTGCAGATTTTCCCATGATATGCTATTTTTAGTATGAAGGTTCGTAAAGAAATATTATAATTCGGTCGCTTTTTTCGGGGTAAAACTTTAACGATTAGAACTAGATAGTCTAACTCAAAAGATATACTCGCATAATATGCATATACGTAGTTGAAACTCCTTTTTAATATTTAGTTAATTATGTACATACAAATATAATTTTATTAATGTGATTTAACTAATTAAAGAAATTACTGAAGCATATTTCAGTGAAAACAAACTTTAGTAAAATTACAGGGTATTCAAAAATGTCGTCCATGTGTATGTGAAGTGATTTTATGAAAAATAATTGATGAAGATGTCATGTTGTATTGAAAATAATACTTCTAAATAACTTTACAAAAAAACAAGAATCTAGCGATTCAACGATTTCCCCCCTGGAACTCTGAAATTTCCCCCCGGGGAGGAATTCCGCACTGGTTGGGAACACCTGGATAAGACTATCAATAATTTTAAGACAATGGTTGACCACTCAGTGTTTTTTTAAATTTTGATTATGACAAGTTTACTCGAATAAAGGGGACACGTCAAGTATTATATGTTGCTACATGGCAAAAAACTTTTAACATCTTTTATGAAACACACATAAAATCATCTTGCGTTGCCCAATATGAACACGATTTATGGCATTGGAAATCAAAATAACGATTAAATTAAAACTCATTGCCAACTTGTTAGATATTAGGTATGTTGAACTGAGATTTTTTATGTTGATACTTATAACCTACGTCCTACAGTTAATAGATTTTAAAATTTGCAATCGGTTGTTTTATTTCAAGGGCGACGACTTTTTTGAAATTATTCTACGAAAATCTATAAAAAAGTATTTCAATGGTAATTTTTTATGACGTCAATAATTATTAACACTTTTACGATAATATGAATATTAAACAGCCTATAATTTACTGAAATACTACGTGTACTTTTTATGGTGATCAATGCATCAAATGAATCCAGATTACGAATATTACTGCTTTGGATACGGAGTAGTATATTTTTTTAGTATCTGCTTTAAAAATTGTAAATCAGCCATAATTTTGAAAGATCAAGAGTTCATAAACCTCAGTTATTGTTAAGAGCAGTGGTGGAGTAACCATAACACGTTGAATGTAAAGGCTAGTGTCCAGAATATGAGAGGGAATCGAAGAAATAGTTTAAAAATAGAATTATACATTAACAACTTATGGATATTACATTAACCCTTCAAGGACGAGCGTCATAGTAAACACCGTTGTCTATTGATCCCACCATTCATCCCTTTTCTACCTGAATATCGTTGCTTTCATTCATATTTGGTTAAGAAGGATACAGACTTCAGTAAGTCATCAGCCGTGGAGGCAAAAACGGCCACAAAAAGCACATACGATTTTTTGAATTTCCGTTTTTTTTTAATGAACTTTTTGAAACTGTTAGTTATTTTTTTATCAAAACATCAAATTATTTACAGTTATTTTGCTAATATATTTGTATTGAAATTATATTGATCTAAAGAGGTCAAATTTTAAATATTTTTAAAAATTTCACGTTTAGCTTAAAAAATATTTTTTAAACGAAAAAAAGCTCTCGTCTCTGGGGGTTAAGCAGGTACCATTAGTTGGTCGTTTTGGAAACGGCACACGGCAAGATTTAATATTAACTGACCCACGTGTCAGTTTCGCAATATTTCAAAACGATACGTTTACACAGGGGTCTATAAATATACAATATATACGTATTTTTCGGACAAAAGAATTTTAAATTTTTAAGAGATGATGTCTCAAGAGGTGCAAACGACTATTTAAAGAACAACACGTGGATCGTAAGTCGCGGTTTGCCTACTCCTGCGTTAACACATCATTTCTAATCGCAAATATTTTATAATCAGTTTGTCTATTAGTGTGTGGTAATCTAAGATATACCTTGCGGCGAAATCGACGCCGTTAAATAATAAACTACAGAATTGACGCCCATTCAAATATTTATATGACTTACTTTGTTTCCTGGTTCGCAGTTGATCGTTTGGACGATTTTGTCATCGTCTGAAACGATGAATTCACCGACTGGTTTGTCTCCTTGGCGAGCCTGAACCATGAAACCCTTGATCGTATCGGCTGAGGTCTTTCCGCTGATGGTTAGCTTGACTTCGTCTCCGGATCGGATGGCGTTGCGACTGACGGCTAGGTTGTAAGGAGCTGTGGTATTTTGAGGATCGGTGTGATGCTGAGGAATCATGTCAATGCAGGCTGCAGTCGGTGCTCCGGTGGAGTTTCCCGTCGCTTGGGAAACAAACCCGACGAGAGCTACAACGAAGAAGAATTTGAACGCCATCCTAGAAAAAATCCATGTTTAATTTGTAGCCAAATAAAATTCGTATTTATTTGAATAGCGGTCTTCGACTTTCGTTCCTAATTGGTTTCCGAAAATGTGTATACATGTTTTATAGGTAATGTGAATATAAAATCGAAGCTGTATTAAAATACGAAATTTTATTTGTAATTAAATAATCAAAAAATATCAAAATCAAATTTGTAGAACACTTGAAATTCATTTATGGATTTTTTTGTCGAATCCTTCATTACATTATCGATAAAATCTAATTTTGAGAAATAGCCAACAGTACGTGAGTCGAGGACAGCCAGTACTTCTATTTAACAACTGCTCTTACTCAAGTAACCTCGTAAGAAGTAGCTGATTTTTCTGACCCATAGAGAAGTATACATTACATGACCTTTAATTAAATTAATTAATAATACAAAACGGTAAGTTAACCAAATAAATTGGATGTATTATTTTGTCAGTTTGTTAACCTAACTAGAAAATTAAATACCGGACGAATATATCAATACCGGCAATTCATATACCGGAAAATATTGCAAATATCAAAACTGGTATTCCAAAAAAATACATAACGCAAAAAATAAGGCGAAATTTTTCGATATTTATATAAAATACAGTTATATAATCATTAACAAATAATTTTCATAAATACCTTCCGGTTACTTAAAATAGTAACTACATTATTGAAACGGTCATCAATTCACGAACATGTCAATATTGGACAAAGCTCTAAGCAGATTTAAAATGAAAATATGTGATGGTTTCTGTACGTCCTAATTTGATTTGGTTCAATTTTACATAGCCAAATGTCGGTATTTTTCCATTTTTAAAACCGGTATTTCAGTATTGAAAAACTCCGTAAATACCTCTATTGTAATCCCGAAGCCTAACATTTCCTTTAGCTAACCGTTTATATTATTTTGTTAATCGTTCATAAATATTTGTTTAGCCTAACTAAATCATTGTTGGTCGTATTGCTTTTTGTTAGTTATTTGTACGGTTGTCGATTGAAATATTGTAAAATGCTTTGTGTTAGTTTGGAGTTAGTTTTAACTATAACGTGTATATCAATCGGTCAAAAAACGATTCACGCAACGTTGGCTAAGAAATGATAGTAAAAAAATAAATCAAACATTATGAGAAACCTGTTTTTTCTCATTAATACCAAGTAAAGTGAATGTCCCACTTACATATATTATTATTAGTTATGATTGTAATGAACTGAAATTATTTTTTTCTTGTATCGTTATGTAATCGATTTTTTTTTTGTATTTTTAACGAGAAAAAATCAATGGAAAAAAACTGCAAGTCTTGCTAAATAAAATTTGCATAGTCGAATACTGATCAGCGTGACTCGGTCAATAAATAAATTTACTAGCGTAGTAAAAATGGGAAAATTATACTATAGGTACTATATGATTTAAGTAGTAGTTTTTTTTGAATAATTTATTAATGTCTTAAAAGTCGATAATCAGGGGTAGCAGATAAACAATAATATAGCCAGAATAATCTCTGCAAAGAAAAATCATAAATAACATAATGAAAATAATATAATATTAATTATTCAAGGTACACAATTAATAATTACCACAAACAATTATAAGCGTGAAAAATTATGCGATTTCACAAAAAAAATAAAATACAAAAGCATTGCGGCATAATCACCGTTGACTAGAATTTTAGACTCCCCTGCAAATCGACCCTCTTATTGGTGTAAACTTGTTGGCAAATTGCTACATAAATTAAAAATATAGTTATTACCTGAGGTAATTTAAGCTGAATAAACATTAAATCAAAATAATAAATCGCGTATATGAACTAATGAGAAATTAACATACTTCTACTAAATTGTCACGTTCTATTGCATTATAAAATATATCAAATATAATATTTTCGTCTTTATAAACTTATAGTTAATTTTTTTCACCAGGAAGTTACCACCAATGAAAAAATGTGCATAATTATATTTGATTTCATATTAATCGCGCAAGCATAATTTGGGTACGGTAGTTACAGTCACACGTCAAATATTTTAATACTAACTTCCCATTGACGCAAAAAATACAATTATTTGATATACATTCGCAAACCATTTCAAGGGAATACGTATTTTCGCTAATACTATTTGATGAACAAATTACAGTTCGAGTATGAGGACATACAATGAACCTGGAAGTCGATAAATCTTTCTTCGGTTTTGTTTTTTTTTTGAATAAACATTATGCCGACAAAAAATCTCGTTATCAAGTTTATTTATAGTATAACATTCATAGGTTATACAAAATGTACCATGGACAATCGAGGTCTGTATTCAACAAGCTCAGTAAAACATAGCGTATGCATATCTAAAGGTTGTTGCATTCGAATAGGAAACATTAATTTCTTAATAAGGCAAGAGTCAACATGAACTTATTGAGCAAGGATTGCAGTACCGGTATTACTGCGACCGGGATTCCGGTGATGATAGTTTTCATTAAAAAGTACCAGTATATCGGTTTTAAAAACTTTCCAAAATCGAAATTTAAATTTGAAGAAACCAATATATAATATAATAACATTGTTTGAAATTAATTAAAATATTTAAAATCTGATAAGATTTATATCAATATTGACAGGTTTCTTTTCTGACAAATTTTTAGAAACCATAAGTTTGAATTATTTATGAAAGTCACCTTTATGATAACATTATATATTTTTTTGACGGTTTTTTATATTCTGAAATTCTGATATTGATTTAATCGTTCGGTATTGTGAGCCTTACTTTCCGTATATTTTTAACATATTTGTAATACTTGTATTTAATCGGAAATACCGGTGTTGATATATTCGTCCGGCATTGCAATCCCTTCAACTGCGAACTTTAAAAACTTAGCTCACAGTATTTACCTTGATTCTGTTTAACTTTACGCTTAAGATAGATAAAATAGTATGGCAGTTTGTAACTAAATTAAATTAATTATACAAACCTATGTTGTTATATAATTATTGACTTTACAATAAAACCTCGATAGAACGAACTACTGCGAGTGAGGAGGTAATCGTAAAAACTGAATTTATTTTTTATAATAAAGTTAAGGTTCTTCATTCGCATTCGACATTTAACATTCAAGGTCGGCGTAGTTTTCATAAATAAGTTAAAAACATTATTTGAGTAAATATAATGTAATTTAAGGTGTCAAGTTATCGGCCAGCACCTGTTAAAACCACCACAATTATGTAATGACATATTTATCATACACTAAACATTATAAGCATGACTAGTTATAAAATCTTTCAAATTTAATCCGAATATTTTTCTCTGTACCAAAGTCCGTTATGCCAAGGTTTAGCAGTATTTAATTACTTCAGTATTTTATTTTTTATGCCAGAACCGACAAAAATTCGATCGTTCAGCTATTTGTGGTCGATTGCACCCACATTCTCGATACAAAATTTAGCATATTTGCCTTTGAAAAATCACAGAAAATTGTCTAGGGCTCATTATACACATTCTAAAATGACGTTTCCGACCCTACAAGATATACACAATTTCAATTGTACATATAATACCACTAAATATGTATTCAATCTGTTATAGGTACTTTCCTAAAGAAATGAAATCTCAAGCTTCTCATCAGTTTCGAATAATTTTCTAGATCAATAATTTCAGTATCCATAAAATCATCGCTTTTTCATGGCTTTTAAATCGAAAAATGATCGTGGTGGCCAAGTAAAATAGTTCTACGTTAAATTAGCTTTTATAATGTTAAATTGTGTAGAAAACGTTATTATAACGATTATGGTTATGGATTAATTCGGTTGGTATTACTAAATAGCTATCGACAATATTACCGAAATTCTGTGGCGCTAAATATTTACATTATGTACACTTTATTATTTCGAATCGATTGACATTAGCTGGAATTGGACAGGTTCGATTTACAGCGGACTAATTATGAATTTACTCTGCAAATTTTTAATTTGGAAGAGTTGTAATGCTCATTACTACGGAAACAATATTTTATTTTTATCATCAATTATAATGTTTAAATGTATCTGAACATAATATCTTTTGAATAATACAGATGCAATGCGATAATTGTAATAAATTTTAAAGTTTTCATACGCTGTGAAATAAAATTAATAATAATTTGTAATAAGTAGCTGTATTTAATTCATATATATTGTAAAATCACGCTTGCATGATAATCAAGCCAGTAGAATTCATTGATTCCATCATTCAAAACTGACTTATTATTTCAAAATGTATTATTTTGAAATAAGTTAAAATATTATTGATGTCCCAATGAGCCATAACATAATCAAATTCACGGGCTTTAGATATAAGACAACCATTTCATCAAAAAATGTTTTTTTTTACACCATCGAATACTTTTTTGTACATAAATAAAATTTCCAGACATTTTAACTTTATTTCGAACTCATGTCTAATTCCGGGATTCTGGATCTAGATATCCCGGGATTGTGATAGTACTAATTCCGTGATTTCGGAACTCAGGATAGCAAGTGAACAAATCGTTAAATCCCATAAAAAATAACTGCGCTGGAATCTTACTGGCAGTCGTACTATTTTCAAAGGATGGAGCAAAAAAAAAAGTAATCACATTTTTTCATTAAATGAAATCTGTGAATTCCTATGTTTTTGAAACCAGCCAGCGAGGATTTCTTTTAAATGAGCTAACGATCTTAAAAAGGTGTTTTTTCACCTTCTTTGGTAGATTATTTTAAAATCTCTCAATTACTGAATTTTGTCCCAGTGATCAATCACAGGATCCCGAAAGCCCACATCCCTAAATAATTATGAATCCCGAAATTCTCCAAGAATCTCAAGCAATTGAGACACGATTTTATGGTGAATGATCAATCAATCAACATTGTATATCTGCGATCACAAAAAGGGTACGGGACTGGATACCCTCGTATTACAATGCCTAATCGCAATGAATCAATTATAATTAAAATTTACCACACTATGATCATTGCGTTATATAATTTGAATTACGTTTATTTGTAAATGTCAAATCTTAATCTAGTATATTAATGAAATAAATTCATTAAATATGGATGCCGTCACTGTCAAACTGAAGAATTTCTTTTTTTTTTTAATGAAAACTCTATTTAACCATGATGGCTTTCAAAACATGAAAACATAAATATAGATTGGTATTAAGGTACTTAGATGGTAAAGTAGTCCGTGTTGAATCAGTCGCGAATCGTGATGGAACATTTTTGATGATATAAGTATATGAAAAAATATAATTTATAATATAAAATGTTCGTTATAATATTTAATGCAGCTATGTTTAGCGCATGCTGAATTCGATTAGCGTTAATTCATAATTGCTTTAATGATAGAAATGAGATGCAAAACAATGGAAATTAATCTGACGATAATTAAGAAAATAAATTGATATTTCGCAATTCGATGCAAATAATTATTGGTAGCGTTAATACACAAACGAAATGAGAGTTTGTAGTAGTTAATTAAAAGCACGGGATACAAAACAACAATAAATTAACGAAATTTATACGTATTTGTATAGCTTAATTGTTACAACTAAAAATAATGTTACATGCATAATCACATAGTTCAACAAATGTAAATAATAAATACCTAGTTCAAAAACATTTTTCAATATATTTAATGTTTGATATTCACTTCTAAATAAAATTGTAAACGGAGACACCGTTCTTAGGATTTATCTAATCGCAAAAAAGAAAAATCTACGCTAACAAAACAATTAGCTTATATTTACATTATTGCCGACGAAAATATTTTTTAAAATCGTTGTAAAATTAATAATATTAATAATTTCATGTTATATTTATATCAAGAATTGTTCATTACAATATTCCTGCCTAATAATAAAGAAAATTCGCTAATGTATTTACGTAAAGGTAAGTAAAAGCGCTTATTTTTCATTGTGCAATACGTATTTCATGATTTTATTATACATTAAATGATCTAATAGACATTGAGTAATAATATTTTAATTTTTATATTGTTTATAACTAACTCACTTGTTTGGTTGATCTTTCTCAATCGAAGTCAAAGAAGACAGTGTACTTAATCATTTGAACGCGACTCCTTTTTATGCATCCCACCACAATTATTATTATAACATAATACATATTATTTTATGAACAAATACGCCGAGGCTTCGTCTGTAGCGATCTTATTAGAATTATCGGCAATGTTTGACAAATTAATGCAAATAAATAAATCATATTTGAAATATTAAGCACCCAAATATTGAAGGACTGTATTTGACTGAGACATATTCAATATTGAATCATATCCTTGGGTATAACTAGTACCATATTATTGTAAAGCAATACTGTTCCTCTATAATCATTTTGTATTGTACTACTTTTGATAATATTAAGAATTTAAACTGCCACCGCTCGGTCCTCTAAAGATAGTTCTCTTACTTATGGCGTAGTAAGGGGCCCTGCCGCCCGAGGCGGTCCTTGAATTTACCGCCCCCAATTTTTATTTTTTTTTACCTCATTTTATTGTTTAAGTATGAACCATGAGGTTTACTAGGTGAATGCCTCACTACAATTAATTGGTAGACACCTAACTTTAAAACTATCTTTCTGGTGAGGCAGTGCTGATTATAGCATCAAACCTTTGAGTAGTAAGTAAGTAAATGTTGGGCTTTATCATCCGTACCACCAGAGTCTTTTCGGGAGTTAAAGTTCTAATATTAATGTACAACGCTTTGGTTCGAAGCAGACTTGAGAGTGGGTCAATTGTTTGGGCCCCAAGATGCTCGAAATATACCCTTATGGTGGAGAAGATTCAGAAGAAATTTTTGAGACTTCTCTATATGAGGGTGTATGGATATTACCCATGGCTTTATCCAACTGACTTTCTCTTAGGCATGCTAAACTTTAATAGTTTGAATGTTCGAAGAGAAATGTATCTGGCCATATATTTCTTTCGACTTATACGTGGCCAAAATGAGAATTCCACCATTCTTGAGAATGTGAATCTAAATGTTCCTGATTATTTTTTGAGAAATCGTGGACATGAATTGTTTGTTCTCCCAAGGTGTAGAACCAGCCTGCCAATGGGGATGCCACTGGGGAGAGCTTTAACGGTGTTCAACAATATTGCTTCGGATGTCGACATATTCCACGTAGACGTGGGTGAGTTCCGACGAATACTATTTTTTATGTATTAAAGTAGAGTTCGTCGGAGCTTACTCAGTTGACTTCTTTGCCATTTTTTTTTCTACTGATTTTAATATTAAATTGTACTATTTTTTTTCTCCATTGTAAAAGTTTTAAATTTATAATTTGTCAACCTTTTGCAATGTTAATTAAATAAATAAATAAATAAATAAGGTAATTTTGACCAATTTAGGATTATTATTAGGCCCAGTCTGGGAAAAATATGAAATAATATTTCAGGTGGTTGATAATTTTTATAATTTCCCAAATTTTCAATTGATTGATGCTATCTTAAAAATAAGACAGTTCATTGTACAAAAAATTCGCATGCCATATTTATTTGAAATAAATAGAAGATTTCGTGTTTTTTACAGCGGCCAATCAGGCATGTGCTTAATAAGTACATATTTTTATGTCATATATTACTTTAATCATTCTATATTTATACTCTCTACACTTATAAGCAGTGGCGGCTCGTTCATATACACTGTGGAGCTGCAGCACCCCCAAGAAAATTTGATAGAAATGTAATTTTATTTATTTTTATTGTATCTATAATATTATACGATTAACTATTTAAAAGTGTGGCACGTATTTGCTGAGCGGGCGCCGATCGCTCCTCAGATGCATTACTGTATATTGTGCTGACAGTGAGTACAGTATAATACCATAGATAAAATATAATATAATACATAATGTATTATCATTACCGCCTCCAGTATAGGGAGCTATGGTATTATACATCGAAGGAGCGACGCGAGCGCTGCGCAGCGGCGTTGCTCCTAAAATTTGGTGTGTCATTATATGGCGTGAGGTGTATAGACTGGAGGGGAGGTCTCGTCGTTTAGTCAGTGTCACTCTGCAGCTCGGAGCAGCGTTGTTAAGTGAATTGGCTGATTTAGCGAATTTGCGCCCAAATCGTAATCACTTTGTATTTTTACATACATTTGATTACTACTCCAATGACAACTGCAAAACTTAAGCGTTGCTTTTCTACATTAAAAATAATTAAAACTTACCTTAGGAACACAACTAGTCAAAAAAGATTGACAGCTTTATCAATTCTTTCAATAGAGAAAGATATGATTCGAAAAGTACCAAACTTAAACGAAAAAGTTATAGAAAAATTTGTCAATAACAAAAATAGACAAATGGACTTTAATTGTAATAAGCTTTTTCTTTTAATTGTTATTATTTTTGTTATCTTAAATAAAACATAAGTAACATAGTATTTAATTGAATTTTAATCAACCCACAGCACCCCCAAATATCATACCCACGAGCCGCCACTGCTTATAAGCAAGCCTACATGCGTTATATGGATAAGAAATACGCATTCATTAATCGTGGACGACTGCGTTTAAGTGTGTAGTTTACTTGCCTAGTATAGAGACGTATTTTAGTCGATGGTATACGTAGAGTTTAGTTAAAATTAGAGTATACTAGTCTATGGTTCATTTTTAAGTTGTCACCACTGACAACCTGTCAAATTGGTTTAATAAAAATTGTCTGCAATTTAGATTTTACTGATAAATACACTAAATTCAAATAAATTCTAAATACAAATCTGAAAGAAAAAAATCAATATCCTTAATTAAGATTACTTATTCATTGAAAAATCTATTTTTTAGCAATTCTATCGGCATCTACCGATTTTAGACCACTGGTGACATCTCACTTCTGTATACATACATTTTTTATCTTTCGATATTTTCAAAACCAGTAAGATGACTGCCCCAATGGAACGTATTCAAGTGTTAGATTCGATAGAGAAAGACATTATGACATGCCTTCAAAGTGCAGGTAATTATATTTCCAAAATAATTTAAATTTTACCCTTAACCAAAGAGCTTTACCACCCTTTATTTAATGTTAAAGTGTGAAAAATTCACCCAATTTGCAAAAAAAGCTCAAGTGATTTTTAAATTAATTAAAAATAGGGTAATTGTGTGTTAAAGCTAGTCATGGATTATTTCGGTGAAAAATTTCACAAACTATGCTAAAAACAAAGCCACAATTTAAAATTATGGTAATTGTGTGTTAAAACTTGTCATGGATTATATCGTATTTCTCATAATTTATCAGTGTTCTTCGTATTATGTGTGATTTTAAAGCGATTATCAAGCCCTCAAAAAATAATTTTAAATCGTGGCATTGTTTTTAGCTTAGTTTGTGAAGTTTTTCGCCGTAATAATCCATGACCAGCTTTAACACACAATTACCAAAAATAGTTTTAAAAGATGCTTTCTCGACATTGCAGTATTTATAGATTTTGCAAAGTAAATTTACTTTGTTTTGGCTTCAGTTATGAAAATACTCATTTTTTATTAAAGCTAGATTATTAACTTTCCTTGCCAATTCTACATTAAAGTCTAAATGTTCTGATTTAATAAATTACTTTATAACTTTTTCAGGCCAGGCGCTCCTTGAGCTAAGCAAAGAGAAATCTAGTCAAAAACAGGCTGAAAGTAACACACATCAGTTTTTGAAAACATTGAGTCAAGTGGAGTCCAAATTGAATGAGCAGATCAATTACCTTACACAAGTTTCTACAGGACAACCCCATGAAGGATCTGGGTATGCATCCCAAAAAGTTCTGCAGATGGCATGGCACCGTTTGGAGCATGTTCGCTCTTGGGTTAATGAGCTTGATAGATTAAAGACCGCACATCTAGCAATCGCAAACAGAGCTGCTAATGGTGTGAAAGTCAATGGAACTACAGGAGTCACTACATCAACTGCGAGCACAGGCACTGGATGACTTTATCAAAATGATTAGTTTTAAAGGAGTGATGAGTGAATCTTGACAATTATTAAATAAGATGTATATAAAATAATTGTTAAATTGAGTGTTATTGATATTATATAATGCCTAAGGCTTCGAACCGTTATTTTTTTCGTTCAAATAAGAAAATATAAATAAAAATTACGGTTTTCGGTTCAGGTCGAATCCAAAAACCCAAGAATTTACCGATTTGCCCAAAATACTAGCGTGACTCGTTTTTTTTCTGAAAAAAACATTTTTTTTTTCAAAAATAACAGTTTTTGGTTCAGTTCCGGTTCGAAGCACTGATAATGCCAATTTGGTGAATTGCAAAATTAAGGTTGCTTGAATATTTTCAATAAATAGGATAATGATTGTTCTTTACTGTTTTCTCGTTGTCTTGGCAGTCATCAATTTTTCACATACCAATTGCGTGTTTTTTTTTCAGTTCCAATATTACAGTAAGAAATAAACAACATCATAGGAATCCATAATTACCAATAGCAATAATGTGACAGCGAGAAAGTTTCCATCCTGTGTTTTGTTTCTAGTTGATTTCCAAGATAAACCTTTTCTCTTTTTTTTGAAGATTGAGATTAGATACGTATTCTTACAATTTAAAAAAAAAAAACTATCTATACTGAACTTAACTGTACCTAATATAACAGAGAAAAGCGTTATCTTTTTATTTTTAGCCATGTTCAATCGTGTCATTAATGAAAACATTCTTTTAGTTAGTGATATACCAAAAAAAATTAAGAGGCCTAGAGGTTGGTGTAAAAAAACTTTCTTTTGTACATGGTCAATATTACCTGTTTTAAAACATTAATTTAATAATAGTAATTAAAAAATCTGAAAAATTAGGGGTCTAAAAACTGTGTATATACATATTTTCAATAAAACAATACATTCTTTGAATTTTTATTGTTTGTTTTTTTTAATTCAATGTCTGCTAATAGATTGATTCAAGTTGGTGGTGACAATTTGCATCTATAAATGGTATCTGCTCAGAAGATTGAAACGAAAACAAAACCAACTGATTATAACTGGTAACAGTGTTGTATGCACATTTCTTTGTTGAAAACAGAGATCTTATTACTAAGAAATGTAAATTAACTAAGAGTTGTATTATGCTTTGTAGATTCTTATGTGAATTTCACCCATCCAGAAAACAGATTTTTAAATAATTGTAATTCAACTTATTATTGTTATTTTGGCCGAATTTAATTTTTCTTCGATTGAGCCTTTCGATTCTGTAGTGATGGCCTCTCAAGCTTCATATGTCGAGCCTTATTGTCAAATGACTGATTTGAAATGAAGTATGTTATAGATCATGGCAGTATATAATTTACAATGATAATAATATAGTTTTACAGATATCATATTTTTGAAGTTCTCCATTAATAAAATTGCCTATATTTCGCTCAAATTAGAAATGTTATATGTATAATACACAAATATTTAGTTTAGTAGTTTCCATTATGTCAAATGAAGATTGAAATTTAAAAAAAGAAACAGTTCAATTAATTTAATTTACCAATGACTTACATTGTTACAATCAAAGTAATTGTGCCTTTTCCAACGATTAAATGATAAATATCGTTGCTTTAAATGGTGTTCCTCATATCAACATGCTGCAATTAAAAATTATATAAAATAAAAAAAAAAACTATGTAAGAATAATGGATATTTTTTTATTTCTTTAATAGTTATATTTCAATAGTGATCAGGAAAGTCTGATGAAACAATGTTATCAACAGTGGTATAGCACCCCATAGCAGTCATGCAATGCATGAGGGTTCACCGAAAACGAGAGGGGGGAGCTAAATTTCTACATACTCAATATAACAGATTTCGTGGGGGGATCTTGCGTGACGTATGCATGGGGGTGCCAAATTTTAGCGACGCCACGTTATCAATGACACAATCACTTCTTCATAAAATAATTATTTTGAATCACATAATGAATACACTGTAAAACTAAATTCCTTTCATGTCTGATATCAGTTTCTAAAAGTTTCTCTAATAACGTATTCGGTGCTCGCTTTGAAAAATATTTTGGTTCATAAATTTTTCTGGCAGTATTCACATCTTTTTTTGGCAGACTTTTATTGTCGTTGAATTCATTATTTTTATCAAAAATCCCCCGAGAATGCTTTCTCTTTCTTCCTTGGTTTTGGGGATGACTAATATCAGGCTTATGGATGCGGTCAACCTTTTCGATGCCAGTTTCTTCTGGACCACTATCTTTTTCCTCATGCAAGGCTTTATCTTTACATGAAACATCATTACTATACGTATCTTCTGGTACTTTGTTTATAGATATTTCTTTATTATCACTGAAAGATACATTATTTGACACTTGTTCAACAGATATTTCGAGAGTACTAATCAAATTAGAATTTGTAGGTTCTAAACATGTTTCTTCCTTATTTGAAGTTATTAATTTTTTTGATGACGGTTCATCATCCGAAGACGAATCATAGGCATTTATTAGGTTTCCTAGTGCAGTACATACGGATGACTTCGTATTTGATAGATCCGGTACCACTGTGACTTCTTGCCATTCATCATCTTCAATATCGATGCCGTCATCAGCAACAGTTTTTTCATCATCATTTATTAAATCAAGCCGTAAGAGTTCACTTGTACCCCTAAATCTTTTCAAATTACAATATAATTCTTCAACAGATACTGCTGCTGCTGCTTCTATTTTTTTGGATGCAGTGTTTTCAATACTTGTTTTTGGAGGCAGTTGATTGATATTCTTATTTTTCTTAGTGAAAGAAGAGAAGGGTTTATCCTTACCTTTGGGACCTTTATTATATTGTCTATCATCTGAAACAGAAACAATGAAATACATACATTATTCAAGCTAGACTAACACAAGCATACCTATTAACCTTTACACTGCCCAAAATTTTCCGCAAATATTGGCACGGTGTCACATCGATAAATGCATAAAAAATATATTAAATTAAAATTTGGTGCAAGTGCAGCTTTAGTGTGTGAGAGCAAGAAAGACGTGTGAACCGAGTGAGATACAGCGAACTACAGCCGGGTGCGCAAAGTATGCGTGGACACGTCTTGGGAACTGGATGAGTTAAAAAAAAAAATGCCTGAATACAATGGATTTTGGATATAACGGACAAAATTCGAATCTGGATGGTCTGTGTCTCGAATATGTGATAAATATGACATTAGAAAGCACAATATAAAATACTGTTTATATTTTAGCAAACAAAAAATAACCCATTTTATAAAAAGGTATACATTGATTTCAGTCAGTGTGATCTTTGCCAGATCTTTGACACTGCATTTCATTGGCCAGCGCCACACAATTAGGGATGGTGATGTTCCTGTCAGAAAATAATTATAAAGATGCTCATCGGTGAGTCAAGATTTACCCTTTGATTTTATGAAGTACATGTTTGAAAATAATGGTTCGCAAAGATATGTTAAACAGTTGTTGCGGGTCAATGTTGGCGGGCACAGGGTTGGGTATTCCTGAGCTAAAGGAGAGTCATCTTAATAACCAAGTCATTTTAATATCTTAATTCATTGACTAATTTATATCAATACAAACCATTATTTTTTCTATTATTGAATCGACTCTTATTGGGTTGCAATTTTTCTCCTCTATCGTGGCACTCTTTTTGCTGAGCTCTCCGCTTTTCAATATTTTCTTTGCTAGGATAATTTTTCTTTCTTTCCTTAATCCAGTTTGCAACATCCTCAGGAGTACTTATATTGCGAATTTTATTGTACAAGCCAGAACTGTGCTGCATTTGTATGTGTTTTGTGACGACATTTGGATGTGCTATAAATTGGCAGCCATCAATTCCACATTTCTGCAAAACAGATAGTTTATTGCATAGTAAATTTACTTGGAACTGATAAGATTTTTTAAATGCATCCTAAAACATATTGCAGCGCTAAAAGATATGACTAAAGTAAAGATTTGATAATCCATGTGTGAAGATATCCATCTAGTAAAGCATGTTACACAATCTTTTCTCTCTAAGTAAGATGTCTGAAGCACACCACAAGTAAAAAATATATTGTGGGCTTAGTGCAAGAAGCAAAAATATTCTTGTTGGTTTACTTAAGTAATTATTTTGAACGATCTGAAATATCTAACACAAGCACGTCTTGAGTATACAGACTGTCAACAAAGGCATGGGGAACCTGCGGCCTTCTGGCCAATTCTGCAATTCTGTAATTCGTAAATTCTGAAGCATAGCGAATTGAGGATTTCAAATTCCTCGGTGAGCTAAAAAAAAAAAAAACGAGGTTTGGACATAATCTGGAGAAAAAGTTGTCAATTTTTACTGCGGCCTTATGTCGAATCAGAAAAATGAATGCGGCCTTTAGAGAAGAAAAGGTTCCCCAACTCTGGTCTAACACACTAACATGTTGAGTATTTTAGACTGTCCAAAATAAGTACTAGGCACGTGGGAGTAGCATTTACTTTCCCATTCCAACATTAGGTTTTTTGATATTTTCATATTACCACTTAAGCTTTTCAGAGAATTGGAATGTTTTTTGCAGGATTTAGTAAACTTAAGGAGACAAAGAGTAGGTATGTTGCGAAGCATATTTACCATAATTGGATTCAATTCGTTGAAAACAAAAACCAAACAAACTATAATAAATAATTATAAAGAAATTGTGAAAAAACTTGTGATTATGGTTATGAGCTATATTGTACCTGATGCTCAGCTTTATGTTTCTCTAATATATCTGATGTCTTGAAACCTCTGTCGCAGGTTTCGCACCAAAAATTATCAGCTGGTGCACTATGTTGCTTGAAGTCATTTTTAGGGAATGTAGAACTTTGTGAATATTGTTTATATTCACCCATCATTCTTGGTGGGATCGTTGGGCCTCGGGGACCGAACATAGGAGGAGCTTGCATATGTGAAGGTAAACACAATCCATCAGGAGTCATTCCGAAAGGAGGTCTCATGTAAGGAGGAAATGATCGTTGATTGAAAGGTATCCTAGGTCTGCCCATGGGACCACCACGATAATTATTTCCCGATTGTTTGAAATTGCGAGGTGCGTATTGGAATTGGCGGTTATTCATCTTGATATTATTCTTGGATTAAGATATTTGATTGATTACGAAAAGAAAGACACAAACTGATCACGAAATAATAATGAAAGCCAACATTTCAAATTAGCAAACGTCAAAAGTTGAAGCATGGTCGGCAGTCTTGCCAACATAATTCTCTTACAAACTACATGCCAAACAATCTAGGTAGATATATAAATAATAATATTATTTATACTATTATTATTCATTAAAAAATCTTTTGCTGGAAATGTGTTTCAAATAATTATGCCCCCATTTTAACTTGAAATAAATGTGCAATTCTAATTCAGCAACTCGACGGAAAGGATAGCATGAAAACTGGTTGTAATTTAATTACTTAACTTCTTTTTTCAGAGACGGTAAAACACCTTTATCTTTTGCTAATTGAATAAAATAAATTTGTAGAAAAAACACCAATGTAGTAAATTATCCACATGAAACCCTATATTCTTAATTTATTAAATTACCTAAAATGTAGACATAAAGTGATATGTAAAATAATATATAAAAAGGCTAGGGAAAAATATTATAATTTACCGAACTATATTGTCTATGATTCTTTATTTGGAGAGTTTAATTTGGCGGCGTCGAAAATCAATCTGTCAAGGCGGTTGTCATTATTGTTTTTTTTTTGACAATCGTTTGTATTAATACCGTATGCCATGAATAACTCCGCTGCCAAGGTACATTATTTATATTCATTTCAAAATTTTACATTTCGGTAGCTACTTCCATTACAAATTATGTATGTTTTGTTACTTAACAAATTAACCTATACACAACATGAAAACTGTTGCAGTTGATGCACTTCAGTACTGTTTCATGTAAATAATGCTTGCTGCATTAAACCTGTTATCCAATAACACAGACCAATCCAAGTACGCAACTAAAACATCATTAATATGATAGAATTAAGCTTTATTCAATGTAATGCAAGTATGCATTAATTATCAATGAGTATCCATTTAGCATAGTATCAGCCATAATATATCATGTGATGAATGATACTCGTTGAAATTCTAGATTTTCATTCTGTGAATTCAGAATAGACGTGTAAATTAAAATAAATATGACCAAATCATTGGTTTACAATTTAGTAATTCAATGAAAGAAAATGATATCTGTAGCTTATAACATTGTGATGTTAAATACTTGGGTCTTCAGATGAACAAAAATCATTGAATAAAATAATTTTAAGATTTCACATCTTGTTTTTTCTACAATACTGACATATTTTACGTATAAAACTATTTTTTTATAAAACAAATGTCAATATTCATATTTTGGATTTTTCTGGGTACATTATGTTTTGTAAGACAAATATGTCAGTTCATATTATAATTATTAAATAGGAGTTTTAATAAAAATCTCTATGGGTGTTACTTATCACAATAATAAATTTATGAACTATTTTGTGTAAAATTATTTCCACTAGAAGCATTATTACATTCCACCAATGAAGTTTTAATTTTTTTTATGAACAATTCAATAATAATTTTCACTTTACCTTTAATTTGTCACTCGTATGTGGGTTGGCAAACAGTGTAAGAGGAGTTTTTATGACTGTTCAAAATGAAAATAAAATGAAAACATCAATATTTCATTGAAGAATGTATTTTTGTTGTATTTCATTCTTGTGACATGGGAAAATGCGATTGTCAATATTATCAAACATTTTGGCAGGTCGGTGAGATATTTACTGAAGCAGGTGCAGCATTTAATAAACTAGCAGAGATGACT
The DNA here is from genome assembly GCA_031772345.1 of Himalopsyche anomala. Classification (NCBI taxonomy): domain Eukaryota; kingdom Metazoa; phylum Arthropoda; class Insecta; order Trichoptera; family Rhyacophilidae; genus Himalopsyche; species Himalopsyche anomala. The sequence continues at coordinate 21,692,021 of CM062824.1, forward strand.
ATGCAACTTCATCCGATGGCTGATTCTCCAGCTGGGTATGTAAATATTTAACTATAAACTGATAGACGAAGAAGCAGAATAACAAAGTTGTCAAAGGTTGAAAAACTGGCAAAAGCTATTTGCTTTCATATTAGATGCATAAATAATTGTATTAAAAACAAAACAAAAAGTATGTGATCAAATATAAAAATAAATAATAAGTCAATATTTGAAAATAAACAAGACCTTGGAAGTGCTTTTAAACGAGTAACTTGGAGTTCATTTTATTTATTTATGTTTAAATTATTTTTATCTGTAGGAGTAAATGGACAGACGAAGAAATTGAGATGCTCCGTACATGTGTTCATCACTTTGCAGATGATCTGAATAAACTCAGCCAACATATTAAAAATAGAACAGTGTAAGTTTCAATTTAATATTCATAAAATATGAAATATTCTGCCGACTATCTCAATTTCGTCGTCGCTACATACATTAGTAAAAGGTTTGATGTTTTTTAAGTTCCCAGATTCGAACTACGTTAAAGAAAAAGGCATTCGAGGACGCCGGTCTCCCGGTTAGACAAATAGTCTCCGTAAGTAATCAATCTCAGGGGGGGCAACAAGTTTCACAGCCGGTGACACAGATGGCGTTGAATCAGGGTTCGCAGCAGCAACAATCTTTGATGGGAAAAAGTGCTGAGGTATACATGAGGTAGCGAATAATTACAAAGCAAGCGGGTTAAATGTATTGTTTTTATAAAAATTTCAGCATGAAAACATTTTTATATTCATGTGTAACCATACTAAACCACTTGTGGCGATAATTTAACAAAAAAAAAATAGAAGATGTTTATGTTTGATTGTAAAAAATATTTTAATATACAATGTGTATGACTTATAAATCTTCTATACTGATATTAACAAAATGTGTCTTCACAAAGTATGTGTACAAAGTTTTATGCAAGAATTTTGTATGTTATTCATTGAAACTTTAAAATTATGTAAATTTAATACTTTCGATGGATTCGGCAGTAACTTTGTGGAAGTTCATTTTAATATAAAATAACTTGGACTATTCCACGTATTGTGCTACAAACTGTGTCCACTTGTTTTGCCTCTTTCAGAGGCATCCTCTCAATCTTACTTTCACTAATGCTTGTTTAAGTACGACGTACTTGCACAATTTTATAGTTTCAAATGTTATGCTTTTCTCCATAATAATTAAATCTTCCATTTTAAGTGTGCTAACCAAAGTAACTATATTGCTTGTTTTTTATTGCTTGATGAATATTATTTTTCAAATGAAAATAGTCTGTTTATTGCATTACTACTAAATTCGCCTCTCTGTGTAGCTTCTATGACAAGATTACCTAGGAAAACATTCTTAGGAATTCTTGTTAAGTGATTTGGCATTATTTCATATGTATGTGTTTCATTGTTATCTTTTTGTTGCGGTGTTGTTACACTAACCAAAACTAAAAACTGTGCTTCACCTAGCTTAGTTTTTAGATAAAAAAAATATTTCAAGGTGGTGAGATGTTTCTCTCAGCTTAATCTATTTTTTAAAACATAAAACGATCATATAAAGTATAAATTTTGTTGTATTACTACATATGCTCTGTGCGGGCTGATGAAAAAATCTTCAAATCACCTTGTAGTTTTTTTAATGTCTATTTTTGTGAGATAACATAAACTTATTTTTATCGGCACATAAAACAATATAATTAAAAGTGGAACAGAAAATTTTCATTGATCAGCATGAAAATATGAATTTGATAAAATCAAATTTTTACGAAAGTTAATTGAAATTTTATGTTTCCCGATAATAATGTGTTAATATGTTTTAGACCAGAGTTTCCCAAACCTTTTTTGCAATGGAACTCTTAGTTTTTTTAAGGTTGGGTAATTCTTAATAGTTAAATAAAATATGTTACTATGGAGGACTCTTCTGACAATCTATACTAGAAATCATTTTATGACTGCTCTTTTTTTTTGTTTCAATTACAGAAAAAAGATTCTGAACCTTCGAATCATCCTTAGTAGATATCGAAAAATATTGCAAAAGAGATGTTTTCAAGTTATGTAGGTGTTTGCAGAGCACCTATTCAGGTCCCATGAAACACCAGTGTTCCGTGGAACATAGTTTGGGAAACCCTGTTTTAGACAATTAATTTATGATAAAAAAATAACCACATAGTCCATATAGCTTGCCATTTCCACAGCCTTAGTCTCGCAGTCATTAACATTAAATTGTGTTATGTTCCCTTTTACTTTGAAAACAGTTTGGATTCAGAAGGTCGAGAAAGATACAAATTATTATATATCACCAACTATTGTTAATCATCGACAAGTAAGGCTGCTACTGCAATTAATTATTTATAAAATTTTAATTTGTGGTTTTTTGAAACAATTTTCAGGTAACCCTCAACATGTTGAATGCTCCTGAATCAGAAGTAGATGTAGAAGGTCTGTCGGCGGATGTAAAACTTGAATTTGAAGCTGGAAATGAAGAAGTGACCGGCTGACATTTGTAAATTAATTAGTATAGGATAATATTAACGATATATTACTTCATTTTTACCCGCATGTTCAATTAATTATAGGAAAATAAAAATTAAGTTGTGTATTTATTTTATCTTTTATTGCAATTTTTTGAAATATTCAATCTTTGAATATTCACATTATTTGGTTTCTATGATATAATTTGGTTATAAGTTACATCAATTTTGCCATACAGTTGCAGTGAAGCATCGTCCATTATATTTTGCCAGACTTGTAATTTTAATTGAATTATCATAATTTCATCATATTGCTTGACACACAGCAATATCTTGTAACCCACTAAAAAATATGTGGATTACACATTGTTTTTTTTATCGATATTTAGGTATTATATATCAGTAATTTTTGAGCCACTTCATTTATATCAAAATGATTTTTTTTGGTTGTAAGTATATTTCCCAATAATTTACTCTACATTTGATTTTATTTTGTAGTTTCAGTGCTTAACCCTTCAAGGAGTATTGCCGCGTGTGTTGTCTAACATCTATTGGCTTTCATATATTGTTTCTTGAATTATCATTTCTTCACATAGGGATAAAAATAATATCTGAAAAGATATAGATTATTTACAAAGATAACTATAGATACATTTATGTGGATCTGACGCAAATATAGAAATTAATACGCAAGGACAATTGCCCGCCTTGAAATCTGAATTAATAATGATAAGTGAATAAAATAATATGCCAAACTGGTACAATTTATGCACCAACTGAATTATTCCACAACAAAAAGAATTGATATCCAAGAATCTCATTGTGTACTTATCTCATTTTTGTCAATGTGGTTAAATACCAACTTCTGCCAGCACATGGGCGAAGTGAAGGTTATCGTTAAACACTATTTGTGATGTTCATCACAAAATAAGTAGTGATAAATTTATTAATAAAAATATGCTCTGTGAAATTAACAATATTAAAACTTAATCGGGCTTCTAAAAATTATAAATATTTTTTATTATTATGTTTGATAGAAATAGCTTTGGTAGATTATTGGCATTTAGGTTGTTTTCCAAGGAAACCTGTCGATTTCTACAAAAATATCTTATAAGGGAAGCATAGAAATTCATTCCTTTAATGCAGTGCTTCGCAACCAGTGTGCCTTGAGCCGATACAGGTGTGACGCGGTCAAATAAGACAACATCATAACTAAATAATTTATGGATTTCCGTCGAGAAAGAATATCCTAGCATTTCCGACAAAGCCATCCTAAGTCCTAACACTTCTTCCATTTTCGACAAAATATTCATGTTTTTCAACTCTTTCAAAATATTTTTCACAAAGTTTTTCAACTCTTGTATTAATTAATGATAAGTGGGATCAAGAACTTTGGGTTGCACTGTCAAATATTGAGCCAAATATAAAACTTTTATGTTGATTGAAACAACACATCATCACATTTGTCGCATTAATTAGTCATTATTTTATAATAATTATTAAGATTACATCAAAGTAAATGTAGTATAGTTTCTATGTATGTATGTATACTTATAGAATTAAAAATGAAAATTTATTGTAAAATTTGTGTATCAAATTAATATCTATATATTTTAGCTTTTAGTGTGCTGCAGAATTCTAGGAAGAACTTTGGTGTGTCGTAGGTGAGAAAAGGTTGCGGAGCACTGCTTTAATGGAGGGATTAGATATGCATTGTTTGTGAATTATCGAATCCAAATCACCTAATCTGTGTAATGAATGAGGTTCTCTAGTTTATCACATGCTTCCCCACCCTAAAAAAGTTTTATCAATAAATCTTCAAATGAATGACGCTTTCTCTAGAAGAAAAAAAACATTCTAAAACACAATAATTCATTCATGTCAAGTATAATATAATATTCTATTATGTAAATATGGTAAAAAATCTAAATATAATTATATGATAATGATGCTTGTTTATTTATTTCCATAAAATAGATTAACCCTCCAAGGACGAGCGTGACCATATGGTAACAGTAAACACCGTTGTCTATTGATCCCACAATTCATCCCTTTCCATTGTCGAGGTAACTCGTAACTGGCGTGTTGAGCCCAACAAATTTGATGAGATATCTCATCTGTGACAGCCATCTAGTTAAAGAACCAAGTGAAAAACATGTTTGAACACTTACCGCCAGATAAAAACCCAGAAAACATGTTTTTCACTTAGTTCCTAATGAGCCAGCAACATATCGGAAGTATTTTTTAGCACCGTAAGGGAAGTGGTAATCAAAGAAATATGACAACAAATAGTAAAATAGACGATTAATACATATTTTTTTGTAGTTTTGCTGTTGTCATCTATAGCCCCCGAATTAGGTCAAAATTACTAAAGTAATTTCACGAGTCACGAGTCTTTCTTCACATTGCAACATTACAGGTTTACAGGCATTACTGGTACATAAATGGTTGTATATGGGAAGCGTCATATTACCATTAGGCAGTTAAAAAGTAAAATATTAGCACACAACAATTGCAGATTATTGTTTTCGTTTTATGACACCAAGCAGCATCACTTAACTTGTAAAGCAGGGTCTATATGCATTCTTTTAAAGGAAATTGCAATCTATTTCAAATATAGGTCTTTAAATGTCCAGATTTTACCAGGTTACTAACTTTTGACGGCCAAATTATAAAAAAATGAAAAAATATCCATGAAAGCAGATTTAATTTATTTATTGCACTGGAAGAAAAGCAGTTTCCTATTCCATTCAGATGAAAAAGTTTCAAATACTTTTGAAAATAAATTACTCTCTATTACATAGTTTTCAATTTCTTTTTCTACATTATCAGTAATTTGAAGGTTTCTAAATAACGGGAAGAATTCTGAAGATTTTTTCATTCGCTTCACAGCCGTTTTGTAACATTTCCATGGTTGTGGTTCGATAACTAAAAGTTTTCCAATACTCTTTAAAAAACTGAGGAATGTTTTTAATCCGTCGTCACCAACATTTAAATGGATCCACATAGTAACAGAAAAGCAGAACACTATATCGAATTTGTCTTTCTCAAATTGTTTTAAGTATTTTTTCAGAGTGGTTTCTGATGAATCACTCATTATATCCAAACATTCAAATGTCAATTCTTTTCTTTGGGTCTCTTTTGCTCTTGAAATTAAAATTGGATCAATATCTACCCCCAACATAGATATTTGTGAACAATTAGAGTTATTTGATAAAAAGTTTTGAAGTTCTATCGTGAGATCACCACTATTACAACCAATATCTAGGGCTACTAAATTTTCAGTATTCAATTTTTCTGAATTCCACAGATCAGTCGGTAGGGTATTTATTCTAGTGCTCGGAGGATGAAATTGATAGTAGTTTATGAAGTTTCCAAATTGTACAGCGCCTGGGTCATTCCCTTTGAATGATAATTTATTATCCATTCTGAAAAGAAGCATGATTAATTAATATATTTTTTTTGAAAATTTCTTAAAGATGTTATGGAAGGTTAAGACCAGAAATCAATGACCACTCTTGAATTGCAATAGCAGGTGAATGTGGCAAATAAAAAAAAGTTCAAAACGGATATGGAAATAACTCAAACATAGTTTCATGCAAAGCTCGCAAAACTGGTCCTGACCTTTTTAATAAAGTGGAATAAAGTACAAAGGAATATTGTGTTTTTATTAATATGATGCCTTTCCACCTTGACAGTGAAAACGCTAAAAGTGATGCTAAAGTTGCATGCTTTACAATGTTATTGAAATCAGTTAATATTTTGAGCAACATGAGTCTTTATTTAAATTACGAAAAAAGAGTATTGTAAGTTTACAGTGTATCTGATATCTTCAATTCAAATTTTATTTTTCATAGTCAGATAAGATTTGAAAAGGAGAAATAAGGTTTTTGATTCTACAAACAATTGTTATATATTTATAAATATATTTTTTTATGAATCAATCCTATTAAATTAACGTGTTTATTATTGCATAATCATAATAAGGCAACCTATGTAAACCTAATGGACATAAATTATTGAAATAATTCAGACATAAATACACTTGAAAGAATCAAATACAAATCTGTTAATTATTGGTGTTAGACAGATAGAATATAAAAATAGTGAACTTAGCCGCAATTGTTATATTAATTTATACTTACTGTAAAAACGAAATACAAAAATCATTTTGGGCATAAGAGACTCCCCCTACTTCCTAATAATTTTGTGAATACCGCAGATATTTTGTGAATCTATATACTGTTTTGCTTTATGGGCTTCATTTATCAATCTAATCATGTTTATTATATTTGTGAGTCACATCAAGATTGAAGATCCTTCACTGCAAAATTACCATTGTTTTTGTTGTTTCATGTTGTATTTTTAAGTTAGCAAGAATGAGGCTAAGTATATACTGAGACACGGCACAGAGCTGCGAATAATTGGCAGGCGCAGGCAGGTGAAGCAGACATGTGCGACCAGCGTATGCTGTGACAGCTGCATTACGCAAGTGAAATATATGAATGATACATCATGATTCACATTAACTCTTTTAAGAGTAGTCTACATGAGTAGTATTGTAAAAACTAAGTTCAGTTTGCACTAATTCAATTAGTTTCTTGGTTATTTTTACAGGAAATCAAAATAACACGTGCACGTGTCAAGCAGGCATCTTTACGGGCTCCACAGAGCTCAGCGCAGGGCATGTCTGCATTGCATATGCCTGCGTGGCAACGTATGCGGGTCTGTGTTCTTCATGTAATACAAAATCTGTGCTGCCCGTGTCTCAAAATACGCTTATTGGCAACACAGCATTTGCATAAGCAGTTATTATAAAATACTTTATGAAGTTTGTAATTTTTCATTAATTTTGTTTTTTAACTTTGCATTTATGAAAAAATGTTCCAGTGAGATAAATCTGAAATAATAATATCAATAGGCCATTTTTAAGCATACAAAAATATCATCTAGCTCAAAATAGGGTCATACATACATAGGAATCGGGGGAGTTAAGTTTTCGCTAAAAAACTAGTGAGGTAAAAAAAGGGTTGAATTAAATGGAAATAATATACAAAAAATATTTGTATGGCCACATCGTTTTCAAAATTAATGCTAAAAAACAAATTGTTGTTTTTTTATTTTATTTAATACTTTTACTAAGCTGAAACAACATTTTTTTTGTTATCAAGAAATTATTGATATATGAAATATATAATATAGTACGGACGATTAGGACACAGCTTCAAAAAAACCTAGTTTAAAATATTCCACTACATATATACCACTTGTGCATTTAATTCAATACAATGTATTTAAGGTTAAGGGACAGCAGTAAATATGTATGTAACTTATTATAATTGTTTATAAGGCGTTTCAAGGTAATCGGCAGGAAAAAAATACTGAGTTAGATTACCTTTAATTTGGAAACAATAATAAGAGTAACACATAAAATAATTATTATAGCCCTCTACGTTTTCGGGAAGCAGATACGTAAACACAAATCTCTGAGAACTGTCCGAACTGTCAAGTATCAAACCTGGTTGAACAGATAAAGTAGAAAGCGATTTTGTCCAAAAGAAAACCTGCGCTAACATCGAACAATTTGAATGATTTGGTTAATCAGTACAACTTAGAAAACATTAAATTTAATAGCGATTATAAATTTTGTGTGTACAATATTACTATTGTTTTCTCCAGTACCTGACACCAAAATATACTACGATTCATTAAACCAAATTACGATTAACCGTGACCATCATTATTCTCGTATAATATGTTTGTTAATCACGAATTGTATCTAAACGCAATATATATATTTCGACCCATCATTCGCACGCGATAAAAATACAATAATTGCACTTTTTCACACATGATGGCATAAACACGCGCTTACGTTCTGTTATTAATAAACTAATTGCATACACGAAGGTGCATTTTTCCTATGCATTCTACAAGAGAAAACCCGCGATAGAAAATCATTCTTGATTAATAATGAATTCAAGTTCAGTTATGTAAGAGTAAATATGAAACAATTGGTGCGGAATACCGGATGTAAACCACAATCGTACATCCTCACCACGCTACCGTGACTTCGCTTATATATCGCCTCACCGCGATTGGAAGATCAGTTGCAATTTAGCTTCGATCGTCAAAGCACTAATTAGTTATTAAGAAGTGGTGTTAAGTAGAAATATCTAATAATGTGCTCTCTAGTTCGGATTACCGTCGCCTCAATGCTTTGCCTTTTGGTTCTTGTAGATGCTCACCAGGATTCCAACCAATGGAGTGCTCAAGTCCCTAAAGTGCAAAACCGCGCTGACGGACATTCAGAAAATAGTAAGACCGGAGACAATATTGGAAATACCTCTAATGCGGCCAGGAGGTCTCGCAAAATCGATAGTGATTCAAACGAAGTGGAGAGTGCAAGAGCCGAGGAAGATTCGTGGTGGCCATCCGCTGAATTTGCAGTCTTGCAGAAGGTCTACGATGACTGCAGTTCACATCGTGAAATCACCACATGTCTGAAATCAAAAGCCTTGAATGCTCTTAGTAGAGCTGTCGATCAGGTGATTGTTTGCCTTCGTTGAAAAGTGCTAAAAGTGTAATTAAAAAATCGATCAACAAGGACTGAGATAAAATAAACTTTTAAAGATTTTGTCACCACGCCAGCTTAAAATTTATCGATTTGTGATTTTTCAATAATTTATTTCAACCTGAGTAGTTATCGAATAATTAAAAGCTCTTATAATTATTGAGTTTAGTCTATTTAAAATTGTGAAATATTTTTTATAATACTACTGTAAAATAATAAAAGTAATTTTATAATTTGCTATTAGTGCATGTATTTTCAATCTGGGTTGTTTCAACTAGTTTCAACTATATTAAAAATGCCATTATTATTTAAAAAAATATATTTTCTTTAAATCGAAACAGGAATCGATTCAACTTACTGACGGTTTGGTGCTAGTCAAGCAAAATGAAACTCATTATGTTCCTACTGAATCTCGTGGATTCGCTGGAATGTCTTCAGAAGATAAGATGGATATCCAGTTGAAGAATAAATTCCAGCAGCTCTTCAACACTCACACTCTTACCATGGATCTTGCCAGCGAAAGACGAGGAAAGGGTATGCATAAATACAAACATAATAATATTTCATATATTTTTTTTAAAATAAAATTTACTACGAATATGAATTATAGTATAAATGTCAATTATAAGAATATTAGTTATATAAACTCAATATTATGTGATATTAAAATTTTCTCTTAAATTGAAAAATATGCAAAAGGCAAATCGTCCAGTACATACAATATTTGAGTTCATCAATCAACTCGAATATAAGCACGCATTTTGTGTAATGAATGAAATAACATAACCATTTATAATTTAGGAAAGAAGGTCCTCCCTTACTTGCTCCTTGGTGTCTTCACTACCGTGAGCGTTGTCGGTGGTATTGCCCTGAAGACATTAGCTGCCATCGCTGGAAAAGCCCTCATAGCCAGTAAAGTAGCGCTGACCATTGCTGGTATCATTGCCTTGAAGAAACTCTTCAGCCACGATGGCGGTCATGGAGAAACCACATTCCAAGTTCACGCCGATGGCCACAATAGGTGAGAATTTAACTTGAGATACATGCTAAAAACATAATCAGTAAGAAAATACAATTGCTTGAATGATGTTGCTGAGTTTTATCAAGCATTCATTTTTTAAATTTGTTTATAAGTGAAGCCGTTCGTTTGGCATAATGGATTTCCTGATAATTTAGTTAATTCAAATGTTGATTTGTTCATTTATTAATATGTAATTTTATTTTTAAGGCGAAACTACTATGTCGTCCGTCCTGCCAGACAATCAACTGTAGATCCTTACAGATATTACTACGACCAATCCATGCCCTCAACATCAGAATGATAAACATCCCGACCTCAGGATCCTAACCGTTTACCGGTTTGTGTTGAGTGAACGTATAATTGGTTATGATTGAAGAGCTTCACGTCGTATTTATCGATTTTGGTGCTATGGATTTTGAAACTCGATACTCTCGACTGCTTCCTGCTCGATTGCTGTAACCTATAATAATTTATTTATTTATTTCTGTTGTATATTATTATTTATGTCTGTAAGTTTACGAGAATAAAAGAAATGACTCTATCTGTATTGTTTTATCTTAAAATTTTAATTTTTTAATCACACTTTGAAGCAATCCAGAAATCTTCTACACAACATACACTAGACAATTTTTTTAAAATAAATAATAAAAACCGATAACCATTACGCACTGACACCCCGATTTAACGGGCCTGGAATCCACGCGTTCCCGTGGTGTAGAAGATTTCGGGATTTATTCAAAGTAGGATTGGGAAATAAATAAAAAAATCCATGCCCCAAATCTAAATTTTTCCCAGTATTTTTTTTCATCGTTCCTTTTTACTCTCATACCATCGATGTATCGAATTTTTTCGATTAATCATGATTTCGTGGAGTATAATTTTTAGCAGTATAGTATTAGATATTATTTAAATATAGTATTAAAAAATACTTTTCAGAGAATTTAATAGACTTTCTTGCGTATTGCATGTAAAATGAATGAAGAGATGGTTGAAAGCTGTAGATTCAATAAAGTACAAAAAAAGCTGCACAATAATCTGACATAACATTCAATTTATAGTTCGCGTTTTCATCGTTTTTTTGGCGGGGACGTAAAAAAGATGGACCGAGACTCCACAGTGTATTTATTTTAGAAAAAATCCTTTTCGTGGCTGAGAGTGCAACAAAAGTTCATTAGTAAAATATTCTTCTATAATTATTAGATACGTAATATATTCAATTCAATATTGACGTCTCCGAAAATTCTACTTCTTATTATAAACAACAATAAATCGATGCGCGGTGACCAGGTATAATTATGTTAGGTTGTGTAACGGGTTGTTTTACAATTTTACATGATGCAGTGGTAATTAGTTGATAAATAATGAAAACTGTAAATTAATGTAAGAATATTTTTGTTATCGGCTGTTAACAACAATTATTTGCATATCAGCAAAGTCTCGCATTTCTCGTTTTGTGGGAGGGAAAGGCGTGCGCAAATTTGGGGTGGAAACTAACAAGCTTAATTTGACGAATAACTGTGTGTTATTTTGGTGGATACGTGCTTTGCTTCAGGAATTTCGTATTTGTGTGTACAAATCTACCACCCAGCGGTACTGCATAGGAAAATTTGCGCGCTTAGTAACATAACAGAATTATTTCCATAAACAACTCTTCTATAATAGAGGGCTGTATCAGTATCTATCAAAACAAATTATAAAAATGGAATGTGAAACCCAGACGAAGATCACCATGTTTGTGTTGTGACCAAAGACTATGAAAACTGATGGCTGTTATAAGTTACAAAATGAGGCGGTTACTTATAGAAAATCATTAGTAGGTGATTAAATATGATATATTCCAATACACGTTAAACAATAAATAAATCATTAAATACTGTATTAGCTACAGGATAAGGTTTGATTTGTTTTTTGTCGGAAGATTCAAAATATTCATTAACCTTTTGGCTGCCGTAGAAAAAAAGTACGTTTGTACTTAGCACGTCGGCAATTATTTGCAATTATTAATTTAATTTGTTATTGATGAGGTAACTCGTCTCTGGCGTGTTGAGTACAGAAAAAATGACGAGATATTTCGTCTGTGGCAGCCATCAAGTTCAAGTAAAAGTAAGCTCAATTTGAAATGATATCCAAAAGTAAAAACAATATTTTCGTCGGTGAAGAAAACTCCTTTGCCAAGAAGTCTAAAAGTTTTCTTTGGTATGTAAGTAATTATGAACAACGAAGCTATTATAAATCTGGAATATGTTATTTTATATTCTTCGAAAACTCGTAAAACACATTTCCCAAAATGTTTGTATAAATTTTATACAGAAAAGAAACTAAAATCATCTACTATATTTATGATAACATATAAACTCTGAATAGGTCGACGATTTATGGCAGATTCAGTAGGTAGGTGGCTGATTTATTGAGAAAGTTTTGATGTGTGCTCGGAATTTTATTTATGGCTCTGAAGTGCTTTTTCAATCCAGCTCTGACACGAACAATGCCAGAGTTTTAGTATGAGAAACGATAGAAAGGGTTGCCATTGCGAGATAAAATACGTTCATCCGTATTGTAGGATATAACAGAGATAATGTAGTTAGTGCTGAAATTGTGCAGGGCTGAAAGCCACGGAGGGCGGAGCGATTCATTCGAATCACGTACACTCTTCTTGCGCGATTTAATTTCCACAGAAAATGCGAGCGAATGAATGATAAAGCCGAAGGCACATTCCAACTTCGAAGTCCTGCTTACGAAAAACAAAAAGAATTGGATTTTGCTCGACGGCAACATTATAGTCTGGGATTAAGAAAAACAGTAATTAAAAAGCGAATAAATTATTTTAATAATCATTCGGATGATATTTCGATTACATACTGTTAAACCTATTTCAAAAATTTTCCATCACATTATTCTAGGTTATAATTTTAAAACAGCAATATGCCATGTCAGGCCATGATACAGCTGTCAACGTTGATGGCTTCCTTACCGAACTGACGGGTTCGAAGACATGGATGCTTGTGATGTCTAAAAATTCCCTCACACTCTTCCTATCCTTAAATAACGTAGCGAAAGTAACGAAAGGTTATAAGCTTACCACTAGTCCTGTTCTAACCCTATAGTTTATATCCCTACTCTCTTTGAAAAAAGGAGAGGTCGAGCAACTGGGTAACAAGCAGTTCTCGTAGAAAAAATCTGTTGAGATACCTCTATTAGGAGGCCATATGCTCCACATTGGAAGAGGAAATGGATTTAAAAAAATGGGCCATGATTTTTTAAAATCTAGCTGACAAAAAGGAATGATAATTTGTCTTAAGTATGTAGTAAAAAGTTTATTTACTATCGTTCAACTTTGGAAACTTTTTTTTTTAATCAGTCATATCGGGTTAAAAAAGTCTTGGAAGACCTTCGACGCAAATAGTTTAATAAAAGTTGCAGAGTTTATTTGCTAATTTCGTATCTAATTTTAAAAAATCTCTATTTTCTATCTCTTTTAAGCACATATATATGTATAATAATTTCGAAGGTGTTGTCATGTAAGCATGAATTGAAAAAAAATGTATTGGTAATTTATTCAACAAAACCAATTGTTGCTATGAAAGCCTTTTAGTTCGAAGGCTCAAAGCTCGTGTCTCGTGAACGTATTTATGAAGTTATCACCAATCATCGATCATAAATTTGCGGTAATTTAGTATTGTATAGAAAAAGTTATTGCGAAAAGAAAAACAATCCTCTGTGATAGAACATCGCAAGAAAATGGAATAAAATAATATTACAAAAAAACAAAAATATAGTAAGATTTGTCATTAAATTATTCAGTTACTAGAAACCAACTGACAGATAACGTCAGTTGCGTTTACGCAATGGTAAGTTTAATTGAATAAAATCATCTCACATATCTAAATGGTCAGTTTTAATTGATATAAATGAAATCTATGTCAGGTATAAGATATTCCAGAAACGCGTTTATCTGTAATTCTATTACGGACGGCATACTTGACAATTCACGCGTTTATTGAGTGCATCATTTATGTTAATAATTATCATCTAATGGTGGAAAATAAACTTAAACTTTCTTTAATTTTGTGAAACAGAAAGAGGACCTATTTCATAATACCAGTCATATTATAATAATTGATTGACAGTTTTGAAAATTGTTTTAAGGAAAAAAGTTTTTCTTGAACTCGTTACACATTTCAAAACGCTTGTTAAAAGCTTAACTCTGGTATATAAAATAATATAATTATTTTATATCATTATAATTGACTTTTTCCTTTTGCAAAACATCTAAAAGTCTTCGTTCATTAATTTCGAAATTAGAACAAAAAAAAAACGATGAAAAATAAAAATGATTTCAATGTAAATTCTGAGTGTATTTTATATTGCTATTATAAAAAATAAAACATACAATGCTTTTAGAATATGCATCAAATATCGTAGAATTAATTTGAACATAATATTTACTTACGATGTAAATAGTTCAGTAGTTCTCCAACGCGCGAGCAATAAGAGACAATAGTTATAACCATAGCCCCAGTTATTCTCAAAGTTGTAAGGAGATAACGGTTACCTAAAAGAAATCATATTATAAAGGAATACAATTTTTGATTCGCTCCTAAAATTTTAACATTCTGAGAATAGCTACATATGTCGTGTCAGGGCATGAAATATGAAATGAAAAAATTCTCGAACCGAAACGATCGATAACTTTTTAAAAATCGCCATTTTTTTTATTAATATGGCTCATATTGTTCGGCAATAAAAATTGATCAAAATTTTAATTTTGTTTTTGTTATTTTAAACACTGTAACAAAACTGCGATGACGTGTAACTGTCTTTAGGTGCATTGTTTATGTTTAATTCTAGTCTTGGTTCGTTTTAAAAAATAAAACATTCAATAAGATATATAAATAAGTGTGAGAAAAACCTATGCTATGGTTAAAATATTTAATGCGATTTGTGGCATACCATATAACCTTTCGTAAATAATTTTACTTCACTTATTAAATACACACATATTTAGAAAAAACCGTCCTATCATAAAACTAATCACGTAATTTTATATTTTTAGTTAGATATTAATTGAATTTTACCTCATTTATATACTTCTGTGTCTGGCTTATTATCATTCCGAAAACATGATTCCGTAGTCTTCTAAAACATTAGATATCATTTCACTGTTTTAAAAACATTACCATCTTTATTTTTAAGATTTTATAAGTCTGACTTTGATGAGATGTAGAATTTTTACACATATAATAATATACATGAACCATTTCACTGTTAGTTCAATATTAATTAAGTCAAATGTCAGTGATTCATTGAAAAACACTTTGAGAATCCTCATCATAAAGTATTGGCGTTTGATTGCTCGTAGCTTGTGTTTATGATGCGGATATGTGTGGGTACAAGTTAAGTTCGAGCCATACTCCGGCAACTATACGGCATTGCTAATATAGGAACCGAACTGAGAGGACGCCTCCCTCTTTGCATACGCAAATATACGTTGCTCTCAGCCGGTCGAACAGGTTGCGGTGTTACCGTTCAGGGGGTGTATTGGGCAGGTTGCTTTGCCTGTGACCAGGGAGGACAGGGCCAGCGGTGTTGTGTGTTGCATCATGTTGATGATAATCAGCAATCACCTGGATGGAGGCAGACAGTATGCAAACATAATGAGCGGTCTTCCTACATGCGTTTACATAATATTCGCTACTCGTGCAATTTACAGTTGTTTGTTTCATATCGGATTTGGGTTCATCCTAAATTTTCCCATACAATTAATAGTAACTGAGTATGTAAATCTATTTCGGTAACATGTCATATGTATTTCTGTATATACAAAACGTAATTCTATTGGTTGCGTGGCATTTTTTTTTTTGACTTAAATTCATCTCGTGTGGATAATAAAATTCAATTTATTAAAATATGTATTACGAAAATTATGAATATTTGGTTGTATGCTATATGACATGCTACTTTTTTCTCTTCTAAAATTTACTTAATCCCGCAAAAAACGCTGCAATTAATTTTCTGGGAAGCTTAATTGCAGATAAAAAAAACGAAAATGCGTCGCCATATTTAAAAGTTGTTCTTAGAAGTTCCGTTTGATATGTTACATGTTGATTATTTCATACTGATAGTACATTTTGCGTAAATTATCGGTTTGTCTGACTTTCATGCATAAACATTTAGCAATTTCTTATTAGTAATTAAATTTCATACAGAGCTGTATTTGTTTTTAGGGGCATTAAGCTAATTTTTAGGTGAAAATAGCAATCAACAAAGAATTACAAACAATAGTAAAACAAAGTTAATTTAACTGTTTAATAATAAAGTTCATCAAAGTTAAGTTTAGGTATTATTTTTATATGGCTACGATACTAACTCTTTTTCTGCGAAAGTCGCATTTCCTTGGGTGTATCTGAATAAACAAAAGAAAATACTTCGATGTAAGTTTTTTACGAGTTGAGATCTACTTATTATTCGTATGATTCTAAACGTAAATAAAAAAAATGTTTAAATCATCATTAGATATTATTCTTGACAAGAATTTAGCCGGATATATATTGATTACTAAAAGGAGCTTTAATCTGTAGCCAACAGTGAATGACTTATGATTTGTAAGTGGGGTTGTAAACAGTATAATTGTATTCAATATTAGTAATATTAACACCATATGATATCGAAACCATGTGATAATTTGATAAACTTTCATACCAACACACACTCCCTCACTCTCTCTGTCAGTGTTTCGCCTATTGTGCGAAAGCACAACGTTGTGATGTGCACTACAGATAGATACATCAAGACAAATATAATAATATTATAGTTGAAAAAATAAAATAGTAAAGTGTTAAAATAATAAGCAATGAGTAATAAAATTAATAGCAATTTGATAGGCATCTCCGTAATAAGAATTATTTTTTAAAACATATTATTATTGCACTAAATAAATTCTCATGTCATACGTTGTTTTATTGCTCATAACAAATATATTTTTCTTACTTGTAGCAGGAAAATAGAAATAAATTTAATAAAAGTAATAATATGATAAAGTGTTTTTTCGTTTAATCGCAAACTTTTAATATGTATAGTCACCGCCACAAATTTTGCTTCGTTAATTGTTTTCGGCGACTTTTAAAGAGCTTTTCAGCTATAATCGAGGCACATTGCCGGCAATGGCCGCTCACGTTTCAGAAAACTTGATCTGGGGCAAATTTCATTAAACTGTGTGCGCAGCACTATGGCTTAGCGATGGCACTGTAATTTCCTGTACGAAGCTTATCACAGAAATGACGATATATGTGCGAATACAGACTACAAACTGCGACCAGAGACGAACCGCAGGAAAATGATAATGGATGCGCGATTACATTCTATACTCTGCGCTGGCAACAAGTCGATGGAATTGTTAACAGTCTTCCCTAAAGGAGATATTAAATAACCGTTGTTGTATGACGTAAAAATATCATTAAAGATATCATATCTATTTGACGAAAATGTCTCAAAATATTATCTACACCGTCAAAATTTTGATTGTAACATTTCTGTCGTGGTTAATTTCAATAATGCTACATTATAGTTGACAGTGGTTTTAAAATGAAATAAAAACTTCAATTAAATTGATTGGTTTAATACATTCTTCAATTAAAAAGCATTTAAACAAAGGAAAGATTGAAAAATGAAAGATTAAGTTTCGATAAGAAATAAATCCTCACTAAATAAGTCGATTCTATTTCTACACGGATGTAATTTTTATGGAAAACAGACGTGTATATCTATATTTAACATATACAAATGAAAGATAAGATGTGGAAAGAATTAATGCACAAAGAGAATAAGTCGTACTTTATAAATATGCTCATCTGAAGCACAAAACAGCAAAAGTGTTTGGTGTGAAAATTTTGTCAGAAAAAACGAAGCCTTTTGCTTTCTTCATTTCAAGTCCTTCTCTGTTCGGATTTATAAGAGTATTCTGAATTCAATAAATGTGGCGAGTTTGTAAGAATACTTCCTTTAGTAGGTTATGACTACATATGTATTTTACGTATTGAAGTAAAATCAGGAATGGAAACCAACTCTAAGTTGTACTGCCGCTCCTAAGTTACTCACCGTATATTTTGAAGGTATACCATACATGTTAAAGTAAACATTATCATGCAGTTTAATAGTTTAATTAAATATAAATACGTGACTGATCTTAGCGACAATGTTTCTAATACGTGTATCGGCATTGTGATTTTCCTATCAATATGTATATTGAAAACAGATACAGTAGTTTGCGCTTGTAGGCCGCCCACAGGAGGCTTTATTAGTTTTCACCCGCCCTTTCTCACCCATAGTCATACCGCCTACCTCACCTTGCTAAAGTCTCCTGAATAAAACATTTTCACCAGTTATATTATCGTAAGACCGTCAGAGCTTTTACAAGATGTATATATTAACAAAAACATAATTTATTTTTACAAAGTGTTTAAATCTATTAAACAATTTGGTGTTTTCCTACGTTAGGTGTTTAATGATTATTCATTTTGGAGTATAGAAAATCCTTAACACAGAAGATGCCTTTTTATGTATCCGAAATGTTTTCGTTATGTACTGTATATTTTTTATAAATTAGAAGGTATTGCTTTTTTGCCATTTTTCAGTATCCAATGATTTCCCTGTTTGTGCGTATGGAATCACAGAAGTTATAAAAAAAGTACATATATTTACAAGGGTTTTACAGTTAACATCACCAAATCACGGATGATTAGTTATGAGATAAGAGCTTGGAGTCAAAATAATAATAGACATTAAAAATAGAATTATATAAATTATCAAGGGAAGGTTATATTTTATAGTAATTAAAAATAATATTGACACTTTAGATCAGGGTTACTCAACGGGAGGAGGGCCACAGAGATATATTTTTTTATTAGACACAGTGCAGTTTTAGGGGGCCATGGGCAATTTTTCCGAAATCCGTAAATTGTTGTGTCTTAAAAATTGGAATGTTTGAGAAAAGTCTCGCGGTGTTCATTTTGAGAAATCCGCAAATTCCTGGGATTTTGGATCCAATGTTTCTGGGTTTTCGAAATTAAAATTTTGATGGTAAGACAAAACAGGTCAAAAAAAATAAAGACACTCAAAAGAGGCCACGGACCCAAAAAGTTTGAGAAACACGTTTTTTAGATAATAATTGCCAAAGTTTAAAGTTGTTCAAATATTTAAATCACTCAATATAATAATATATATTACATCCATACACAAAATATCAAAAATGTTGAATTGAAAAAATACAAACTTATTATTGATCTTGCTATGGCTTGAAACCGGAACTATCTGATTTTATTCATTTGAAACATCGGATAAATTTACAGAACGCCGTGTAGCAATAATACGTAGCAGTTTATCATAAGGGATGCGCGCTGCTATTTGGTATTATTGCCATTATTCTGCATTCTCAATGAGGAATCATTTGAGGTGAACATTTGATAATATAACTCAGAGAGAGAGCCTTTGATGTAGAGAGCGATGCAGATTACAGTGATTATTTGACTGCCATGTTAGTCGTTTGGCTTTGTATTCAATTTATATATTATCGGGTAGGGTATTTTCCTGGTGCAGGAAGCTTTTAACACGTCACTGAGTTTTCAATTTAAAATATTATTATTCGGCTTTTAGGAACTTTTCATTTGTGGTTTTATATACTGTCTACCAAATAATTATTACAGCCATTCAAGTACATTTCAACACATTTAAAAAATATCAGTTGAACGATGTTATTTATTTAAAAAAAATGCTCTACTGTTTTCCGCAATAAAACTCTATTTGGCGGTGACTCTGTAGAAATTCTTTTAAAACCAGTTGGTTACCGAGAATAGATTTCATGGTATTTTTATGACACAAATATTTTGAGCATACACATTTCTTTACATAGTGGGTTCTTTCGAACGCCATTGTGACGGTCAGTGGCTTATTAGGAAGGTCTAATAAATCTTAGAATCAATTATATAGTAAACATCCAGCGGTGGGCTGCCAATACGTTAACAAGGGGCTCGATTAATCTCAAACCAAATATTGGTGTTCTGGGGAAGGAGTGAATTTTTTTTATCACTTCCATCCAATTATATGAAATACTTAAACAATCAATCAATTGATACTTAATACACTTATATTATCTAACAATATGCAATTTACCGTAAACTTATCTATGTAAATTACAAAAAATGTACTACCGTGTATACTGAAGTTGTTGTTGATAGTATATAAGTCAGAAATTGCAGTTATATACTAATTTTATCTGGGAATATTGTTTTCTTTTAAATTAACAAGAGGCTCGCCGGCCGTAGTTAAATTTAACAAAGGGCTCGCGCGAGCCCCTCCGAGCCCTCTCCAGCCCACCCCTGTAAACAACCCATTGTATTGATAACCATTAATTTAACGCTACTGTACCACACGTATTTTCGTTGTGCAATCTGGACACCGAATCCTAAGCTGAATGTTAATATAGGTATTTCATAACTGAGGAGCTTAGAATCATAACTCACATTATCCAAAAATCACAGGTGAACATTTTTTCGTAATTATAGACACATTTATGAATTTCCATCAATATTTGAAGTGATACGTGAAAATTAGCACTTTCTTGAGATGCAAAATATACTATTACAACATGAAAGATACTGATAGCCATATTATATTATTTATTTACAAATGTGAGCTTAGTCTCCCATAGTTATCTTTGGCAGTGATTTTAACAGTTTTTGAAGTAAATTTAAATACTCAACTATTTTTTGATTTATGTAGTGATGCATTTAATTTTTTTTCAGCATAATTATCTCAAAAAAATATAAAAAAATATTATGAAAGTTCCTTAATTGAAATATGCAGTATAAATTTTTCGCGTGAGATATTTCGGACTCCAGTATTTCTTCACGCTCGATTTTCTGTGAAAAATTAGAATGTTTCGGTATATTGAGAAAATAGTGACAATAATTAAATTAGCTAAACATAAATATGCAGTAAACATGTTTCAATTATTGTAAATGGTTAGTGAAATCATTAAACAAATACCTTTCCTTTCCTTTCTACAAAAGTTCAGAATAATAAAATTTTGCGTATTAGTTATTTACAAACATATTATGAATTTTAACAATCAGTTGTGAATTAGTTGTATTATTAAACATTGTTAGTATTAATTACCAACACATATTATTAAGAAGCGACCAGGAATTAGTAAATCACCCCTTTTAATCGATGTCATGTCAAACATTCAAAGTAAAATGACCAATTTCCACGGTCCGGCGTTCGTGCCCGTTTAACTTTAACAAATTAGTGACGGAGGTGTGAGCTGGTGGTCTGGTAGGATGATGTAAGGGGGCAGAGTTGACGTCTGGGTAGGCATGCAACGACGCCAGAATCCATAAGGTGGATGCGTTACGTTGACTATTAGATTTTACTCGCTGGTGTGATTTTGATTGTCTCTTCTAGAAGGTTATAGACGTTTTGGTAAACATCGCGCATGCGTAGGCAGACACGCATTCTTATATTTGTTTATTTAATATTATATACATATATTTTACTTAAATTATTCTCGCACGTATTTTTTCACTATAATAATAGTCGATTGTACGGAAAAACGTATTTATTTATTTAATCTCGGAAAACAATATTATCTGTAATAAAAACGTTTTAAAAAAAAAAATTGTTTTGGTACAGTGGTCAACGATGTTGGCTACCATGCCGGGCCTCACGGGCTCGAATCCCAATACGAATAACATTTTTCACTCGAATTTCTGTTCGAAGCCATAGATGTTTGTTATGTCTTTAAATTTTCCCTTCCATTATTAAAATCTTAGAACAAAAGAGTGTAGCGAGAGTTATAAGCCAACCACTAGTCCTGTCCTAGCCCTATCCATTGTATCCCTACTCTATTTCAAAAAAAGAGAAGCTGTGCAACGGAGTAACAAGTAGTTCTCGTAGATAAAAAAACTTCGGTTGAGATACATCTATCAGAAGGCCATATGATCCACATTAGGTGTGGAAATGGATCATAAAAAAAAGTTTTTTAGCAGAAAATTTTTAAGGGTAAAAATTATCCTTAAAATAGCATAAAAAAGCAATTTACAATGGAAAATATATTTGTGTTAAAATTGACCATTTTTAAATTATTTTATGCAAGTTTATACAACAAAACAAAACGCGAATGTTTTTGGTGCTCTGTGTTAATTTATTCGATTATATTTTGTTGCAAATATGATAGCCTTTAGCCAGGGTTGGTGAACCTAGGGCACACGTGCCCGAGTTGGCAAGTTCGAAAATTCTGCTGGAACGTGAGCTATTCACAAATTTAACGGTTCACATATAAAATTATCGTCATTAAAAATGGATTTAATTTAATTATTCAGCCAACCAATAAGTAGTTTTCTGAATTAATTAATTAATTTGTTTTATTAAAAAAATGGGTTTTTTAAATACGTATAACACATTATCTTCAGATCTCACAGATAAGTATCGTAAATTGAAAAAAAATGTAAACAATTCCACACTTTTTTGTAGGAATCGCAAAAAGGTATTTATGAATAATCTAATGATATATTTAGTTTAAAAAGAAATGTTACGACATTGTCTCAGATTTTTCTCATAACGTTTAACTATGACATACTTTCAGATATTGATGTATAATATTACTGTATTATTATTGTATGAGTGGACAATTTCATACCGATAGTAATTTCTCTTTTACTTTAGTGTTTTAACACGTTTTATTCGCGGTCGGTTATATTTAAAACGAAAGCTAAACAGCTCTATTGTACGCTTCAATTAAAACAATTTGTATACTGTATGTGTGTATGTATGTATGCGCATGTGTGTGTACATGTACGGATATAGTATGGAGGAAGCATATGGAATGTGATTTGCAAAATAATGCATATGGAGTTCCCGTGAACTTCTTATCTCTGTAGTGATCGCGCCCTTCCGTCTGCAAACGACGGTAAGGGGATGCAATTTACAATTTTTCAAAATCTTTATCGATGAAGGAGACTGGAAGAACCTTGGTGCGTCCTGGTACTTGAAGCTTCATAAATTTGATATCCAAAAAGATAAATAAAAATAAATGTGTGTTATATTTTGCGTAAAAAGTAATAATGTATAAATCGAAAGTTCAGAAAATGAGAACAGACTATTTTGCTTGACTCATGTGTTGAATAATGTTATCGCTTATATGTATATATATTTAAATCCATGTCCGCTCTCAATGTGCAGCATAAAGCTACCTAATACAGGTATCTCAACAGAATTTTTCTACAAGAACTGCTTGTTATTAAGTTGCTCAACTTCTCTTTTGTTTCGAAGATAATATGGATATAAAATGGTTAAGACAAGACTAGTAGGTAGCTAATCGGTCTCGCTATGTCCCGTTATTTTAGGGTTGGAATGGTGAAAGAGAATTTTTAGATACCACGAAAATCTATGCCTTCGAATAAAAATCGATTAAAAAAAATGCTGTTCGTACTGGGATTCGAACCAGTGATGTCCGGCATGGAAGCTTACAACGTTGAACACTGTGCTATCGCTTAAATAATAATAATAATAATAATAATGAAATAGTCTGCTATAATCTTCTTCTTTCAGTGCTTTTTCCTATCAATGATGCAGGATCAGTATTTACAGTGCTTTTTATTGAGCCAATTTCAGGTCGTCAACACACTCAATATTATTTATCTGATAAATCAATATTGATTCATGGGGCAATTCCGTACTGAAGTAGTAAATTTTGCAGTGAGTATACCATATTTCCTTATTGTACATAACCGTATCATGAATAAAAAACGGAAAAAAAATGTAAAAAAGTAAAATATACATACCTTATAGATGATAATCTAAATATATTAATTTAGAGCTTTCAGTTGTCCGTGACGAAAGATATTATGATAGTCTGAAAAAAGGTTTTATGTCTCAACAGAGTAGAAAAGAGGCTACTAACCTTTTTGGACCTTAAAACGCAATCTGAAATATTGGCAGGGCGGCGAGCACCACATTTTTTTCAAAATCTCAAAACCCAGGAATTTCCGATTTCCCCAAAATATCTCCGAAACTCGTTTTTTTTTTTGTTTTAACTCACCGACGAATTTGAAATCCTCAATTCCCTATACTTTTACCCTAAAATATGGGCACCATAGCGCCCGAGGGCATGGGGTTGCTAACCCGTGGAGTAGACGGTTGTATTTTGATATTTTTTTGTTACAAGATGATTCATTTCGAGTTTCAAGATTTTTCTTTTGTAATCTTCTAAAAAAGTCCTTTCACAATGGTTTGATTCATAGCTGATCTGATATATCCTTATAACAAGTAAAAGAATATTTTTAATTTGATTGAATAATAATATACATTACTGTAGAAATAAATCCTAAAACTCAAACGTTTTTTATAAAAAAGTATTTAATCATTTAAGTATATTCACGTTACAGTAAAATAACACACATATTAATCATTTAAGATTATAATTAATTGCTTCACCAAGTTTCAAGTTTCAAACATGAGATAGTAATAAATTGTCTTCAAAATCTTTGTGAAAATTTCTCACCCACAGTTGAAAAATCACTTCAGTATCTAAATTTACAAAACCTTTTCGATCTTGTAAGAAAACTTTCAGGCCACGCGTGTCAAAGGTAAGGCTGGGTTAACACGCATGACTTACAATAAATGGTCAAAGCTTAAGCAAGGCTGCTTTTACATTTTTGTGATATTGAGCGGAAATCATACTATATTTTAAGAAGCTTTGATAAGCACATCAATCAAAGTGGATCAATTCAGGTGGAGCTCTACAAAATCCTTTGTATCTGTAAAGATCAAATAATCATAAAAACAATTTTTCGCACAGAAATAATTAAAAAAAAAATATCAATCTAAAAAAATATATATTTTAAAAAAACTTTTAGCCCCACGCAGATTTTCTTAAAAAGTTATTATTTTATCGAAGTGTGAGTTGATGATTAACATTGAAATTGGTTGTATGTAAAATATCTGTCATTTCGTAATAGGTATAAATTAGTTGGCATATTTATTGTTTATAGGTTGATGTTATTTTTACATTTGCAAATAATATTTAATTCAAGCAACGATAATGTATGTCTATTAATACGTCGTTTGCATTCATTATATTTATGACAAAATTAGTTTTATTTTTAAATTATTTAAATATACTCTGTAGTGTTTGATTGTCATAAATACAATTATTGATAAACTAACTAATTTGTTACAAGATCGTCTGAGCGTTTTTAAATATATTAATATAATATTTCAGACAAGTAAAAAATAGTTTGAAAAAGGAATCGTTTATAAAATGACTTTTTCGAATATTTTTTAAGTCGATATTGAATCGCATGAAATAAGCAAATATATTCTAATAAATTAGCAATAATGTTGAAATAAAAAAGGTAGAATATCCATTATCGTATTATACAATTAGATTAATACATTTCTTTCGGGTGTTGCGATAGCTCAGAAGAAAATGATTTTCTAACAAAAACATGGAGCGAGGGAAAATCTTCATGAGATAAATAGCCGACGTGGCTCCAACTATAGTAATAACGGGAAAGAACGATCGTGTATTAGCCCTTTTGTCGAAATAGAGTTCATAAATGAACAGGCTATGTGTGAGAACACCTGCGACTACATTCTTTCGACAAAAATGAGCGTGAATTATTGTTGTTTTGTTAAAATCTTAGTTTTTAATAAAAAAACATTACGTTTAGTACCTAATTCCTTCAAGATACAAGAAAATTGTATTTAATAAGGTTAAAATTTGCAGTGTAAATTCAAACGTAACAAATAGATTTATTAATCAATGATTAAAATTGAGATATGAAAAATGGATCTGTTTATAGTGTTGTTAGATTTTAAATAAACTTTCAGATAGTTTTCCGATGAATTAATTGTAAATTAATGCAGAATATTTTAATATTACCATGACATGAATTATTATCATCAAAATCCAAGATTCTAAACGAAATGTCACAATTTTAAATCCATCTCAACGGTTTTTTTTATTGGAACTGCTTGTTACTCAGTTGCGTAGTTCAGAAATTGATAAATCGTTTAAAAAAATGCTGTTCGTACTGGAACTTGAACCCGTGAGATTTGGCATGGAAGCCTTTATAAACAACCATTTTTTTATTTTCAAATAAGCGGTTAATAATCTAAAGAATTGGTTGAACATATTGTGGGATGAGTGCTTATAATTTCATTAATTAGATAAAGTAATATTTTCATTCCGCGATTAATAAAATGAGTGGTAAAGAAATAAATGAAATAGAGCTGACTAAATTTGTATATTTAATAATGGGACAAGTAGCTCAGCGTTGTAGGTATTTCATTTATAAAATAAACGTTATACTACAATTTACCATAGTCAGGCAGGCATATCGAGTTAAAGAAGTTTCTCAGACAGATGGGGGCTAGCACATTACATTATAAGACCCCCCCCTACTCTGCGATATAGTTATAACTTTTCTCTCGCCGCCGAGCGAAATGGACGCCCGGTGCCTCGGGACGTCGGAGCGAGAGAGCCTTCACTACGAGGAAAAGGCTTTTCCGCAGCCTGAAATGGAAACCCATCTGTAATAATGACCGGACTGTTGGGGTCATTTCTAACTAACGAAGTCGGCCACCCTTCGCCTGGCAGTAGCAGAATCTTGGGCCAAAACTACCCACTCTGTCTTTCCGAATGTTTCCGCTTCGATACTTGCGGATTCTGATGATAATATCTGAAGAAAAGGAAGGCTATCTTATTATACAAGGGATTAGGCGGCAGAATGAGTACTCGTTGTCTTGAACAAGTATAATTTTCTCTGTATGTTTCTCGCTTTGACCGCTGATAAAAAAGATCGTTTCTCTGCTTCTTGGAGGCAATTTAATATACATAAATTACAGCGTGCGTGAAGAAATCTTGTAAATTTTGAAAATGGCAACTTGGTCCACATATCAACATGCATGATTATTACTAAGCATTCATCGTCATTTTTTTAACCAATTCATACTATGCGTATGTAAATTGTGAAGGTAATTCAGTAAATCTTAAAAGATTTCATAATATGATTCAATAATTCTTCGTTAGTTCTTAGTTTATCTAAAAGTAAGTTCAACAGTTTAATTTATATTTTTTATCAAATTCTTAAGCTGAAGGTTTTTAATTATTTAAGTAAGCAAATTTTTGGCCTTTTCTTTCGGCCGAAATCTGTTCCATACGCAAAGATTAAATTATTAAAATTAGTTTAAGATGCTCCTATTTATAAAAAATGGCTTCAAAACCATAGAATGACGAGGGTAGGTAAAAATAAACGACTTCATTGATACTGTAGCAAATTATTTTATGGTTTCGTGTTTGTGGAGGCAGTAGGCTGAGTGTAGGTACCTTTTCGGGTGGCGAGCGCGGAAAATTCTTCCCTTATTTTTTCTCGTTTCTCTATCTACCGGCAACAACTTTTGCTGGGAATTATGTTGGTACGTGCCAAACCCATTATTGCTGCGAGGAAAGTTCATCAATTTCATTTCTAAGCCGTGCTCACGTATTGGACGAGCGTTTTGCCGGGCTTTATCTACAAAAAGCAGTAGCGTTTGAGCGAAAACGAATTAAGCTTTATCGTTAAATTTATGAAAACCATAAAAAAGTATAAACTTATAAGAATTTTCTATTTATTAAAAATTATAATCAGCTCATTTAGTTGTATTGAATGGCATACAATTCGATTATCTTTATAGATGATTTTAAACGGGAAAAAATCCAGAAATTTTATGCAAAAAATTATCAAAATGACTAAACATGACCATCTTGAATGTATTACATTATATTTATCAACAGCATAACTGAAAGCTGCCCAAGCTCGTCCACGAATATTGTTCAGGGATTGAAGATATATGAAACCTCTGTAAAGCAACATTAATAGATTAATAAATATACTGTATATTTTCAAACGAAACAAAAAAATCAATGAGTATTTTAATATTTGCTCTATTTTGCATGCAAGTAAAGTCTTAAGTAGATGAAGTAAATATGAAGCATTAATTAATTATTTCATGCAAAACTCTCCGCTGCAAAATGCTTGTTGTTTATCTTGTTCGTCATCGTTTATTTAATATGACCTCCACATTTCACCAGTTTTAAGACATTTCAAGATTCCAGAACATCCTAAATAGTTGGTTTAAAAAAAATACAGGAGAAGTTCAGACTCTTAAAAGACATCCGCAGCACATGGATAAGTCAGATCCATAGTGACAGTTTAACTATTGTGATTATAGGATATTGCGAGGCACATCTATCATAATGTAATCCACATAAAAGTGGAAAATCACCATCACTGCATGCCTTTTTATAAAAAAAAACAACCATTTTATAGCATGAGATTAATTAAAGTGTATACATTTTATGAACTCCTAGCGACATAGAATAAGGGTGTTTTAATGAATGATATCACATTTGAATCGTCGAAACCCAGTTATACGTTAGTTTGGGTACATACGTGTACTTGAAGCCTCGACGAATAACAAAATCGAAAGCCGAAGCTTATTCCAATGCCAATTTATTGAATTTGAATGTGATTTACTGTTGATTTTTTACGAAAGCATTATAATTTATAAAAAAATGGAAATACTTAGATGTTGTACACTTTGAGAAGATTTCTCTATCGAGTTGATTACGTTTCACTTGTTGAACAATTAAACGAAAGCCGGAACACTGATTGTTTGAAACAAAACATTTAATTAAACATTAACATCATACGCATATGCTAGTTGAAATGTAATGAGCTGAGATTTCTAGTCTACTTACTGCGTCTGTCTTTAACAAAGTGTGTTGCCCTAGAAAGAAAATAGTGTATAAATGTATAAAAAAAAATTCAAATGATGCATGTGTGCATGCTCACAGATGGTGTTTGTTCCGCTGCAATTGTTTCAAGCGCCTCGTGTTTATTGTTAGGCATTTATTAACCGATGTGCATTTCTCTTCGAATGCTTGTGAACTAAATGGCTTGTCGTTATTTGAGAAATCAATTCAAGAATGTGTCGACACGTATGATGTGAGAAATGCAATTGATATCTATTGAAAGTATGTGTCACTAATATCACTTTTGCCTTCCAACTGCTTTAAATAGTTTCAAGTGTCAGAATTTTATTGTAATGATTTTATTAAACAATTACAAAATAACAAAAATCAAGTAACATGTTAACAAAATTGTTTTAATGTGATATTAGGAATTTTATAGTGTTTTAATGTTTTTTTTTAAACATATATGTATTACAATTTAGTGTATATTTAGGGATTTAAAAACAAGTTGAGTATGGGGAACGCGTTTTAAGTCGCTAAATTTCTCTTTGAGACAACGTCAAGATTTAAAGGTGTACTTGAGAAAATATTCGTAGCAAGCTAATCTATACATAATAGATCCATAAATCGTTGGAAAAATAAATTTAAAAAAATGTTTGCTATCGGGGAATTGAATTCTTGACTGCCCAATCAACAAAGAAGAGAGACAAATCGTCAATGATGAATAAAACTAGTCGGTTTTTACAACGCGGTTACTCGGTTTTAATATATTTTTATTATTAAATCAAAAATGTTAATATTATGCAGTTTATAATATTTTTAGATTTATTTTTAAAATATTTTTGTCGTGCACTTTAACTTTGACACATTTCTGTTCTACAGGGCAGGAATTAATAATTTTCCGCCGAATAAAATATAATGAAGTTAACGTATCGAAGTTAAATATAATAACTTTGTTTTACTACTTCAATTAAATTTTCTCTTTTTGGGAAACTTCAAAAACAGGTTTTTACAAAAGTTGGTTTTTGTATAAGCCTAATGACGACTGACAGATTATAACCTCAAGGTAAATCAAAAAATTAAATAAATCCTTTTCTGCCTTAGCCATGGTCTATTTTCTTTTTTGATTCATGTTTTTGAGAACATTTTCTATAATTTCTCCGCCTTTTGCAGGCGCTCGCGGGCAGTGAAGGTGGGCGGGCGTTCTTTGAGCTGAGGAAGCGAACAGAGTTACGTGTTATCAGAATACCAATGAGGAAAGATTTTTTGTGATGCTTCCATAAAACAAAATGATCACCATGTGAACAAACTTAATAATCCTGATTTATATGTTTCTTTGAGCTTCTTAATATTTAATACTTACGTCAAACTTCGTAATAAAAACAATGTGAATTACTTCATCTGGAACATGGGAGATATTTATTTCAATGTCATGAATGTATGTTGAAATTCCATAAACCACTTTCAATAATGATTCGCAAGTTATTTCCGAGACATCTGGTCGGAATTCATTTTTTAATAATTCCTCTCACTTGATTAAACATGATTAAACATAAAATTCACTTTTTATGGAACGTCTCACAAAAGCAAAATTGTATGTATGATAAATACATATACTACAACTCAATCATTGTGTACGTTTTTTGTAAATGGTTAATCGCATATTATCTCGTATTAGAATAATTATCTATTACAGATGCGAATTTCTCAATTGAACGGTATTTATTTTATATTGTTTAAATTCATCGATAAAAATAATGTTTTTAATAAAATTCCTTAAATATAAAAAACTAATAAATTACATTTTGATAAAATTTTAAATTTCATTTGTTTTCGATAATTCAAAATATAATACATGAAATATAAAAAAAACACAAAAAGTTTAATTACTATATTGTTCGATTGACAGTTTTAAATTTTGTAATAAAATTATTGCACAGTCTGAAGACATTTGAATAGCAATGGACGATTAATTTTTTTTCTCGTGGTATTTCTATTCAACATTATTAATATGTATTTGAATAAAACGTTGAGATCTTTCAAAAAATGAAAATAGGTTTGATTATTTATATGATTGAAACCGAATCTAAAACTTGTTTTAAACATATATTACTGTTTATAGGTACCTATATTCATTAAAAATAACCAGAAACCGGGTAGATACTTTAATATTTAATCTATCCGTGTTAACTCTCTTCCACACGTCTGCAATATTGAGAGTTGCTTGATTAACTCTGCTTTAGTAGTTATTTTACTATAAATAATAATATTATACCCGTTTGAACATTGCGGTCATTTTTTCCCAGTGGCGTTCAGCACAGTATATTCACAATATGTAATGGATAATTAATTGTCCATATATAGAATGAAGACAATCACGAAGATGATAATCCATTTTTTGCTTCGGTTATAAAATTTACTTCGACGATACAAATCTATATATATAAAACAAAGTCGGGTTATTTACACCACGTATATCTCGAGAATTACTGTAAGGATTTCAATGATATTTGATTTATAAAATTCTTATTTACCTAGAATAGCAGAATAAGCATTAAAACATCGGAAAAATATCACGGAAAAGAAATTATAAAGAAAATAAATATCTTCATACAGAATAAAATTTTCAAATGACGAATAGCTTCATCAAACGATAAAATGTCGTAAGCTGGTTTCAGAAAAATCCACCAGATCGCACTGTTTTCTATATTTGTTTGTTTTTGCTTTTTTTGCGTACTACTGACTTATAAAAAATTTTAAATTTAGAATATGGATTAGAATAAAAGAAATCGATGATATGAAATTAAAACGAAAGAAAATCGGACAATATTGAAATAAGGTTATGTTTATAATTAGGTATATAAATTTTTGACAACAATATTTTGCACGAACGTTGTTTTACTCTGAGATGACACGTTATTACACTTGAAACGCTATATCGAAGAAATTTTAACGTCAAAAGCAAAGCGTTGCGGTTCCTGATCACCCGAATGACTATTGATGCTCTTGGTCGCATTTACACAGTTCATCCGAAAAATGACGAATGTTTCTACTTGCATGTCAAGAGCTCAATTTGCTTGAAAATTATACTTATTGGGACATGCCAATCACTGAAGAAATTGTTTCTGAATCTCCATGTCAGATACGCACATTATTTTCTATCATTATTTTGACATGCTTCACATCGAATCCATGTGAGCTCTG
The DNA here is from genome assembly GCA_031772345.1 of Himalopsyche anomala. NCBI lineage: Eukaryota > Metazoa > Arthropoda > Insecta > Trichoptera > Rhyacophilidae > Himalopsyche > Himalopsyche anomala. The sequence continues at coordinate 21,724,089 of CM062824.1, forward strand.
GAACAAGTTCAAGGATGACATTTTACATCGAATTCGTGTCAGTTCAAGGAATCCCGATCTCGAGGTGAATGAAAAGATAAATAACCAGGCTTTGATTTAGATCGAAGACATGTGTTACCTCATGTGAGGCATTTTGTTAATCAAGTTAGGAATGCCAACTTAAAACTAAATCGAAACTAAATCTTCAATATCCATTTAAAAAAAACTTTTAGGAATTTATGTCTCATGTTCATCACCGTCGCTAAAATATATACTGAAATGTGAAAAGACGAATGAAAGTACATAAAATCAGAAGGTATGTAAAAAAAAATCAGTATACTTTTCATGTATATTATATTGTTATAGAATACTATCAAATCATTATTTTATTTTTGATCCCTATATACAGTCAATCCTGTTTTTATGCGGTTTTTTTATGCGATTTCGAAGTAATGCGATTTTTTAGAAATGCATTTTTTTAAATGTACCATATTTTACGATATATAAAAATGTTAAATATTACATCGAGAGCATATATTGTTGTATTTTTGATAGAATAGAGAGAATTATAAACACAACCGACATTTGAAAAAAAAATACGATTTCGGACTGTTTAAATCATGTTGCATCTGCCATCGCTGAATTAAGTCCACCTAATTAGGTGTGTTACAGTCGATGAAACCATTGAAGCATCGGTAATATCAGCTGAGATGATTACTTTAGCACCTGAACTTGGCGAAGAAAGGTTTGATACCTTTAGCGAAAATTATATCGACGAATTACTTACAGATAAAGCTATAAGTGACGAAGATGTTCATAATTTAAATTAATTATTGACAAAAAACCAGAAAACAATGACGAACTGAAAGAAATTCCAGTTTCTTCACTGCGAAAATAATTGAAGAAGGTATCAAACTTTTCAGTAAATTAGAAGATCATTTCTTTCTAAATGATTCAAATTCTGATCGCGCATTCAAGTTTCAACGATAACTTTAAAATATATATATATGGGTATAACAAACTGCATAAACAATTAATTATCGAAAAAGAAAATCTGAACAAACTCTGATCAGTAATTTTATTGTTAGAAAACAACCATAGTTTTATGAAATTGATGCGCATACTATTTCTTCTGAAAAAGAGTGATTTAGAACCACATGCTTTAAAACACACATAGAATTGTCATACAGTGACTATTTTTTAATATTTTTACGCCGTGGTTTTCCCCTAATTTTCTTATACTTTGCGATTTAGTGTATATTTTAACTCGCTGTTTCAAAGTTATGCGGATTTTAAAATTTAAGTAACGCACCCTACTATTTCTATGGAAGTCAAGTTTTTTTTATGCGATTTTTTTTTGCGATATTTCGTGGAACACATCTACCGCATAAAAACAGGATTGACTGTATAACTGTTTGTATGTGTGGAACATTAAACAAAAATATATATTTTTTTCTAATAAAAGATAATCTCATAAATATAATATTGAAGATTTGGAAAATGTTGCGTTCTTTGTTATAATGAGAATTTATGTCATTTCGTAATATAAAAAATATGAAAATTTAGAATGAACTTTCGTAAAATTATAAAAAAGTATTATTTGAATAATTTTGAAAAGATCCCTGTCATTATGTAAGAGTCTTTCAGTTCTGTGAACATGAAAAATCTGAAAAACAACCAATAATTCCCTTCGGGTCGACATTTCGAATCATTTCGAACTGTCAATGGCGTCGTATGCCTAACATTTCGTGCCGCATGTCAATAGCTCAATTTGCTTGAAAACTAAACTCATTGGGACATGATAATCGCTGAAGCAATTGTTTCTGCGTCTCCAAGTCAGATACGCACATTATTTGCTATCATTTTTTTGACATGCTTCCCATCGAATCCACGTGAATTGTGGAAAAAGTACAAGGATGACATGTCCGAAGACACTTTACACCGAATTCGCGTCAGTTCAGGGAATCCCGATCTCGAGGTGAATGAGGAGATACATAACCAGGCGTTGCTTTTGATCGAAGATATGTGTTGCCTCATGCGCTGCATGATGCGTCGCCAGATCGAGGAATGAACGACGCTTTCAATCGAGAATCGGAACGTAAACGTGAATATGATCGAGATGCATTGAACCAATCACTTCGAACGAATGTACCACTGTTGAACCCCCAACAGAAAGTGTACGATACTTTAATGAAGGCAATTGATGAGGGAAATGGTGGCTTATTTTTCCTCCGCATTGGAAGCACTCAACCGAACTATGAAAGATCAGCGCAATGACTCAAAATGTTTTGGAGGCGCAATGATTCTACTATCTGGCGATTTTCGCCAAACACTACCAGTTATTCCAAGATCGACCGCTGCCGATGAAATAAACGCTTGACTTAAAACATCGACTCTGTGGCGCTATGTTAAGAAACTTCAGCTAACGACAAACATGCGAGTTGCATTTCTAAACGACCATCTGCCGCAGATTTCTCCAAGCATTTGCTGACTATCTGTAACGGCCGTGTTCCTGTCGACGAATCGAATGGATTGATTTCGTTTTTGCCGAATTTTTGAAATTTCGTCTCATCGGAGGACAATCAACAAAGTGTTCCTGAATATCATTGCTAATCACAAACATCATAATTGGTTGAGTGAACGAGCAATTCTTGCAGCAAATAACAAAGATGTGGATCATTTCAACTTCACAATTCAAAATCAAGTCGTTGGTCCACTGCATTCCTTTAAATCTATCGACTGTGCCACGTGAATAACATCATTTCAATGTAATTAAAATACTTTTCATTTTTAATTTTGCACATTTATTGAACTTAATTCATTTTGAGTATTCATTCAAACTGAATTTAACTCATCCAATAAATTAACACAACATTTATTGATTCTGAGGCGGTACGAAGTTCGTCGGGCCAGCTAGTAATGTAATAAAACATAAACTACACAAGTAAATAAACCTAGTTAGTTTTTGAGAAGAAAGTCATTTAAACAATTCTCGGATACATTTCAACGAATATTTAAATATGTAAAAAAGAGTAATCTTAAAACTGCTTAAATTTACAATATATTTCAATTAATTCAATGATAATAATCTTTAAAATATGCTTTAAAAATATTGACAGCTGAGTTCCCAATACGGACAGTTTTTAAAGATTGATTACTCAATCGATTCATGGATTCTGTTCGAAGGAATGGATGTACGATATGCTTTTAATTTCCCCCTTCAGCTTAGCTCCCAGTTTACCAATAGTTCTATTCTTCTACCACTACTCTCTTTGACATCATACATATGAAAATAGTTTAACTGTAGATAATAATGCACAAATTTAAAAAATATATTTAAGAAACAACCTGTTCTTATATTAATACTGTATGTCTCTGGACAACCTGTCAGCACCTTCGTGATTTGATATGAATTACAATAGTATTAAATTTCTACGCTCATGAAAATTTTCTACACGTGATTCGTGACATTAATAATATTTTCATTTCACATATTATTTGTATACATATATTGGAGATACAGTAAAAGTGAAGTAAACAATTTGATGACATTTTTTTTCAGTTTACAAGTCAAGTATTTATTATTATATTAATTGATCTATTTTTTATAACCATGGCCGTCCGCTACGTAGAAAATGTGTTCTTCTAATTTATGATCACAATATAAGATACTATATAGTTATATGCCGTCAATTAATTTATTTTCGGGAGACATTAAGATAGAAAGATGGGGCTAGGTATGGAGTAGAAGTTAACTAATCGTTTTCCCTTCGATTCGTTTTGATAATTAAAAATAAATTTTATTTTATTTATTAAAAATCATATCCGCTCCCAATGTGGCATATACGGCCTCGTAATGGAGGTATCTAAAAATAAGTTTTTTTCACGAGAACTGTCTGTTACTCTGCCGCCCAACTTCTCTTTTTCAAATAGAGTAATTACTAACTGCTCTCGCTACTTTATATTTAAGGATTAGAAGGTTGGGAGATTTTTTTTAGATATTAAAAACACTCATGTATTCGAACAGAAACCGATTGGAAACAGTACCGGAGCGAGGTTATTTGGCACCCTAGGCAACGGTTATTGGCGCGCCCCCTTTTTAACAAACTGTGGAATATTTTTTTTAAATGCATGTCCGCTCTCAATGTGGATTATATGGCCTTCTAATGAAGGTATCTCAACATAAGTTTTTTTTACGATAACTGTTTGTTAATCAATCGTGCAACCTCTCTTTTTCGAAGTATATAGAATATGATACATAATTATAACGAACAGATACAAGCATTCAAAAAGTACTATTATTTGTTATAAGATTATAAAAAAATAATTTGATTACTCAATTTATGCGCCCCCTACTGATTTGCGCCCTAGGCGATTGACTTTTTCACCTGTATGGTAGCGCCGGCCCTGATAGGAAATATACTGTTCGTACTGGATCTCGAACCTGTGAGATTCGTCACGGAATCCAACGACATTGACCATTGAATACATGAAGGTATTTTTTAAAGGATTTCAATTTGTGGACACCTTGACCTTTCCCGTCTTAAATGAGAAAGTTTTAAGAAAAAAACACTAAAACTAGAGACCTTATAGCGATTTTAAACAAAAAAAATCTTCTTTTCTTGTCCGCAATGAAAATTATGAAGAGATACAAATTATCATACAATAATATCCAGGCCCTGGCATCTGTAATAACATGACTAACTCAAAACAATTATTTGGTCGCCAACTTTAAATACATAATGAAATCTTGAGAAAAATGTATTAATCTGGTGACATAATCTTTTCAAAGTGTTTGCCGCCTGTGTGGTCGAATGTTCAACGTCGTTGGCTACCGCTACGGAGGTCACGGGTTTGAATCCCAGTACGGGCAGTTTTAAAAATTGATTTTTCAATCGATTTATGAATTTCTGTTCAAAGGCATGGATGTATGTGATGTCTTGAATTCCCCCCTCCCACCCATCTTATCCTATGTACGGGGCGTATCAAGAGCGATTAGCTAACCACTAGCTCTGTCCTAGCCCTTTCCTTCTATTCCTACTCTTTTTGGCAAAAGAGAGGTTGAGCAACTGAGTAATAAGCAGTTCTCGTAGAAAAACTTCTGTTGAGATAAACTCCATTAGGAGTCCATATGCTCCACATTGGGAGCGGACATGGTAAAAAAAAAAACAAATGAAATAGAACTATTCAATTCAGATAAACAAACAATTAAAACCATATTGAATGAAAAAACACTATTTAGCAATATAGTTTATTATTGAAAATGACGATTGTAATGAGCTGCTTACGAGTTGGTTTTTTTAACTTTATCCTTGGTAGAATAAATTTTTTAGTGACATTTTATCATAATCAATTCAGTATCTTTATTTCTCTGAGAATTTTGGCAAATGACTCGGCTGTCAGTCACCAATAACAAAATCTGTCATCCATATATATTAAGATACTTGATTTTAGCACCGATATTAGATTTTTAATGAATATTGAGAGCGTCTAGTCTTTTGTAAATATTACATATTATTAAGTATCTAGTGAACGTAATAAAAAAACTACACTCTCTGTAAAATAACTTTTATCTCTTGATAAAAGATTGTGTTACTAACTAAATTATTAGTGACCATGTATTTATTATAAATACAATTCGAAGTACTGTTTTCTGTATTAGTATTTCACCTTTCATTATAGGGAAGAATGTAAGTAGAATTCAGGAAATAAAAATCACTCACGGTGATTACTCGATAAATATTAGTTACCAAAATTAATGTCCGTCTCTTGCATCATATATCCCTGGGATGTTGATGAGACATGGGACGGATCGGGTTGAAAAACTCTGTGTAAATAAACTACCACAACATTTTCGTCATGGTTCTGGCAAAAAGAAATATCATACATTAATGTTAAATATTTGTTTCCTAATCACATCAATTAAGAGTAATTATACAATCTAATGTTAAAAATTGTAACTTTTGATCAATCAATGTAAGTTTTGATGTAATCAGATGTCATGTATATTAAACTAATAGAATTATAATTTTGTGTAAAATTAAAAGTATTTTCTTCCGTTGAATATCATGGTACTAAGCATCTGGTGTAGATAATTAATTGTATTTGAAAAATAATTATTTTCAATTAAGTATAGCGAAAAATATTTCAAATATTGTTTTTTTTAATTTTTAGATTTGAAAAGCGTTAAATAAATAATAAAAAAGACAAATAAGGAATTTCTAAATATTGTAATGACTTTCAAATTATTTTAATGATTTCATGCACATTCTGAAGGTGTTTTATGAATTAAAATATTGCATATAAATCATACTGTTTAAGTAATATATAATCGAAAGTTGTTTGTGTTGTTTTTTTTCATGGCACGTGATATGTATTGTAGGTTTATTATCCTAAATAAATACAAAATGTGAAAAATAGAAAACAGCGGAAAAACAGTTTAGCATTATTTTTCGGACTGTCCGTCCCCTGTTTTGGGGTGGCAGGGTGGTGTCCAGAACGCACGTAGGATATGCCCCGCTCCCGACAGTGGCAGCAACGGAATATAATCGTAGAAATGTAATTTATATTGTCTGCAACAGAGCAGCGCCCCCCTTCACAGCCCCCAAACACCCCTAAGCCGCCACGGACCCCCCGAAAGCCTCCCAGCGCACGTTCATTTATTTTATGTGCCATTTACAATTCTCGGCCAATGGTCAAGGGAGGCTGCGAGCGACGAGGCAATACTCCAAGTGACAAGACGCGACACCGTGCGAATATTTTTGAAATATTATTTAAAAAAAAGATTTATTTTCAAAACGAAAATGTTCTATATTCCGTTTGAAACAATAAGTTAATTGTTTCAGATTCTTACCAATCATTTTCCAAAAAGCGCTGAAAATTGTGACTTAAAGTACAGTATTAAATAATTTTAATTCTATAACTAAAACAGAATCTTGAACATGCTATAAATATAAATGTATGCAATACAGATTAATCAAATAACGAGTAGATATTATATTTAATCAGTTTGTATTTACGCTCGCTTACAAATATATATATAATATATTATTCGAAAAAATGTCCTGTATTACGTTTGAAAAAATAATTTATTGCTTAAATTTCTTACCATTCATATTCTATAATACGTTTTAAACTGAAACTTGAATCACAAAAAGCAAATCAATTTGTAGTTTTTATATTTTTAGACTCTCTAGGCTTAATTTAATTAAAAATTTATCAATGATATCTACATAAGAAAGATATATCTTCTTCATACCTTTTAGTTCGTTTTCATATAATATTGACATGGACAAAAAAGTAAATATTTACTAAAATAATATATTTTGGAATGTGCTAAGAATTTCACTACAAAAGTATACATCAGGTATAGTACAAAGATTTATTTCGACACATCCTGGGTACAGTATTGCAACTTAACAGTGGACTCTTTACAATAGAGAGGCTTAAAAGAGACTAAAACTTACCTAAGTCGAGCTTTTGCTCGTTTTTCAGGATATTCTATTTATAATTGAATATGAACATCCCAAATATGGTGTAAAATGATCGAAAGCTCGACGTGCACAAAACTTCTGTCTCTTAAATCAACTCCCTGTAAAGTTACGATACTTAATGTAGGATGAGTCGAATGCTTGATTATGAAGCAATGACACTTATTGGCACATTATTTTTTTTTTAAATCTTACTAAAAACCCAGAAAACATTTAGTTTAATGTGTTTACAACTAAAAAGATAGAAATCTCTCAAATTCAAAAAAAAATAATTGCGCTAGTTTTATTACGTTTGAACTATTTTTTCTTTTTTATGACACCCACCATGGTAAATTATTTTATATTTATATCGGATATAATCTGCATGATGACAGTATTTTATGGAGTCAAAATTGAATGGGCAACTATAGAAAAAAAGTTTTGGTGTTATAATGAATGGTAAATATTACTGCATATAATCCAAAAACGAAACTATTAAAATTGTTTAAATTAGTTTTGTACCGAAATATTATTTGTGTTGAAAATTAAATTACAAAGATTTATAACAGTTTGAAAAGCGCTTAGTTTCAGAAATCCTATTATAAAATTGGCCGGTCATCTGTGCTACTGTCCGAAAAGTCCATGATCATTCGGCAATGTCGATTCAGTGCAAAGCTGACCAGAAACTTTCGGCCACACGTCCAGAAGGCGGTGCACAATGGGGTGGATGATTTATTTTTTAGATTAATATTAGCCACTTGACGTGTGCGACTTTGTTGAATTTTGTAAATTGTTGCATATATGGTTATTTGGATGCACCGTGCTCACCCTATTTGGAAATGTAATCAAATGGCATATGAGGACATAAAAATGAATTTGAAAACAGATTTTTGGATTGTATATTTATTTGTAACACGACATTTCTTTAATTTGTAAATAAATCTGATATGGGTTTTTACTTTTTTATAGTATTTTTACGAAACAGTGCGGAAATGTGTTTACAACAAGCGTGTATGTATATCAAAACGTTATATTTATGCTTTATTACGTTATTATGTATATCTATATATGCAGCCTAGTGGGAAAAGCTGCACACTGCTATAAAGATGTTCCAAGTCAAATCTTTTTGAAAATTAAGATGAGTGACATGAATATGTATGGTGTCCTCCATTCTCACGTAGATTAAGTTAAATTTTCCAATGTTTTTCTCAAACAATTACAAATATTTAGCGTATTGTCAATCAGGTATAAATGTATAAATTTTATTTTTCTTATGTCATATAAGATGCAAAATACTATTAAAAGTATGTACATATATGAGTCCAATACTTACTTTAAATATTACATTATTGATTTTTGTTAAATACTACAAGTGATGCATAGGAAAATAAGCTTTATGACTGGTTTTTCAATATAAACTTAATATAAACAATGGCGAGTTTACTAACACAAATTAATGAGACTAGTAATTAATAAGGTTGCAGCAGCTCTGATCATATTCGATTTTTAAAAATCCTTTCACAGATTTTTTTAACGATTCTTTCTTTTTATTGATTAAATAATTTATTAAAATTGTCTGAATAATGTTTCAAAAACAATCGTAAATTTTAAAGCACAATAAAATGAATAAAAGTTTGTTTATATGATGATTTATACTGAAAATTACAATTAATTTTAAAGGGAAGGTATATGAGCCGGTCACTTAGAATATATTTTAAAATTTACTCAGTTTTAGTAAAATTAATGTTGTCTAAGAAATGATTTTGTGAATGTAATGCAGAAGAATCTTGTGCTGGTATATAAACGACGGCTAACAGCATATTAGTTGGTCTTGTTTAATGAAAATATATTTTGTTTTTGCATATTGATAAAAAAAATCACCAAAGTTTGAATAAGACTGCAAAAGTTCGTTTTAAAATACATACATGTGTATAAGGTAGTTTGGAAACATGTGAAGATGCATTAAAGGAAACGTGCAAAAAATGTTGGAATATAATGAAAAGGTCCCTCTATTGTTCGCCGCATAGCTCATATTGCCTCCCTGTCTTTCCCGTTTTTCAAAAAAAAAGCTCTCAGCGAGCTTTCGCTACCTACAGCCAGCTATTTACCCAGGTCAGACTTGTTGGGTTATTGTTTTCTGAAATAATGTAACTTCGTCCTTTTTTACCATCTCTGGAAAGAGGCTGCTCACGTAGGGTGCCACTTAAAAATCTCTACCGCGAAAAAGCACGATTCGCATCTAAAGCGTGGCCAAAACTTATTTTGCAACCTGTGGTCTTTTGAGCGTCGTAAATATAATAAATATCGGGTATTCCAAGCAATATAGTCGAGAGAACTCTATCCCTCTTTGGTGGGTTCGGTTTTGATGATGCGAAGGGAGACGGGCAAGGATATTGCGGACCGGTCTGGGGCAAGTCATAGAGCGGAATGAAGGAGGGGTGCTCGGGGGAAGAGGGTGAAGTCGAAGGAGGCCGAGGAGACAGGGGAGGGAGAGGGTCAGAACGTGACCGACGTCCGTCGATATATTGAGCGTCGGTCACTAGCGAGCGGCCGTCTTCTGGAAAACGCGTCACTCTCAGCTTATTCTATCGCTCGCTGGGGGTCGTTATATTACATCATCTGAGATATGATAAAACGCTTATTGTTTTTAAACCTTTATTGAATCCACCTCTCTTTCTATGTTATATATATAAGTATATAAGTAAAACTATACTATAGGAAAACTGACATATTTAACAATAAAACATTAAAACTAATTAGAGAATTATTTTGTAAATATGAATAGAGTAAGCCAGACAATTTACAAAGCAACTCAAATCAAGCATATGAATACACGTACCACTGTACTTCTATCCAATTTCTTCGGTTAACATTAATATTTATTAACATTATAATTTTACATTATACTATAAATAAAAACAAAGAATAAATTGCCATTCATAGTTTTATTGGATTTTGAAATATAAAAGTAAAAAAATAATGGAAGACTGATATATTAATTTCCAATATTTATTCTTGATTAAACAAAATTTTTGTAAAGGTCACGCTATCTTTACTTATAAGGAATTGATTCATATTTGGTAAAAAATTGCATTAACTAAAAATCGAATTTCGTGTGAATATTTTAAACTTTAAATGAAAATATTACCGTTTTTTGTGATATAGTAAAAAGTTCATTATAATTATTTACGATGGTATAAAATATATATATTAACCATATGCACTCTCAAAATGAAGCATATGGACTTCTTATAGAGTTTATATTAAGCGATTTTTCAGGAGAACTGTTTGTTACTCAGTTACTAAACCTCTGTTTTTTTATGAAAGAATGGTTATAGAAGGGTAGGACTTGTGGTTTCCTAAATGCTCTTACAACGTTCCTATTTTTGGGATTGAACGAGTAGGAATATTTTTTAGATATCAAAGATATCCATGCATTAGAACTGAAATCCATAAATTGCTCGAAAAATAAATTTACGAAAATGTCGGTGGTTGGATTCGAGCCCGCAAATTTCGTGACCGAAGACAACGACGTTGACAACTGGATTACGGTCCCAGACTAAATAAATACTCACATAGAATGATTTTTGTTATTGGTTTGCGTATTGCTACATTAACGATCGAGCTAAATTCAATGAATCTTCTTATTCATCGAAGAATTTTGTCAAGTCATTAAATGCACGACTCATTACGATACATAAATTTTTCCAGCGATTTAATTTTCAATCGTACCCTCCCATCCTCGTGGGATCTGAATTTATTCGAAAGAAAATTTATTATGTGAAACTTAATACCCGAACGACCTTTGAACGCAGACGCTGGAATATTCTTTGAAGTGATTGACGTAAATTGCATGCGGTACACACCATATTATTATCGATTTTCCCCCAAAGCTCCTCACCACCCAATGTACCGGCGAAGTTTCCTCCTTTTGTGATATTCGTATATTTTCTACATCCGTGTGTGGAGATGCGGACACAGACTACTAACCACAATAAAAGAACCTTTGCTTCTTAATTTTTATTTTATCTAAAAACATATATAATTAAAAACTTTGAAATATAAAGCCGTGCTTTGATTATTTATACTTACTTCTTAAACAAATAAAATGATGATTTTATGATTGTCTTTAATACATATTCTAAAACTTCGAAAATATTGTTTTCGTTTGACAAAAGCATATTTTCAACCGCGCTTCTTCAGGTCTCTTCATTTCATTAGAGGAAACTACAAACTCACTAAAAAAAATATTATAACATAATGCAATGATGCACAAGCTTTCTGAAAGAAAAGCCAATTTATCCATTTTTTAATTTTTCACAGGCCGCAGAGAGTAAAAGTGTTATATTGATATATATTATACTTATAGATGAGATATACATTTTGTGACTCATTGTAAAAATATGAATTTCCGTCGCAAATCTATACTTGTGAACATATTAATCATGGTAAATAATAAAAAGTAGCATTAAGTTTTCTATCAGTGACGATTCAGATAATATATATTTGTTACTGCATAATTTGTTTAAATATCAAACACAGATCTTTATCATATTCTATGAAAATATGTTGATGGAGTACTTTTTATTTTGGGCCGCATGAAGCACGCGGGCCACGGTTTGTGCATTACTATTATAATGTATATCAACCCACAAATTGACAGTTTAACTAAGGTATGGTTCTCCATTGGTAGTGCTAGGTAGGTGCCACGAATATGTTTTTTTTTACTAATTTAAGTGTTACTTACACATTCTTTGTAGTAGAGTTATCATTCAAGATAAAAATAAGTTTTTTTTTTCAATACTCTTGTCGAAAAATAGTATAAAGATATATTATTTCACCAAGAATCGATAATTATGTGTGTTTTAAGTTATTTTTTGATGTTGGATATCTAAAAGCTTAACGAATCGAAAATGTCAGTGTATTTGAAAATAAGCCAGGCTAGTTATTTTACGGAAAAAGTGTCGGTCAAGTAAAGTTTGACCAGCCTGTGTAAAAGTTCATATCATGGGGAGAAAAACACCTACCGACGCCTCTAATATAACGACCCACGGTCGTAAATATAACGGTCGTTCCAACCTCTAATAACGGACAAAAAGAGGGGCGCCTTTACGATACACCAGCGCCTTATATCTACCTCTATACTCCCTCACAAAAACCTAGCCAATACCGAGCCGTTATGATATAATATCAGACTTATATCCACCAATGGAGTGCCGTTATGATATTCGGAGTTCCGACGCCTGAGCTTTTTTAGCGGAGGAAATTGCGTTATAGAGCTTTCGGCGCTGGGACGCTCTTTCCTCGCAAGGCGGATGCGCCGAGATATGAAACTTATCGTTATGGATATCATATGCGAGGGGAGATGTGGTTATGTGCCTATTTATACCAGCCAATAGGAGTGCTCATATTTATGAGTTATGATTCTTAGTGTGAGTATTTGAAACAAAGGGAAAGCTTAGGAGCATTATGAGTAAGGCCATTTTGATACTGAAGACAACTTTTATAGGATAAAATACTGGTATTTGTTATAATTTGTCAACAAATAATAAAAATTTACGTATAAAACTATTTTCTATTTAACAATTTGTTGAGTTTAGTGACAGGACTATATGAAAAAAATATTTCAATCGTTAAATAGATTACATTCAAAGTAAATTGATTTTGAAGTGTTCAGTTATTGGAACGTTCATGAATCTAGAAAATATTGACTACCATTTTTATAAAAGTAAAAAAAACAGGAAAAATATTTAATTTAATATCTTATGTCGATAGTGTTTTTCGAAAGTGTTTTTAACAAATAAATTAAAATACAACTGTATGTGCAAATCATTTGAGACTTTTCATAACACAATACTGCATACTCTACTACACTATGTTTTATATTTATAATGAATATTTTTACGTCTTGTATTATTACTACACGTAAGAAGATTGTCTATATTAGACCAAAAATTAAGATAAGAAAAGCGTTGTATTACTGTGATATATATCTATTAAGTCAATTCTAAAGAATTTGAGGTATGAGCATATGTTTTACGTTGAAATTATTAGAGGGAAGAATAAAATAACCAACTCGATAAAAACGAACATTTTATGTCACGGTTTTTACTGATAATTCATTATTATTATTGTCACTATAAATACTGATTATATGGTTTTAATTATTGAATTTTTAAAACGTCAATTTTACTTCAGTATTATTTAGTTCAATGAAAAGTTTAAGTTTTTGCTACGGAAATCATCACTTCCATAAACATCATATTGAACACGAATAAATAACAATAGAATGTATGTATTACATTTAGCTATATTTTGAGTTTAAACTTTTTTACGTAATTTGTGCAGTGAATTAGTATTACGAATATTCTTTATTTCATCCTAACTGGTGATACGTTTCTCCATGTTTTTGTATAACTACGAAACGTTGTTTTTATTGTACCTTTACGGAATTATACCGTATGTAATTTCATATGTTGAACTTCTGTTTGGCAAAATATCCTAGTTGGAAGTTGATAGTAATGTTGATCTGCATTCGCGGCGGTGTAAAAGTTCTCCCAGCTTGCAATGTGTCTGTCGCTGTTCACCACCACTCTGGTAACACTACACCTAATGGAGTTGAGCTTTGCGTTTCAGACAACACCACTGTATCATTTTATACGTATCGCGTCATTCCGTCACCAAACTTCTCAGCTTGTTGTTTATATAATATACCGACTTACAAAACAAGCTCACAATATCTTGACTTGAAGACAAAACAGGAAACTCAAGCACGCCTTTTGGTTGTTTCAGTATGCGCCCTCCCGCTTATTTGTACTGTGTGTGTGTTCTCTGCCTACAAGACCAAGTTTTGCTTAGCTATTTACAGATATATCAGGATATTCTCAACTGTTATACTGGCGCGTTATCCGAGCTGGATGAGTTTTGCATATGCTCCGACAGTTTGAGTACAAAGGCGGCTGAGATTTGGCAAACTATTTGCGGACTTTACTGTTTCGTGAGGTTTGATTGGAATACGTTTGTTGCATTACAAGAAAAGTGATTAGTTCATTTCAATTGTGGTTATTAAATATGCTTTTACTTAAATACACCAATATCACTGTTTATTAGTGTACAGTCGATTTAAATGATAGATCAGGTGACAAAATTACAATGACTTAGTTGAACCTGGCTTAAAAGTAAGAACTTGGTTTTCAAAACGAAAATTGAATCAACAAAAATACACAATAAAGTGCAAATCACAAAGTAAACCCATTGAATAATCAAACATAATTATCAAAAAATTTCAGGTGAATTCAATTTTTTGCAAAATTGCTTAAAAATATATGTTCAAATTTGTTCTAAACAAATTTCAATAATCGCAAGTGAGTTAACAAAAAGAAAAAAGATTTTATGCCTGCTTAGTTGAAAAGATAAGGATATACAAAAATACATTAGTTTATTTGAGTTGATTTGTGTAATTTTGATTGCAACGATCTAGAACCGTCTAATATTATTTTTTTAATCAACAAAAATATTTAATATTTTTTAATCAAAAGCCACTGAGTTCATAAAGCAAACATTTGAAAGCGTCGACTGAACAGAACAAACCATCTAAGAACTCAATGCGATGCAAGAAGTAAAATAGTAACGTTAAAAGCGACATGAAATTGCATCTCGGCACTTGTTGTTTGTAGGTAGGCAAGCGCTGTATGGATATTTTAAAGCGAGCAGAGAAATATCTGAAGATTTAGTCAGTACACGGCGTGTTTCATTATGCAGATGATGTACCTAGAGCTGCCGCCTTCAAGTCACATCTCGAGACGTGAATACAAGCACAAACGAAACTAAAATATACGCCCGGAAGAAACGCCTAAAATCTGCACGTTTACTCATAAATAACCAAACTGGAAGACGTGCTTTTCGTGAGAATGTCGCATCCCTTTGTTCTTTGCTTTTCATTTTGCCATGGAAATTGTTGAAATTCATGTTGCTCACGAAGATTTTCAAGCTATCAAGTTTCTGGGATTAAAAATGAGAGAAGATATGGCCCATAAAGTTTTTTGGCTATGATAAAAGAAAGAAAAATAAATCCTACTCAAAATTTAATCATCAATATTGAGTGTATGGTTTACATAATAATTAAATTCCTTGTCGTGGTGAAAATAGACCATTTCAAATCGTTGGTTTTATCTGATTAGTTCATTCGATCTGCATCACTATGAAGCGAAAAGAAAACACTTCTCATTGGATTATTCGCAAATCGTTTTATTTTCTCACTCTGCTTAGCATTGCTAAAACAATCTTACATAATTAAATGACGAAGTCTTAAACACGTCGCTCAAATTTGTTATTTACAAAATAATCAAAATTATTTTTAGTGTTTTTTTTATTACGTGTCGATCACTACGTGAGACATTTTTTATCAGAGTTTTTAATGATCATTTATGTTTTGAGTAAAACTGGCTATTCAATTATTTGATAGTAAAAGTCCTCTCGATCAAAACATTGATTTACCTAGTCGACTGAATAAAAAAATACTTATTGATACTACAATATCGAAATAAATAAATACACATATTAAGTATTATAATTTGGGATAAAATAATCATAAATTCAATGTTTGTCACTCAGTATGGTGTAATTTATAGTTTTACTGTTTATTTATGATGTATATTTTTTCAAAGAATTAATTGATTAATAATCATCGGTATCAGAAATACATCGGATAACCAATCATGAAAGTAAAATTAAGTAATATATTTAATTTTACAATGATATTTTCTTGCTGAAGTTTCTCAGGTTTTCCGCTAGATTTCGCTAGTGTTCAGTTTTGGCGGCATTTCGGGTCGACAGAATGAATTGTTTCCAGTTCGGAAAAAACTATTTTTTAACAAAAATACTTGATTTTGAATAAAACTGTTTATTATTTTTCTTCGTTGTTATTCATTTACGTATACAAAAGTCGAACTATATGCAATGATAGATTGAGTATTGACATACAATTTTACGAGATTCTAAAATAATATAAGTGATGTTTATGATAGCTGTAAAACTGTATGTAAATTATGATACTTGGTGCTTCTATAAGTACCAACATAGATAGCCATAAAAAGGATATAAATAAGCAAGATCCTATTTACGACGTATTTACCTTTCTTATGTATCGTACAAAGTAGTGGAAGCCTACCTGCTGAATCACTTAAATTTTATTTCCAGCAAAAGGTGAGCTGTTTAGCTTATATTATGTGCACATAATACATAGGTACACCCACAAAATCTAGGGGATATAAAAGAACTTTTGTTGTATCGAAATTGAAAATATATCCTCCCATATCGAGCAGTGGCGGAAGAAAAGCGTGACAGGAAAACTGAAATTACGATATGATATTTTTTACACATTTCAGCAGTATAGATATAAATCATTTATTAATTAAAGAGAAAACAAAATATTCAACA
This sequence comes from Himalopsyche anomala, assembly GCA_031772345.1. Lineage (NCBI taxonomy): Eukaryota > Metazoa > Arthropoda > Insecta > Trichoptera > Rhyacophilidae > Himalopsyche > Himalopsyche anomala. The sequence continues at coordinate 21,740,975 of CM062824.1, forward strand.
GTTATATTCTCATAAACAATTTAAACCTTAATATCTACACAAAAAAATTAGCAAGGAAAGCGATAATATTGTTTGATTAAAATTATTTGCGTCATGGAACAGCCCGTTTTTAAAAAGAGCTTTTATTTTGAAGCTACATATATATTAAGCTGATATCGCAGAAGTCTGTAGATGTCTATTTTTTATGAGAAAAAAAATGTCACCATGCATAATGAGATATGCAAAAATTTACCATTGATGATTGTTAAAAATCTTACAGAAAATTTTACGCAAATTCAATTAAGTTATAAAAAAGTTATTTTAAATAACTTAAAATTAAATCAGAGTTATAAATCTTATTGAAATAAAATAAGCACAGCAAACGTTCTCCTGCTTTTTAAATGCGGACAAAGTATGTCGAATCGAAATCAAGTAAACAAAGTCCTTGAAATGTCTTGAAAACGTCTAATTAGTCCAAAACTACAACACACCAGCCGAACAATTTAAGCCGTAAAGAAAAACAATAACATGAAAATTCTATAAATAAGTGTTATAATATTATGATTGTATTCGAAAATTTAAAGATATTATTACTTTTGTCAAGTAGTAAAGAATATTTCGTCGTTATAAAAAACTTTATAAAAAACTTTAAATGCATGTTAGATAATTCAATTTATATTTTGAAGGTACATTTTGACGTGAAGTGTTTATTGTTCGAAAATATTATTTTAATTTTTACGTCCCGCCATCACTGAGTAATCCCTCGATTTTATGCGTTCAATTTATTTTGCTGAATGCGCGTAGCATTTATTGAAAAAGATATCGAATAAAGGTTTACTCAAACTGTAGAGCGACGTTTACTTTGGAAAAGCTGCTAGCTGTTTTGAATAATCGAAATAAATGCATCCAGTAGATTAACATAAATATGCAACGTGTCATCGGTAAAATCAGATCATACAATGAAGATACCATCATAGTATAACATCGATAAATCATATTATATAACATAGTCATATTTATAAAACATATTTATTTTGATACATAAAAAATCCTATGATATGAAAAATATAATAATTTAAAAAACATTCAAATATTTACTAATATTGTATGCAGTATGACAAAGTTTTTTGCAGATCATTCAAAATGGTTTTGTTTTTGTGTAAAGCAACCAAGTTAAACTCAAATATCTGATAAAAAGATAATGCACCTAACACTGCACATTATAATGAAGTTGTATCACTCTTTTTATTGTACATAAAAAAATATATGATCCTGTAAGTGTACTCTCATTATGACGTATTTATCTCAGTAATATAAATATATGTATTTAACATATATTTGCAAATGCTATCACAATAATTTAACACTTTAAATAAACTGGAGTAAAAACAAAAACATTATATGTAATGGCCTAAATCTTAAATGTGAAATAAAATAGTAAATGATAATATTTCTATTTAACTTTGTCAGGAAATGAATCTGGAATCTTCTGAAAAATAAAATTCTCATTAAACAAAAACGAACCACAAAATATTTAATTATTGTTTTATCTATGAGCGTAAATAATAAATTAACTTTAACGAGAAATTTATTTTATCTATTTTATTTCACTTTATATATTTCAAAGTGCCATCCTCATAAATTGTAGAGAGAATTGACGATTCTTTAACTGATAAGAGTAAATGAATGTAATGTAAAAACCATAGAATAACGGCTGCAACCGGAAATTGAAAAATGCTGAGGTGGCTCTTCTCCTTGCGTCTTCGTTAGAACTAACTACCCACGGCAACGAATAACGGCGCATTTCATCCGTTAGAAAATATCACACGAACGAGAATGAGAGAATCGGCCACACAATCGATTTTTTGACAGTTAATTTTTACTTTACACGTAAGAATATTTTCACCACATTTGCTTAAAACCGTTTATTCTAAAGCACAAATTACAAAATTAGACTATAAAAATATAAACTCAAAAAAGTTTCTAATTTAATTAGAGCTAAAGTTATAGTGATAAAAATCTTGCTGCGTGGTCGAGCGGTCAACTTCGTTGGTTTCGGCTACGGAGATCACGGGTTGGAATCCAAGTACGGACAGTTTTTATAAATTGATTTATGAATTTCCGTTCAGAGGCATGGATGTATATGATGTCTTGAATTACCGCCTCCTACCCATCATGCTCTAAAAACAAAGCCGTAGCGAGAGCGATTAGCTATCCGCTAGTATTTTACTAACCCAATTTTTCTACCCTTACTCTCTTTGGAGCGGTCGTGGAAAAAGATAAACACAAATATTCTTAATTCATTTATTTTCTTATTCTACTAAACGTAACTATTAAAAATATAATAAATTAACGTAAAGAAGTATTTGAGTTCAATTGAAGTCATTTATAAATGTCTATGTTCATATGGCTTATGAATAGATATCGGCTGCAAGCAAGAATTTTGTTTTGGTTGATCAGACAATTCTATCGTTATATTTCGGATATTCAGCGAAAAAAACGTTTTATCTTATTTCAGGTCATAAAAAATTCAATAGCCAGTAACATTACCTATTCCCCATAGTGTCCATTCGACAACGGAATTATTTATCAGCTTGAAAAATGACAGGATATTGAATGTAGTTGCGATGTTTACATCTTTTTTACTCGCCCTCTTTTGGAGATGACCAGCATCAAAGAGGTTCATAAAGTTGGGGGAAACAAACGCGTCCCGAGGGTGGACATAAAGTATAAATTGTGTCCAGATACCGATGCTATTGAACTAAAAGAAGAAAAAAATCACAATCAATCGAGGGAGATCCATTCTTTCGATGTGTAGCAATTCCCCATTGCAAATAAAATATTGTATCTTTATAGATCTTTTAGTAGTATATACACATCAACAAGAGACATATGCTTTCATTATATCAAGTGAAAAATCCAAGAGAATAATATTCATTAAATTAAGTGTAACAACAAGCATGCGAAAAAATGTATTGTGTAAAATTAGATAAAAAAATACGAGATAATTAAAAAAAACAAATAAGTTAAAAAATTCTATACATTTTTTAATAGATTTATAACCATAAAATTATAGCTATTTATTTTGATATCATAATCAGTTTCGTTCATTTTAATGAATTTAATTTACTATGATTAATTGTTAGGTAAATTTGTTTATGCAGTTAAGTTAAAAATATGTATTATACACGTTTAATTCCAATAAATAATCAACGAGATTTAGCTAGAAGTTAATTTAGTTGTTGTAAATTACCATTTTTTACGCGATGTGTTAAAACTAAGTCATCTTAAAAATCAAAATTTAAAATTGCAATGCAACCGTAAATATTAATTCATTACGAAATATAGAAATTGATAAGTTTAGTTTATGTACGAAGTCTATAATACTGCTTTGAACACTGATCAATCAATGGTTTATATTATCCAATTAAAAATTATTTAGATATATGGGTCGCTTAATGTGATTGTACGTGCTGCTTGGTTCAGAACTGAATTTGCGTTGCATATTTGGTCCAGCTAAAAAGATTTTACTATGATGGTAATTAAAGTCTTTTTGATGTTAATTTTGTATTTAAAATAAGATAAACTTTATTATAAGTTTAATATAAATATATTGAAAAGTATTCCGTATGACGCGTGTCGATGTATGGACGTTTCAGAAGTATATGAGTGAAAAAAACACAAAAGAAGCAATCACAAAAGTGAAAAATGTAGTGCCATCTAGTAAATTGTATTCGTATTGGTATTGTGTGTACTCTGGGAACTGGAATCGAATAACCGTAACGGCCGGCCGAGGAATAATGGAGTCCGGCTGGGACGGGGTGAAGTATGGGGAGAAGTCAAAAGGGGAGGGATTTTTCCTCGCTGTCGACTGTTGTGGGATCGGCGCGAAGGTTCAAGGAAAATATGAGGCACGACTCGCGAAGTATTTTGAAATTGGAAGAAAGTTTATATCTGATCATTGGATCACTCACATAAATGCTATACGAAAAAAGGTTACAGGAAATGAGAATATTGGGAAAACATTTTGTAACTTTGCAAATGTAATGACTGCCAATTTTTTATTAAAAAATTCAAACAACGAAAAGCTTTCGACAATACCATTGGCCAGAGAAAAGTCTTAGATCAAGGTCAAGGTTTGAATCCGTCGGTAAACAATGGTTGATATTATTTTTTTACGTGTGTACTGTTGTTTTTTATCCATTCAAATTCATTAATAATGTTATTTAGCTTTTTATATATTTTTAGTCATTTCAAATAATAATTCAGGTCTTAAATACTACATCAAAAAATGCTCATAATATAAAAATATATATATTTTTAATAAAAGAAGAAATATTTTTAGAGAAACAGAGTAATTTTACGATGCAATAAATTTAATAAAAATAAGTTATAATATACATAACGAAACAATAAAATCGAATGAAAAACAGTATATATTAAAACAAATATGATTATTGTTATATTTAGAAAAAATACATTTTTCATTTTCCAGTTTTTTAAAATTAAATTTAATATTTAAGTCACTAAAGGAAAAGTAAAGTAAAATGAAATATCAACGATATATTATGCTCAATATTTCAAATAATTATTAACGTCATACTTGATATGAAAGAGATTTTCGCGTTAAAGTAAATTATTTTTTTCCTGCTTGACGTGTCTACTGCCAGCAATAATGGCGCTCTAGTGTCCGGCAGATGTTGATATTGCATTTTCCATTTGCCATAATGCGATCTCTATAAGGCAAGATAGATGCTCGCAGAGTGATGAAAGAGGATGGCGACAATAGATGTCCTTTTTGCCAGAATAGAGTCCAAAGAAATTCGATTGAACGTTTGACTTAACGAATGAAAAAAGTTATTTAAGTCATTTTTTTTAGCACATCGATACATATTGTGTAGTGTTGTGTAAAATACATTGGAAATCATGATGTTTTGATATCAGCTATAACAATATATTAGATAAATTAGGAACATATTCCTCATCTCATTTAATTACAATGTACTGAATTGAAATCGAAGTTAATGTATAGGAAAATCGTAAAATAATAAGAAATCGTTTAAAGTATTTGGCTAATATCAAGACCCAAGTCTTCTTTGTGATCAAAGCAGTATTCAAGAAACCTTAACAATATTCAATAAAAATAATATTATAAAATGAAGCTACAACTCTCTATTAAATAAAAATAAGTTTTCCACACAAATTTCCCATTCCTCGATTTATCATATTATTTAACATATTTCACTTTTAAAATCGATTTTTAAAAATTAATATTTTTTTACCGTACTACGTAGTATATACTCATAGAGTACTACGAAATTTGTATTTATAACACAAAATATAGCTTTGATATATTTTTAATACATGTCCTCTCCCAATGTGGAGCATATGACCCCCTAATGGTGGTATCTCAACAAAAGTTTTTTTACGAGAACTGTTTGTTACTCAGTCGCTCAAACTCTCTTGTTTTTTCAAAGCGAGTTGTAGATATATAAGGATAAAACAGAACTAGTGGTAGACAAATCGCTCTCGCTACGCCAAGTTGTTGAAAATAGGAAATGGTGGGAGAAACATCTCAAGCACCCATGCCTTCAAACAGAAATCGATAAATTGATCGAAAAAATGCTGTTCGTACTGGGACTTCAACCCGTGATGTTTAGCACAGAAGCCCACAACGCTAACCGCTGCCCCATAGGACCCGGAAAAATATTCCCTTGAATATGCTTTACGATAGGAAAGGTTGGTTCTGAAAATTATATTGTTAGAAGATTATATTTCATTTTTATAAATTTGTTGGTTCATCAAATTTTGTCAGTTTGTATATTCCTTTGAGTAACATAATAAACATACGGAAACTATTGAAGAACAATTTATGGAGAGTATATATTGTAGAATAGTTTGTGTCATTATCACTTTTTATTATTATTATCATGAAATCATTTTTATGTATATTTCGTAAAAACTATTTATTGTCAAATCAGAAAAAAATCGTGTATTGTCCAAAACACGAACATGTTGATACGCTCGACCGGCCAGCCAGCCGGCAGAATCTGGAGGTCCAAGATATCAGAATTCTCGCAGCGTTTGCCCTCTCGGCTGTAGGGGAGCCTCCACGTCCCTCGGGAACCCATCCCGTCGGTGCTTGATCGCGAACTAACATACAATAAACATCTATACAAGATCGCATCACAGTGCGAGATCGTCTGTTTAAGAATTGAAATTGCTCCCCCGGGTAAAATATTAATACACGGCTTGTTTCACGGATAATACAGTATATTTTTTGCTACAAAACAATTTATGTTGTTTATTAAAGTTGATAATAGATACCCTACATCCATATTATTGTCAAAACACTTCAATTTAGAAACAGAAAATGGATGCAACGATTTACAGACGTATGTTGATTATATACTATATATTACACAACTTTAGAAGACTGGCAGCATCTATCCGGTGAATTGTCTTAAATGTGGCAGGGATTTCACTTTGTTCAAAATTTTATCAAAATATTGATGGTTAATTCTAACAATTTTTTTAGGAGGACACATATAACTGATTCAATGAGAAAATGCAATTTCACAAATCATGACCAGTTCATATTGCGATATAATATTTTCATTTGAAGCTTCTTGTGATGGTATCTAATCTTTATGACCAGAAAATGTATTTTAAACGTCTTTTTTTATAAATTTTCGCAAAAATATATCGAAGGTATATAATAACGGCTTAGTTAAAATTGATAATATATTGATAAACAATATTCAAGTATCAGTAATAAAAGGTCAATTTCTTAGTGAAAAAGCATTGATAATTAAATACCAAATTATTAAATAAAGTAATTAGGACCCGTTACACTTATCACAGAATTTTTTAAACGTAAAGCCTATTTATCAATTGTTTTCATTATTTTATTTACCAAGATTGAGCTTTTTAAACTAATTCTAATTTTTGATAAATAAAATCAACAGTAATATTAAGATCAATGATACATTATTTAAAAAATCTTCTATGAAACCAAAATAGTGTATGTCTATCAATCTGACGTAAAACTATTAATAAACGCCGAGGAAAAATAAATGAAAGCAACCTGCTTTCCTATCATTAACGAGCGTCCGAGCATACAGATGGACACGTCAAGAAAAACCGACGCAAGACGATGCGATCGATACAGCTTCGATACACACCGCACACAATTGTGCACCCGACCCTCCCGCCTCCCCGATATAATAAGATATGTGAGATCCCCCCTCTCATACCGCGAACCCGCCCCGCGAAAATGTACCCCACGCAAACCGTAAAGGGAGGCATCTACAAGAATTGAAAAAAGTATATCTTACAAAATAGGATATAAGTGTATGGGGGGTATGAAGATACGTCCCGGAGATATAGAAGACGTGTGCACTGATCCACTTACACGGGCCTGACGATTCGAAGAAAAAATGATACTTGTAAAGATGAGAAAAGTTGGGTTGGAGCGGGGTGTCATACGAGGGAAGGACGATTTTATTTTCAAGAGGTGTTTAATCTAACAAGTAAACAATTTTACTTAGCTCAATTTTTTTCTTGATTATTTAGTAAAGAAATGGAAATGTATAATTTACTTTTAAGGTGCTTTTCATCCAGCTTGATAGAAAGTTATTATATAAAAAAAATACTCTTTTTTGTACTAATTCCATTTTTAAGGAAATATCGGGACTGGTTTTTCCCATCACGATCATTATCAGTTATTAAAATTTATTATAGCCTTTCTATGTAAAAACAAGTTGTGATGCACGCATGAGTTTTTTTTTCCATATTTCCAAATAAATATTGCTAGATTAGGAATTTTTAAAAAGTAGCTCTTGGCTATTTCGTTTGTGGTTTGTAACGTATTAAATAAAAACAGTAATTTATAAAAAAAAAATAAAAAATCAATATGTTTTACTAAACATTAACAAGCATTAGACAAATTTTATTATCGTTTAAAACATAATAATAATATTAAATTATCATAAATAATTGTAATGCTAAAGGCTAAGTGCGTTCGTGTGCTTATCCGGAAAGATTAAATTCAAATCTAAATTTATAAATAAACATATTTTTTATAGATTAGTTGAATCTGTCCTAATTTCCAACAGTACTTTAAATTATATTCACCATTTATATTAAAACATTCATAAAACTCCACACGATAAAAAACTCCAGCTGGAGAAAATATCCAAAGATATTCTTATGCATTTGAAGTGATTCTAGTTAATTAACATTTTTTTCACAGAGCTTTGTACTAACTCTACATTTAAATGTTCATTAACTTAACTTGTGGAATTAGTACAATAAAATTGTCTGATTTTTATAAATATACTGCATTTCCATCAAAAATTGTCAATTGAAAAACTTAACAGTAAATTGAAGCAATATCAATGAAATGTCGAATGAATTTATACGTTTTTCGTTTATAGTGCAAGTTTGTCAGTTGTAAAAATAGCACTATTTTTTTCATTGGAGAACTTCTTTTGAACGCCATTCGCAGCCCGCGGAGTATAAAGCTGGGAGCTTTTTGAGAATTGAAAAGCTTTTTTATGACGGTATCAGGACACTTTTGCAAAAGCATTGTATGGGCATCGGGGGGCTCACCTATGAGGATATTGCTCAGCCAAACAATACTCAGGCTGGGAGTAGTCTACAAATACTACGACTCGCAAAGTCACTAGGAAACTTTTACATTTACCTATCGCTACCGAGAGCTTTACACAGGTTACGGATTCAAGTGCAAGCTTTTTTATACCTGATGTTTTGTTGGTTTATAAAAGTTTTCACACAAATACAATACACAATTTTAAATACAGTAAAGAGAGAAAACTAAAATACATAAATTTACTAATTTTAAAATATAAACTTTAAATGATTAAACATGATAGTAGGAAAACTGTGTGTCATATCCATATGTAGGTACATAACAAATGTCAATTATTTAAAATAATAAAGTATATTTTTTCATAGAGGTCAAAAATAATTAAATATTATTAAAACCATGTCCGCTCCCAATGTGGAGCATATGGACTCCTTATGGAGTTTATCTCAAATATGTGTTTCTACGAGAACTGCTTGTTACTCAGTTGCTTAACCTCTCTTTTACTAAAGAAAGTAGCAATAGAAGGATAGGGATAGGACAGGACTAGAGGTTAGCTAATCGCTCTCGATACAACTCGCTCATAGGATAGGATGGGTGGGAAGGGGGAATTCAAGACATCACATACATTCATGCCTTCGAACAGAAATTCATAAATCAATTTATAAAACTGTCCGTACCGGGAATCGAACCCGGAACCTCCGTAACCGAAGCCAACGACGTTGACCACTCGACCACACAGGCGGCTAAAACCATATTACTAATAAATGTATTGTAGTAATATTTTTGTTTGCGAAATAATCCTTTAACTGGTTTTCAACATTTAAATCCATTATAATTTTGTTTTCAAAACTAAATATTTTTTTAGTAGTAAATAATTTAAATACAAAGTCACATTTAATTTTATTGCTGAGTAAACCGGTCCTTATCATATAAATTTCATCTTTTAAAGTTTCGAACCATTTATGCAAGTATTTTTTTTTGTTCTACATATAGTAAAATTGTATTTTATTAAAAACATTGGTAAAATTTGAAGAAAACATATTATACAATAAATACACTTTAGAAAGCAAGTTTTGTTTAGTTATTAACTCTTTGAAAAAATATTTAAAAAAAATAGTTAACACAAAAAAATCATTTTCAGACCAAGAAGCAAGTCTAGTTAAGCAGTATTTCAAATTTAATTACAATATTCAACATAACCAATATCTAATATATAATAACTGTTCTACAATAAAATATATAATAAAATTCTGATTTACTTTAAAATATGAAAAATTATGAATAATAATGTTTGGGTATAACTTAATAATGGTAATATAAAAGAAATAAAATAAAATGCCAAATTGACCAAATTAACAACTGTAAACTATTCAGTGACTCTTTCTGTAAGTAATATTTTTTTAAATGCTGATGAACTAGTGAGATCAATGTTTATTTTTAAAAAACTTTTTTAATTTGCTAAAGGAATAATTAAAAAAAGCTTATGAGACCCTAAAGTATAATAAATAAAACGTAAACCAAAGTAATTGCAGTACTGAGATGGGTAAATAAATATATAAATTGAGCTATTGCCCAGTGTTTTAAAAGGATAACTTAAAAATGCAAGAATGAAAATATTTTATTTTTGCAGCGCAGTGCTTGATTTTTTAATGTCGCCAAATTTATTGATGAATTTTTTATGATATAAAATTATACAAAATTACTGGATGTCACGTAATAAACAGGTTGGTACACGTTTTGGCTTTCAGCAATATAAAAAAGATCATTCTGAGAGTGCGGGAAGAGACGCCCGATGCGCTCGCTTAATGTATATGTTTCAATTATAAATTAGCGGTAAACATTTTTAAAGGACTCCCCGAAACCCTTCCGGGGTTGATTAATTATGAAACACCCCAAACCCGGGAACCCCGGCGCTGTCTTTATCCCCGCCATTATTTTATCTTTCTATGTGACGCGTGAAGGGTTGATTTCATAATGGGTCGACGCACTCTGCGATATGGCTCGTTCATATTCTACAATTAAATGGACCAACTAAACTCTACTAATACGAAAGCTTCAGTTACTAAAACGTTTTATTTTTTATTATTATCTTTATTAAAATCTTGACTAAAAATAACTTTAATTAAAATAGGTTTTATGAATACCAATATGAAGTATTTGTCTACCTGTAAAAAACAACGAGCGAGTTCAAAGTAATCGTTCTTTATATACAATCCTTTCCTCAATAGAAAAACATATGAGACCAAACGAATAAAATAATAAAATTATTATTTTAACTTTGTATTGTAAATAAGCCCACAAAGTAACAACATAAATAAAAAGTATCAAAAATATTGAAACATACATATATTCAACGATCAAAAAATCAAAATATGACAATAGCATAGTAGCAAAAAAGAATATTTGTTTTATAAGTTATTAATTTACTTAAGATAAGTTTTTCCATACAATCCTATGTATTACTCAATTTTATCACTTATAATAAAACCTGTTATAAAACCATCGGTGTGTAAAAAAGAGATTAATGTTGGTCAACGAATGTTTTAAAAAGTTTACTGGATTGTAATAAATATTATAATTTGTATAGTGTTAAAGAGTACACTGAAAAAAATGTTGACATCGTATTGACACAAGTATATTGAAAAGTACACCGCAAGATGCAAGTTGTATGTTATGTATGGGATTGAAAGAGATTAATATTTACTTTCTGAGTGAGTCTTGATGTGTTTTAATAATTGATAAACTTATATCAATCTTAGGATTTCATACATATCTTTATATTAAAGTTTGTTATAAAAACAAATAAGTTATAGTATAAATATTACTACTGTCTATTTTTAGTCGTTATTTACTTACATAGACCAGTCAGGGTCAGAGTTCTGAATTCAGCCTTTTGTGGGCCGTAAAGCTATTTATGTAGAATAGTACTGCTCTCGTTTGAATGCAAAAACACTCAACACTTTCAAAAGAATATATAATATAAGCAATTAATTATGTAGTTATGTGTAAATTTTAAGTGGTTTTTGGAATAATGTTTTTTTCATTCCTGTGACGGTTATAATTATGGATGACTACCAAATATATAGATTTAAATTTAAAATTTTGTGAACTTTTTAGAACCGCTATAAATTAAAAAAATAGAATTTCGAATGAAAGTGCTTGTTGGAAATTAAATGTTAAATTTGAATTATTTTTATTCCGTACACTTCCATAAATTTTGTCGATAACGACCCGGGTTTCGCCTTTCGGCATCTCTGATTTTATCCAGTGCACGGATGCACTCGAACTTAGTTCTGGATAAAACCAAAAGATGCCGAAACCCAGGTCGTTATCGACAAAATTTATGGAAGTGTACAGAATAAAAATAATTCAAATTTAAATTAAAAATTATCATAAGCTGGACGAAACGGTTCTGAAATATTAAAAAAAAAATAATACAGTTATAGTCAAATAAAAGTTTTGTATATATTTGTCGGAGAGTATATACTCCAGCGTGGAGCATATGCATTTCTTGTGAAAAGTTTGGAGAGAAATTGTTTAAAGAAATTTGACGGTACATCAATCCCATTCCCTCTCTGTCCAAATGGGATAAGGATAATATGAGAGTATTATGAAAAACTAGTGACAATCGTCTTACATCCAAGGTCGGATAAATGATGAGTGAAAATTTATTGAAATATAACACACGTCCAAAAATCAAAGTATAAAAGTGTCCATTCGTGATTTCGAACTGTTGATTGCATAACCGAGTAGGAAGAAACACGAGGAGTGTTTACTTATCGAGTACGAAGTCGGCATAAATATATATTGTTTCAAATAGCAGTATCAAAAATTTGTGAACCTTGAAATCGGATAGTATGGGTGTCTGGGAACGGAACGGTGTTTTCTTTTCTTGCAATATACGAGCGGTAGTAGAGGCACACAGCGTAACGGTCATCTCGACCGGACATAGCCTGACCCACGCGACTGCGCATTTTCCACTTGTCATATGACGTCATACAAGTCTAAGAATATAGTCCATTCTACTCTGTTAGAATTTTGACGATATTATTTACAAAATGAATTTTATTACTGGGTAAAAAAATAATGAAGAAGATATGCATGGTATATATGTTGAGTTAGGTGTATAAAAAGAAAGGTTCAGATTTTGAATAGTTTTTTCATTATAAATTTAACAACGATTGAAGTCATTGATAAGTTTAACAAAATTTTGATTAATTTGAGTATTTCATGAAAACACTAGTATTCCACAGAATTTGTATGAACACGTGACTTATTAATCTTAGTACGAGAGCCATATCTGACTGGTTGATACATTTTTTAACGAAAGTGTTTCACTAGCTTAATTAAAAAAATGTTTCATTATACATATTTTAAAATGATGAATGTTATTCTTTTTTTTAATACAATTTAAAGCTAAATGACTCAATGATTGACAAATTTTGTGTTTTCTATCGATAATTGCTCAAAGTAGAAAAGTGATAAGGTAGAAATATCATATTTTTTTTTTATCAATGAATAATTTTCATTATACAGTGTTGAGTAAATATGACGAAGAATCGTTTTTTATTAATTTGAGAAGTTTCACTTAATAAATATAATCGATGATATATACATGCAAATGTAAATATTTAGAATTAATTATTTTAAAAGTTGTGAAACTTAGTAACAATAAAAGCATTTTGGTCAAGTATAGATTACTAATCAGTTGTACGTCATTAATAACAAAGTTTAACGTAGTTTAATTAGTGTAGTGAGAAATCGTTTATTTCAGAAGTGTTAGATATGTAAGCAACGTAAGCAAGAGCTAATTTTTGCTAACACAATTTCATTCTGACTTGTAATGTGTCTTCACTTTTATGAATAAGTGACATTCTGTTAAAATTAGGAACAAATCCGAAGCGAACGGGTATTATGATTTGAAATGTTTCACTTCGACGCATTCTGAGGTCGCGACGTGACGCGTTTTCCGGGCGCAGCCTTCTCCAGGAAGGCCGCCCGCCGTCCTCCCCCGGCCCGCGTCATTTTCCAGCACATTAAAAATAACAGGCGGGCGGAAAAATTCAATATTAATATCGAGGCGGAGTGAAGGAGCGGTCCGCATTGCGCCACGATATGGCCGACCAATGGCGAAGCCAGCCACGGGGCCGCATAACAGATAGGATATGATGAATTTATGGATGTAATAAAACCCCGGTACATGATTGGAGGAGAGAACTGACGGTATACCGATTTCCCTTATAACCATATCGCGGTGTGAGTGTTTTGGCTTGAGATTGTGAGCGTTTGCGGGGTGGGGTGGGGAGGGTGAATGCTCTGAGCTACGGCGTAGAGGAGATGGGGGAGGATTTTTACGGAAAGTATTTTTTTATTGCTGAGAACAAAGGGGAGAGTAAAAAAAGCGCCGAACGGACCGGTGAAATTTTATATGATAGTTTTGGTTTGTGTGTGTTGGTATGGATATATTGGTGGTTTGGGTTGCTTGTTTTATGGTTAACTATTTCATTTAATCTGGTTTATATAGTAATCACTGTATTATGATTGAATAAACAAGTTGACCTTTAAATGCATGATTTTCTATTTTTTTTAATATAAAAATGCATAGTGTTTGGGAAAAGTACACATATAAATTTTAAAAATAAAGTTATTTTGACTGTTATTTCATCGTGAATAATCAATAAACATGTATTAATGAATGCAGTAATATTTTTTTTTTCGATGACTTTTTTTGTAAATTAAAAGTATGTTTAAATATTGCATAAAATCAAGATTTCAAAAAATTCCAGCTCCCTTTCTTTGATTGCAGACTAGAACCAACAACCTCCTATCACCACAACATTCATTTTAAAATAACGAGAGAATGATTTGTAATTTACCTATCCATAAGTATAAAAATCTATGATAAAATCGACGAGTTTTGAAAAAAAAAAAAAAAATATATAATTTTCGTAGTACAGTATGCAGAACAGCTTATAAGCTTAATAAAATTAAGAAAAAAATTGCTCTTCATTGAGTTTTGGATATAAAATAGAACTGGTTTAAGCTGCATTTTAATGATTCGCTTATAAACTAAAAATAATACAAATCTATGTTTAATGTCAGTAATAAAAATATTTATTTAAAAAAATAACATGTCTTGATACTAAACCACAACACAAACCAGAGTATTTGCTTCTATTTGTTATGATAGATGTTACAGATACAATCAATATGGATCACATATTTTCGTATCAATTAACTACGTTTATTAGTCATTTAAAAATAAATTAAAAATATGACCACCTTAACAGAAACATAATGATAGTTAAAGTTATTTTTAAAACAACATTTGGTAAAATATGAAAATTATTGTTTATCGGAAAGATTGAAAAGTTTGAACGTGTTGATTAAAATGAATTACAATTTTTCATAAGACAAAAAGTATTGAGCTACTAAAAACAATAAAAATGTAAAATAAAGTTCGCTGTATTGAAAATAAAAAATGCAGATTGAATTATCTTCAATTGAAATCCTATATATCTAAATTTACATTTTGTTAAACTCGATTTGAATATAAAGAATACGACCTCTCTCCGCGGAAGGTCTTTAAAGATGTTTTGACAGGTAAATTTAAGATAAAACTCTCTCGGGCGAGAAATACCGACCATAGGGTATCCATTCTGGTTTACTTTTGCTAAGAGACGCTCAGCGATATACAGCTCTTTTTGTGGTCGTTGATTGACCCATGTGATTGCAAACGACTGGCCTGACTGACTTCACTTATCTTCACAAAACTCTACAAGTTGATTCCAGGGCACTGTATTACTGAGCATTATTTAATGTATTCTATTTTTAAAATATTGAAAAGTGTTCAAACGCAAACGTATTTGTTGATTGAATTCGAATTTACTTGACAGAATTACATTGTTTCAAATTCAAATATTTTGTTTTTAAAGCACTATCAAGTAAAGTTGAAAGCTATTCCATCATACAGATAAATTGAAAAGAATTTATATTAACCAATTAAATATTTAAATTTTTGTTGAACTAATCAAATTCAACTTATTCATAAGTTAAGAAGACTTTTTTTAAACATTGGCCGTAATTTAAATTAGCTTTTTTGTCAAGAATATACAAGCAATAATCTTCAATTAAAGAAAAAGTTTTAAGCACAATAGTTATTTTTTTATATCACGACACAGACTTAAATTATTTCAACACAATTACATACACTCTCTCTCTCTCTACGACTGCATATTGTTGTGATGTGCGTTAAAGACATACGTACTTGTAAATAAAAACAAATCTACATTTAACTACTTATTAAAAAAATTCAAAAATTAAAAAAAGATCATCGAATGGCTAGGAACAGTTCTATGCCATATCACAAAAAAACAACGCAAATCAAAATAGATCCTCCTTAAAATATTTTCACAAATTACTCTAGTTGAAAGAAATTAATTAAATATATTTTTCCAAAGATTTAATGAAATACCTTTAACTATGTATAATAATTGATTTTAAAATAAAACTATATACAAAGATCAACCCAGTTTCACTACACGATGGGACGTGGGAAAATATTGAAATTATTCAACAATTGTATTGTGAAATGTAAATGTATAAATATGATGTACATGTGGGAATTTAATTGAATACTTTCCTTTTAATTGTAAAATTATTAATCCATCACTGTACCAGAAAAAGTTGATTTATCAGGAAAATAGCTGTAAATAATAACATCATGCACGTTGAGAACTGTAAGAATTTTCGGAGTTACTTTGTAATCGTGCTTAAAATTGCTTAAAAAGTCATTGTTAAATGGATTTATAAACATAATATAATTGAATCACTAAATGAGTACCCTAACAAACAAAAAGTCTTTGAATTCCATTACACTAACACTCAGCCCTGCAGCGCTTTGGTGTCATCCAACATATTCAAGAAAACCAAGACGTCGTCCACTCAATTTGCATGGTCGGCGTCTGTCCCCCGCGACACCCTCTCCCATTCCACAGTGCGGCCCCAAGCCAGCGCGCTTTCTCGGACTTCTCAGACGGCGCGGCGCTGTCTTTGCGGTTTGTATTTTGTTCCCTAAAAGAGAATAGAATCATTGCTAAATCATTTTATTATTCCTTTAAATGCTATTAAAAAAATAAATTATTCAGATTTTTAGAGTTTTTTGTTTGAGAAATCTGTTAGACGTTTATTCAATTAAATATTAGTAATATAACCCTTAAATAAAATATGATAAGTTCAAGAATTTTATCTGAATCTATTATAATGATGTATTTTCAAAGAATTTGAATAATTAAGCAATGCTTGTAAGTTTCATTTTTATACTACACGTATATAATATAAGCCAATGGTGATATATTTGATATGAGATGTATTCAATTATAATCGACAAACAAAGATACAAATTTTGTATAAATAAAAACATTTTTAAGAACTAAAGCTTCAATATCGCTATAGTGTCGCCCGCTGTGGTCCAGTGGGTTAGACCTTGCCCTAATGACCAGATAGGTCTGCGTTCAATTTCCAATAAGGTCAATGTCAAATTTAAATTTGAGATCTAAGACATGGGTGTTAGTGATGTTAATTTACCGCGAGTTTATCTCAAATGACTAACAATTCAAAAATTCTCATCGAATTTTTCTCGAATGATCTTTCAACTTTAAAATATTTTGCGCATTGGTATAAAGCTGTAATGTCAAATATTAAAAATATATATATATTTCAGAATTGAAAAAGAACAATGTCCTAACACAACTCGTTTTTTTGCCAAAACTTAACGTTTTCTCAATCGAAATCTTTAATCGTCTTTGTTCCAAGTATTTTTATCCAATGTCAAAAAAATTATGTTTGTAAAAAAAACTTTTATAAAAAATATTTCATTAAAAACATTTAAAGTAAACTGTGTCACATAAGAAGAATATACAGTAATTTGATTGTGTTATTTATAATAACTTAATTAAATATTTTTCTACGAATCCATTGTACAGTTTGCGAAAAGGTAAGTTGATAAAAATATTAAATGCAAGTCGTAAGTGAATTTTACCGCTGCCATTTCCTTGTTCTTTGAAGCGACAACCAAAATCGCTTTTGAGATGGAAAAATAAAAGGAGGAAGTTGGATTGACATTCGATATTACTTGGAGCGTGAATGTTTTGTTTGGGACAGGCGTTCAATTCTTGAACATTTTTTCAATTATATGCTGGTCTGAACAGGTAAAAGTTTAAAGGTGAACAAATATGGAGAGGGCGAATGCACGAGGGTTCCTGTCGACTTCAAACGAAGAATGAGTCGGATAATCATTTAAGTGTATCATATGCCACCAACAGATGATGAACCCTCCCCACGTAAATGAGAAGCATAAATGGTATTTATATAAAATATACCTGCAAAATGATGTTGTTGTAATCTCAAATATTGAAAACAAACGTTAAGGATGGCCATTCCACAATTAAGTATTTTGAAATTGTTTAAAAAACTACCATCTAACAGAAAACGATTATGTTATATTATAGAAAAATGCACACAATTATTTAAATAAAAATATTTAAAAAAAGCATCATCATCATTGTTAATTCCAAATTTTTCGATCTTAAGATTTTACACATTATTAAGAAATATTTTTAGAAAACTATTTTAAGCTATTCTATACCTCCAAAATAATAATTTGAATATTTGCTTTTAAAACTGTCTTGTTCTAGCATGTTTATTGAGTAGTATCTGTTAAATCTGCCTATTATATGAATGTTTATTTTTAACGTATAATAAAAAAAACATCAATTTAGCTTAAGGAAAATGTTATATAAGGTTTTACCACTGATTAAAAAAGGCATTGAATAGTTACAAAGTTGACTTTTTATGTTATGTTCTTATATGGGCAGTATATTAAAGTGAATTTGAATGAAAAAAATACGATTATATTTTTTAAAGAGACGACGTCATAATAACGATTTCTTTTAAAGTATTATTAATTGTCAGTTTATAGTCAAGAAAATAGATTCTACTTAATTCATTATAAGCACGGTAAAAGAATCACTACTATCTGAAACGAATTACATACAATTCAATAGGATATATTTCATTGTTGTCATACATAAATATTTATTTTGCATTAAAACTGATGTAATATATGCTATTAAAATAACTAGTACTCGTACCAAATGTTTGCATTATTTATTTTCCCCATATACACCCGGTAAATTAATAAAAACGAATGTATTCCTTTGTTTCTATTATTTACTCTGTTATTCATTAGTACTTGGGATTACACATCCAACCGCTCATCGAGCCGGAAAATTTTCCGAGCACAAAACAATTGTGAGATATTTCTTTCAGCGAAATATCTATGGGAGCTTCCTCGTTAAGTTCTCGCAGTTTCTTGCTTTATTTATCCTCGGTAAGTTTAGCACCAGCTTCTCTAGAGAAAAGTTAGATAGAATGCCTCGCGGCTTCTGCTTACTAATCTATCGGCACACTGCTCGGTGCTCGCGTACAGGTATTTTTGTGTTCACATTTTGTGGAAACATATTCAGCTTTTGATTACTGACATGTGTAATCTTGTTTTATCATGAAATTTAATGAAATGGATATCCCCTTTGTAAACTGTTTTAAGATAATGTTTATTAAATTTAAATAAACATAACAATATAATGTGTCAATGTCACTGTTTATCAACCCATTTCACGATGAATAATGTAATTTGAAACCCTTATAGCATCACAGTCATAAATAAACATACGTTAATATTGAAATCGTGTTAATGTAATTACCATCCATCATTATTTTTTGTCTTAGTAACGTGCGATATGTACCCGTTTCATATATTCAGCTACTTTTCTAATACTTGTTTTTTAATATAAACATCTGATATTTTGAGTATTTAACTAAGTCACGTAAGAAGTGAAAAATTCAATTGAAAATGACAATAAAATTGTGTCAAAAGTAAAATAGTATTAAAACAAAGATGCTACAAAGAATAAAGTTTCAACAAAGAAGTCAGTCCATAAACACGCCAGTTACAATAAGTATGATTTTCATTATTTGTTTACGTATCTAAGTATGATATAAACCATAATTTTATGATTTTTTCCAAGCAATCATTATAACTCGAAGCATAATCATATTTCTACACAAAACTAGCAAAAGATCAAAAAATGTTATCTGAACGATTTCAGTTAATATTGAAATTAAATTCTCTATTTTTGTACTTCCTATCTTATTCAATTGTAGAAAATAGATTGTAGCAGATTGAAGATTGCAAATTATTACCTATAACAATTAATGTATTTAAAAATCGTACATTCCGTCCTTTAAAAATTACAGAATGTACTGCTTGGAAATTTGGAATGGATCTTCTAAGAAATATTAGAATAAGTAACATAGTATACAATATAATGAAGGAAAATTTCTTTAAGTTGATTACATTTTTTACAAACTTTGTTTGGTTTTTTTTTCTGTAAAACAAGTATTTTTTAGCACGTTATTGTATACATCCTTACATATGTACGACACGATACGAATATATTATTAAAACTGGTATCTACAGCTGATTACATTCATATATAAAAAAAAACACTATGTTCAGCAATTTATTTGCATCACTCTTAAGAACGTTTATTTAAGTATGTTATTAAGCCAAATATATTATTTCAAACGTGCGTTTAATTATATTTGAAAAAATAATCAAAATTAACTATTCAAAATGTAGCGAAATTATACCAAAGAAGTATAGCAGTGCTTAAAGCAAACTAGACAATATACAGAGTTGGGTTGTAATTTCAGCATTAGTAAATCAGAATCTCTGTTTAGTTTTTATAACTATCTCGTAACACAAAGTTATTAAGCGCTGTTTGTCCTCATGTACGGCAACAAGGTACATTTATAATGTTGTCTCTGTTAGAGGGAAAATGTATTTTCCTTTGTAACAACCTTTTGTTGGTGAGCGGTGAGTAAGCAGTAAGAAGAGGTAAGTAACACACATAAGCAAGTAAACAGGAGGCCCATTCTTGGATATACATTCGTGCAGGAAAGTTGAGTAGAACTCTATTATAATAGTATGTTATGAATATCATTTTATAATAAAGACAGTAGTTTATTGATTCATTTGAAACTAATCTGCGTAATTTAATATATCGACTAAAGATGCTTCATATAATTTCTATATCAAATTTAAATCGCTAAAATTTTTTCAACTGCCATTAGACGGATTTCGTCTTCAGGTATTCGACAAAATTGAACTGACAGTTTATATATAACTATAAATCTGAGTATTGTATTTGCTGAGCCTGTAGCCGAATGATTAACGTATTGGTTTACAGTTGAGGTGAAAGGATACTTTCATGAACTGATTTTTCAAGCGATTTGTGGATTGGTATCGAAAGCGATTAGCGATTTACTAGTGCTGTAGTAGTTCTAGCAAAAAAATATATTTTCTATGAAAACGAGAGAATCAAAAGTTGAACGACAAGCAGATCTCATATATTCACTTCTGTTGAGATAAGTTTGCTCTATACCAATATGCTACACACTGGGTACTTTTAATAAACATTTTTGTGATATAAATATAATAAAATATAAATATTTATTATTATAAAAAGCCACTGGCCATCGAAAGAACTTTATACTTATACATCGCTATGTATAAGTATAAAATTCGCAAATTATCAGGCGTTGTTTTAATGATGTTTTTTAATTGTCTATAATATGTTTTATTGAAGATATTGATTTGATCTAAGAAAATTGTACTTTCACTGACCTTGAATGCATGAGAATGAAAGTCCAGCAAAAAAGGTATCCTTATTACCACATACTCATATGGAGAGGGGAGGTTGCGTGACGTTTGTACGAGGACTCAAAATTTCTGGCTACGCTACTGCTCGCCGGCCCAAGTCAAAATTATCAAGAAGCTCGTAAGAGCACTTTCTCGCCCACCACTGGTGATGCAAATAAGTTGACTTTCAAATATCGACCGAAAAAGTTAAATATCGTTTAAAATGGTTATTTAAAAAAGCTTAAAAAGTCATATTGGAAAACAAAACATCAAATATATTTAACGTCGTGGATATAAAATAACATGATTTTGAGAATCTGACAGCTGTCACTATAGTATAAACTACATTTGTATAAATAGGTGGGCATTATAATAACTTTATTTGCAATCCCTAGACACGTTCAAACACCCACACTGTCATAGAATAGACCGATGTCCTGCGAGTATATGGGAGATGGCATTAGATAAGATTTTCACGGTATGTGTACCTAAGATAAGATTGTCCAGTTTTCCCTGGTAGATGCTGCACTGGCAGAAAATACGTCACTTACGGTCAAAATTATCATAAACGAGCGTACTTGATGACGTCTCTATTAGAGAGACAATGTTATTTCTGATATCTAAAAATCTTATGGCTTGTTTTAATATCTAATTAGTATATCGTCAGCAGTGGTGTGATTGAAAATTTCGCCACTTTGATCTCAACAAAAGCTTTGAATTAGCAATCACGTAGGTTTGGGTTCAAACCACGGCAAGATCACTACCAAATACTGATTATTTAGATTTGAAATCCTGGAAATGGGTGTGTGTGTTACGTCATTTCTTTTGAGATGATGTCGAGTGACTTCAATAAAACTTCTCATCGAATGATGTTTTAATTAAAAAATATTTGGCACACTGGCGATAGAAGCTGTTATGCCATTTTTTCATTAAAAAAGTTAATTTTTTTAAAGAATAATTTAGTTCAATTTTTTATGTACATATTTGGTTATTCTGTCGCAATTAAGGCATCCAATCCGGGATTCGGGATACCGTAATCCGGAATCTCGTTTAATTTTCTGATCCCGAAATTCCGGGATTTTGCTAAGATTTGAGCTAAAAAAAAAACTAGGTACCAAATCGGGGAATTAAAATTCCTCGGTCAGCTAAAAAAAAACGAGATATAGAGATAATCTGAGAAAAAAATATAGGGAAATGAGGATTTAAAATTCTTCGGTGAGTTAATACCAATCCGGGATTGAAAATAAATCAATCCCGAAATCCTGGGATTGGAAAAGGGCTCCGGGATTGGATACCCTAGTCGCAATGGAATGGATGTGTGTATTATTTTAGTTTCTCTGTTAGTCAAGTAAATGCTCTCTGCTATCCCGTAGAGTAGCAAAGAGAAGTTGGTATACTACCTTAAAAACAGTTCTCATAAACGAGTCGCTTTACTATGTAAGCATAGTAAATATATGTTTGTCGTGTTTATTGCTATTACGATGTAAACATCAACATTATTGTGGTTTTTTAGTAAAGATTTATTATTCCCCAATATATTCAAAGAACTATAAATTGTCAGTTACATCTGATATTTTGGAAATTGTGAAATTTGCTCTTAAAGCGGAAGATGCAACACTGCAACATGTGTTGCTACAATTAAGTGACGCGTTTTCCACAGATATTACACCTTCTTTGATCTACCGTCGTGCGAAACAAGATACAAACACAAACGAAGTACGGGGCACCCCTCGGGCGGAAGATCCAAGAGAGGGTAGGCAAGGAGGGACTCCTGAGGACCAAAGTCCCGGGAAATCCTTCAGGGAGATACGGTAGCCTCTCTCGTCCACACTAAGTATACCGCGTAGCAACTTGCTTATTCTATCAACTGACTACTCGCACACGAATGGTCAGTCTACTCACCCACCCACCTTATACTTAGTGCCGACCACTCCGCTATGTCAATACCAGACGTACTTCCTTGTCGGACTTGGATTATTTAGAAAGCTCTCTAATGTTCATATAAGAAGTTTCTTCGAGAATGTATATCGCAGATGTACATTATCTTCCCGAGGGCACATATCAGATTCAGCTTTGTCGATTTCTAGTCGTTAATTGTTATTTTCTGTTATTTCTCTGAGTACGCCGTTGAAGTGTAGGAGTGCTTACAAAGAAACACGAGCCAATTAATGTTTATGAAGTCATAATACAATCCAAAACTCATTTGCTTCCTTCTAATTAAAACAATTAAAATTCTGTACTTTTACATTGCAACATAATATTTTATTTTCAAAAATAAACACAACCTTTCGTATAAGTTCCACACATGAATAAAATTTAAACTGTATAAACCTAAAGTTGATAAAAACAATATTGCAAATAAAATAAAATTAAAAATATTTTTTCACAAAACAGTATCTGATCTAAAGAGGAAGAAAAAGATCAGAACCGTTTTCAGCTCATTATTTTAATATTTTTCAAAAAAAAATAATAGTATACACGATTGGTATAGTAAAATATAGTAGTGATAATAAAAGGTAACAGATTCTCACCGATAGTTTTATTTTATGATTGTAAGAACAAGTGTACTATTGATATATCTTATAGCAACTTATGTATTGTGAACGAATGTTTCTATTGATATACAAATGTACCAGACTACCAAACATTTTTTTAAATTGTTACAAAAAGTATGGAACGCAATTTTTAATCCTATTATACTTACCATGGAGTTAAATAGTTTAATTTTGGTATCCTAACGTGGATTGCTTGAACTATTGATCTAAAGGTTCAGGATTCATGTTTCAGTTCAATTACCAGTGTTGATTTTACTTTAAATACTTGGGACTTATTTGTTCATAACATTGATTTGAAATTTAAAATTTGTAGCGCATTTGCTACTTCCTTTTTTTAATGACAATAAAAAACTATTTATATTTAATTTTTCTCATATTACATTATAAATTTTGTTATAATTGAGAGCAGAAAGTCAATATATTAATTATCACTTGGTGGAACAAGTTTCTAAAAGATAATCTTATATGTCATTACTTATAAAAAAATATATGAATTTTAATTTAAAATATGATTCCTGTTATATTAAAGTGTCAACGAATCTATAACGAATTACGATGATTGATACACATGGCTATCAAAAGAAAAAAAATGATTTTATATCTTAATCTGGTAATAACTTATTAGTAATAAATAATGTGACATTGCCAAATGATTGATTGTAGCTGCTGTGTTACACGACACAAATAATACATTAAATAAAAAATCCCTAGATAAATTGAAAAAATGCCAAAAAAATATTATATCATTTGGAAAAGTAATTGTGTATATATTGTGTACACCATTTTATGGGAACGGGACTTCAGCCACTTACTTTTATCGCATACACCTTTAAATCCCAGATTATAAATCTCATCTGAAATTACATGCAGGGAGGGGCATTACGTACAGGCGTAGAGCGTGCGAGGGTGGGGTGTTTTGAGATAAACCTTGTCGCTATTGTACTAACCTACCTTTTTATTATGGAAACTTAAGCTTTAAACAGCCCGTGCAGATTTGCGCGCGTGAAATATGTATACGATGGGGTTTGTGTTATGCACAATCTACGCTATTAAGAGGAGTTCTTTCGGAATGAAATTATACGTATATGTTATTGATGAAACTATTATTCACAATTGAAAAAAGTTGTGTCATGATATTTCCACCATTAAATTTTACGGAAAGTTTACTATGTAAGCTTTTTAAAAAGAGTACATAAACATATTATTCGTCATTCTATATAACCCCTTTGCTAGACTCATATAGCCGGGGAGAATGTAAAGGAACAAAATATTAATATAAACATTTCATTATGTTTATACTACTTTTAAGGTGTTCACTGTCAATACTTGGTGGAATGGCATTATAATAAAAATAGTAAAAGATTTTTAGTACCTTTTCCACTTAAAATTTATTTGATCAGGACCGGTTTCGCTCCTTGCGAGCATTATCAACTGATAAGAAAAATAAATTAAACAGTGCTATTTATACAAGTTAAATTGAAATAAAATGAAAATAAAAAATTGAAATAAAACACCTGACACCTTTTTATTTCAATTTAACTTGTATAAATAGCAGTGTTCAATTTATTTTTCTTATCAGTTGATAATGCTCGCGAGGAGCGAAACCGGTCCTGATCAAATACATTTTAAGTGGAAAAAGTACTAAAAATCTTTTATTATTTTTATTTTTATACTATGTAAAAATAATAGTTTTTTGCATTTATTCCACACTTTTTAATGCAATATAAAAGTTTTTTTCCAGTACATAAAGGTACGACAAATCAGATATTAGTAAAGCTAGCTGCGTGGTTAGGTGTCAACGTCGTTGAATTAAAACGCGGAGATAACGAGTTCATATCCTAGTACTGACAGTTTTTTAATCGATTTATGAACTTCTGTCCAAATGCATGTATGTATATGATGTTTTGAATTGCATCCCACCTATTCTATCTTAAAACAGGCGTAGCAAGAGCGATTAGCTAACCACTAGTCCTGACCTAGTCTTACCCTAGTAGTAAACAATTCTCGTAGGCAAAAGTGTTGAGATAATTCCATTAGAGAGGCCATCTGCTCCACATTGGGATTTGATAGAGAAAAAATGTTTTTAAAAATATAATATATTTTGAATAATATATAATATTTTTTTTCGTCTAGAAATTTTAAATTTTTTTGTTTTAAGGTTGAGTTATATTATCGGTGATATTAACGTGCATTGAATTTGACGTTGAAAAAACGTAATTTAATTAATTACCTTTTCGATGGATTCGGCAGTAACTTTGTTCATTTTTATATAAAATTTATATGTTTTGCCTCTTTCATAAATATTCTGAAGACGCTTCTGAAAGACGCGAAACACGTGTCACACGTGTCACACAATACGTGGAATAATCAAAGTTATTTTTAATTTTATATTTCATGAATTACTTAAATTAGTGCAATGCTTTTTAAGTCATGCAAAGCAAATGATGTGATAGTTAAAAAGTAAAGTTTTATAGTAATTGGAATGAAAAGCGTGGTTTTTTATTCAGTAGTTTTGTAGGCATCGTACTGTTTTATCAGTCATAATATGGAAAAATACATTAACACTGATTCTTCTTTGCTGTTCGCGAGCATCTCGAGGAAAATCTACGATCGCCATAAGATATATGTGGCAGTTGTGTGTGTGCGCTTTCATAAATCTGGCGGGAGATATATGAGTGCGCAATTTCCTGTATCCGGCCATTAACGCCCGAGCTTTTATAAGCTTAAACCCTGGTTAAAGATTGGCGGGGGCGGGGGTGAGGAGGGGGGTGCATACTCGATTTATATTCTATGTGTTTCAAAACTTATCCGCGTTTTCTCTGGGGGCCTCTCTTCGAGATCAAGCGGAAGAGGATAATGTAATACCTACACTTCATCGCAGGCTATAAATTACTGATTTAATT
Source organism: Himalopsyche anomala (assembly GCA_031772345.1). Lineage (NCBI taxonomy): Eukaryota > Metazoa > Arthropoda > Insecta > Trichoptera > Rhyacophilidae > Himalopsyche > Himalopsyche anomala. Next base: position 21,767,786 of record CM062824.1, read on the forward strand.
AAGAGGTAAAACATTACAAAATAATAAGATTTATGGAATAAGAGCTGCAAAGAAGGTTTATGAACTTATAAAGCATTTTAACGAGCTCTTAATAAAATCCGATTTGCTTCTTTGATGCAAAATGTTCTCGTCATAGGTATAGAATCTAGACTGCAATATTTTATCAAAATTAAAAAAAAATACGACACACAGAATTGTAAAACGCTTTCAAATGAATTCAACAAAATCAAAACTTGTGTGTGACTTTGTATGACTGTATTAAGTTGTCAAATATTATATATGCTCTTTAACGTTGGAGACAAGCTATTGTGATTAACAGGTAATTATACTTTTTACATATTCCCGGAAAGTATGATATTTTTATCAACCAGTCAAGCTGAAAGGGGGTGTCTAATTAAGAATTCGTTAGTGTGATTATTTAGTTCAAATCAGTTGAATACAATATTTTGAAATATATGTTTAAATATAGTAGTAAAAGAACAAATCCTGAATTATTAAAAGTCTTGGTCACTGAAGCTGAGAGGTAAAGATTTGCGTCACTATGAAAAAGTATTGAGTTCGGTCACAAGTTGAATCTAGTAACAGACTTTGTTTTATGAATATACGATGTTCAAGACATGGGTGTTCTGCTTCTTTCGTTTAACTTGGACTGATTTCTTCGCAAAATATATATTTATCGTGCCCATAATATTTATTTAAATTAAATAATTGGATTAATAAATATCGATAAACAAAGGTTAACAAACATAGTACCAAATTAAAAATTAAAAACAAACTTTTATTAAATATAAATATTTTGCTTTTCATGATTTAATTCATGATTTTACAAAAAAAATAAATTAGATTAAGCATTTTTTGTTTAAGTTTATTCCGGTAGTACTTAAAAAACAAATAAAATCATAACAAATACGTATCTAGCTTGTGTGCTAGTGAGAGCGATTAACTAACCACTATTCTTGTCCTAGCAATATCCTTATATATCTAATTTCTTTGAAAAAAGGAAGGTTGAGCAAGTGAATAACAAACAATTATCGTAGAGACACTTCTGTTGAGATAAAATCCATCGAATGTCCATATAATCTACACTAGGAGTGAACACGGTAAAAAAAGATAACATATGTATTGTATACCGATTTTCAAATTAGTAAAGTTTAAAATTACGTATGTTTTTTATCAGTTATTTTTAAGTTTTTTTTCTTAACGTACTATTGAAGCCCACATAACGCAATTACTACAGGTCTTTTTTCATTGAAAGTAATTATATTTATATAATTGCATTACTTAAAATATACTTAATGCCGTTGAAAACAATGTAATTATGTAGAAAGTTTTATATTATAAATAAAATACGATATACGACAAACAAGAATAAATTTAACTCATAATAATGATATTTCAGTTTGAAATAAAAAAAAGCGAAATAAAATTTTCCTCGGCTGTATTTTATCTTTGCCAACTTTTATTGCGCTCGCAAGAATACATACACACATATACATATTACATAAAAGTAAAACAAAGAAGGAAAGAAAAATGACATCTAACGGAAAAGATAGAAACTAAAGTAAAGAAAAATACAGGAGGAAAAAAATAACCTCATAGCTTAGAGCTTAAGTTAGAGAGAGCTGTGAGCTGAAAGAAAAGTAGATTGAAAACTCCGGAGGAAAAATGACCGCTGTCCGTCCTTTGTCCGGCGGGATGGGCGGGAAAAGAAGACGAAAGGGGGAAAAAAGTGAAGTGGGGTGGGAAACTGGGGTCAGATGGAGGCGGACAAGTTGACTGATATTTACACGCTTTTTTCTGAAACCCTTCCATCTATTTATGCTCAAATAAATACAACAGCTGAGACGTTTGAATCGAATTTGTCAATAAACGTGGGTTTTTATTGCTAGTATTTTGTATACTAAACATCTTAGACGAATTTTCTAAAAAAAATAAGCAATCATAGGTTTTATTTAATTGTAATTATTGTTAATATAATCACAGTTATAACATTTTTTTTGATTAATGCGCTCGAAAACACAACAGGTGTTTTGAAATAGATAGCTCATAAAGAAGGTTTACTTAAAATATATGTATATCTACAGGTATGTTTCACAAAACTGAATATTTAGTTTTTTTTTCCATACAACTTCAGTATTAAAAATATATTATGAAATGCTACATCGCTCAGATGAATCAATGTTTGAGCAATTCAATAAATATTCGCATTGATAATCATGTACGCATCAGGTACTTATTTATATACATATGATTTCCTCTTGTAATCCAACAGTCCGTTTGGAATAGAGGTCTGCAAGGTATCTTGCTTGACCCGTAACGATGATTCAGATTCGGGATTGAGTAAAGTATTAATTTTTCGAAACACACTGGGAACTATTTTCGTGTCATTAATATCGTGTAACAATGTTTTATTAAAAAAATAACAATTTATTTTCTAATAAGCTAATGTTGGATTGTAGTATTACATTTGCTTATAAACTGTAGTATCGGATGTAATGTAGTGTTTTTTTTTTAATTTACGCCCGTGCAGATATCTAGTGTGAATTCAAAACTGATCGTCACTAATTCTTTATGACAGAGCTAGACAATCCGCGAGCCGTATCGCAAAACTCAATCATGGTAGCGCATTTGCTTCAATTATTTATCAGCCAGGAATCGAAGCATATCACTCACGATCATAGTTAACAATTCGCCGAGTGAGTGAGAGCATCTGCCTCGTCTCCAATTAGTTCCACTTAAATCACCACGCGTTTTTTTCAGTTCGGCCTCGGTTAAAAAATCGATGAAATATAAATTACTGTCACGTAACGCCGTATCATTTCGTTGAATAACACTTACTTATTCAAATTAGTGACATGTTCCGATCATTCGGTCGATGTTTGGTACGGTCATGACACCTGCATTATAAAGGTAAACACGCTATTTCATTTATATCCTCGCCGAGAATCGAATTAAAATTAAAATGAAAAAAAGTCGACCGACGGAGTCGCGTGAGCGGTCTACGGCATTTCATTCGGATCGAAACAAACCTGTGAATGACATCTATTGAATTATGCAGACACGAGTCAATTTAAATATGGGACGAAGAAGAGCATTTTCAAGTGCCCGGAGATTGGAAAAATTGGAATAGAACTGCGGGTAGGAAAATGTTCTTAATTATTACAGAGACGCAGCTGCCCGAAGAATCCAATATTCCGGCATCGAATTATTCAAATTTGGCGTTCCGCGCCGCTGGACGCGAAGACTTTCCCGAACGAGGGAGGGGGAGGAGGTTATTTCTTTGATTTTAATTTTTATTCTTGTAGGTAGGCCCCTTGCCTCGTACCTCTTCGCATAATTGCCCCTCTAAGGAATTAATTCGGTGGAATTGTACGGAGCACTCGTTATTATGGCAGAGGACAACTTTTCCTTTCTTATTATATCTATGTTATTATTTAAGAAAACGCGATCATTTTATTATACATATGTCATGCAATTATTAATAATCAGATATTTATCTGACAGTGTTTCATGCACACGCTTATCACACATGAATATCTACTAATCATAAAAACTTGGACAACAAACGTAATTGAAGTGTATTTTGAAAACGAAAAATATATGTCTGCTGTAAAATTTATAATGAAAATTTTTCATGTTATATATATATATATCATATGGTAGGTATAATCGTTTGAAATTCACATTTTCTAACGTGAAATTGCTAAGTTTTCGAAATATATGCAGTTTTGCAATGCTCTAAAATGCGCTAATAACATACATACATGAAACGTTTTCGTATTAAGTTTGTGTATTTAGGTAATCTGAAAATGTTTTCAAAATGAAAAAATGTGACTCGAAATACACGATTCAATTATATAAACCTAAAGAAGCAATCAACTATATGAAATAGCTAACTTTTGTTGTTTTATTAAATAATACATATTTTCAATTAAAATTTATTTGACGACCCGAATCTATGATTATAAAAAGTACCATCTTGACAGTAGCACTATTCTTTGAAATGATTTTTAGTTTCAAAATCAAAATGTAGAAAGCTGTAATAATATATAAATAAAAGTTTTTTTTTATTCTTTTAAATGTTTTTATCCTGTTACTTTTCGCATTGGACCATCATAAGTATTCTATATTTATAATGAAACTTAAAAAAATATTTTTTTTTCAGTCAATAAAAAATATCTAAAAATGATAGGGTTTACACGTCCCTTGAAAGATTAACATGGACTGTAGATTTTGTATTTGAAACATTCGAGAACAATCTTGCAATACTTTTCCCGCTTTATAAAAGTTAGGACCAACTGGTAAAAAAGAAAAAAAAAGAATATTTACATTAATTCTCTCTCATTACGTTTTGAAGAATAATCACTGAGCGGATTTTGCCTGTCCGTGCACAGCTTTATTCGACTGTATTTTTATTTGAAAACTTTCCCCTCTCGTTTTATTGGCCACTTAATGATTTTATGCCCAGCCATGTTTTAAAATGAAAAAGAAAAAGTATTTGCATTAAAGAAAAAAACAACTTTTCGATTGCCAGAGCACAATATATTAGCATTGGTTAAGACAGTTCACAAATTTAATTTGTAAAACTCGAAATTCAGTAAGCTTCATTCTTTTTGCAAAAAAATAGAACACAAAAGAAAATGAAATGCTATGAAGTTTTGTATCATCAAGTATAAATAATTTACATAGTAATACAACAAGACCGGCCAATTAGAGGTGTGCAATTTTATTACTTTTTATGAATGCTTTGTGCGATAGAAAGTAGGTTACCGAGAACATAATATATTACAGCAATAATATATTCTTTGTTAAAACCACACATGTTTTTGCCATGTAAAGCAGATACAGCTGTACTGACATGTCCGTAAACCATCTACGTTATTATTATATTTACTAATACTTTAGATTATATGGTAGCAAATAGAGGTGAAGTACGCCAAGTGGTACTTAATAAAAAAGTTAGATGCCTTGTAAGTGAAGTAACCTCAGTTAATACACATTGCAATAGAGTTATATCCGTAAAATAAAAATATGCAATCCACCAAAACACAAAAAAATGATTTTAATTAATAAGAAGAAACTTTTACCGTTTTACTAGTTGGCTTACTTCACCCAAGAGTGGTACTTTAGAAAAAATAAGTTAGATGCCTTGTAATATTCTACACGTATCGTAAAAGTTAAGTAACCTCATTTAATATACATTGAAATAGTGTTATCTCATGACAATAAAAAAAACAATCTATTAAGTATTGTATTCAGATTTGTAAGTCGACAGACAATATTGGTATTTCTATTTATAATGATTTTTTTTTAATTTGAATAAAGTAAATTTAAATGTATTAGTTTTTTAACCATACAAGGTTCAACATGTTGCTTATCCATCAAATACAATTTATCGTTTGGCAATGTCAGACATGATTAAATTTTAATTTGAAATAAATGAAAAAAGCATTCTGTTCCTTGTATTTAAAATATATGTATATGCCAAATGGATTGATGTCGTCTTTTAAATTTGTTGTTCCCTAGAAATTTATATGCATTTAAGAAAACCGTTTCAGTAAAGAAGAATAAACTTCTTTTAACAAGTGGTAAATCTTTGCTTTTCCTAATTTTGAAAATACTTGCAGTATTCGAAAAAGCAATAAAACACCCGGCCCGTTTTTTTACATTTCCCTGTAGTCCACTTGAGTAAAAAAATCTCAATTATTCTCATTCCAGAATCTTACGCACCACAAAATAATTATTGGCAAGAAAATGAACATGACTCGAGAATTTTTGGACGTTTTAAGTCTTAAGAAAAGACTATTATAATTAAGTGACTTTTTCTTTCCGTTTCCTAATTTCCCTGTGGCGCCTTAAATAGCCAAAAAAACCGAAATGTTTACTCAAATTGAAACGAATTTCCCCAAATGGATGGGAAATAAGAAGAAAACGTCACATAAAGTTGAAAATACCGAACAACTGATGACATAATGACATTGTGTTTTGGTTAGACTAAAAACGTTTCAGTATTTTATACCAACTAACTGTAACTGTTAAAAGTAAGCAAATTCATGTTATTTAAAACATTGTCCGCTCGTTCTGTGAAGTATACGTAGCAATTCAAAAGTTCCTTTACTGTATAATATATAAAAAAAGACTAGGTAATATTCATTTAATCAAGCTATTTTTAATCAAAAATATAAGAAGGAGGTGTAAGTGTACACAAATTATTGGCTAGCTAAAATAAACACCGCTTCCAAAGTAGGAACTGTCATTGTTAGATATTTTCAATAGAAGATTTTTGAAGTTTATATAACATATAATATACAAATAATAATCATAATGTGGATGGAATCTAAAATTATTGCATCTTTGAGCGAAAGAAAGCGTTTGTAAAAAAGTATTAAAAATAAATGATGTCACTGGAGGAGAATTCATTTTAATGTACGATTCATCAAGAAACTAAATATATAAAACTACATCATAGTTGTTAAACTTTTTTTTTTGCATTGTATTTTATCAAATTTCATGAATTTAAAATTAAAACAACGTTTACACAATGATTGGTGTAAATTGAAGACTACAATAGGGATTGAAGATCGTGCACAGTGAACTTCAAAGTCCGCCACGTGGTCTGCACGTGCAGTCGTCCAACTCGCATGGCTGAAACTGCGCTGCATGGGTTATGTTAGCACGGTTTATGGCTTATAGGCACGGATTCACATATATCAACTGAAAGGTCTTATTGTCGATATAATTGGGTATTTAACGACAGCGTTCGAATAATGTTGTGTAATAGATGTAACACTGGGCTTATCTTGCCCTTAAATCAACAATCCCATATATATTATAAAATAGTATCGGAATAAACGATGAATATTTTTTCTTTACCTTGTTAACACAACATTATTTGACACGATGCTGCTTTATGTAAATAAGTGTGATATTTTAAAAAAAATGTTATATACTATTAAATTTAACTGAAATAATCTATTGCTTAATAAAAGATAAATTAGTATTAAGTTTATAGAATACGTTCGCTTTCATTACGAATTATTTATAAATGTAATTTTATAGTTTTATAATACAAATCACTTAAACTGTTTTAAGAATTATTTTTTTATAAAGTAATAGATTAACAAAAAATAAAATCACATTGTAGGACTATTAAAATATTTTTATTGTACTTTTTTTTTTAAAAAGTTTTGTTGAAAGAAATTGTATAGATTTCGCAATACATTAGTGATTTTTCACCAGTAAACTATAACCATCATTGAAAAATATTAACTCACGTAGCGAAACCGTAAGTACTTTACACTATTTTGTATTGTGAAACAAAAGAATGGATATGAATTTTTACCTTGAAATGCAATATTGTAAAGACATCTCGGAGTGATAAGCAAATCGTTGTCAACAAATTATCTCAAGTTTAAATGCCTAATCTTCAGTCCAAGAACTCCGCAAGAAGTGTATAAGGACAATAACAAGAAGTGAGAATCAATACTGAAGATTCCGTTAATAATAAACTTTACTTAATGGTTAAATTCATGTGAGGCTAGCGAAAACATAAGCTCTATGAAAAATGTATATTTTAAATGAATTTATTATATTATATTTTTATAATGACTAATCGGAGGAAAAAATGTTCATGGCAGATCTTTTATTAATAAATAATAAATATAAAAGTTTTTTGCTAGTTTGTAGAAAATATTTTGTATTATCATGAAGATGAGGAACTATTTCAAATGAGGGTAATAAATATAGTAGAGACAAAATCGATTTCACACACTCTGTCGAAACGTGTCGTCGGATGCTCTGTTTTGATTGTGGCCAATATCTGAGGCACGTGTCATGGAATTGTTTTGACAGACGTATGTGGTTGATCGGTAGGTACCTAGTACCAACATATTCTTATTATAAAATATATACACATCGATATGTATACTTCGGTAACATATTTAGGTTGTTTTGATTGAGGGAAATATTCACAAATACGGATCACTAATTTTGATAATGCTTATTTCTATTTTAGCCGCGATTCTTGAATGATTCATACAGTCAAATTCATATACCATTCAGCTAAGACAAGTGTTTGTATTTTGTTTAAAAATCCAAACAAAGTATTTATTGATCAATTGTTTAATTCTGTAAATGGGCGGTAAACAACATGTCAAAAATGGCAGTTGTTCTCTATGGCTGTTCAAAGCTTCTTCATGAAGTTAATGCTTCCTTCTACTATTTGTTAAGATCAAAATTTTAATCATACTTGACGTGTTATATTACAATATAACTGGACAGAGCGTCGCGAGATATAACTACACTGTACTGATATCTCAATTTGGCTGAAATTTACATAGTGTAGTTAACTTCCCATGTACAGAATGAGACACACGTCGCCAACATTTTTACATATTAACGTTGTTTCATGAAAATACTTTTAAGCGTAACCGGTATTTTTTCATTGAGATAATATTAAAGATATCAAAATATTTATAATGAAAGTGGAACCAATTTTTCATATTATTTTGATAATAAATTTACACAAAATTAACACTAAAGTATTTTTTCTTCGTTGTATAATATTTTGAAGAAACCTTTAATTATATTGTGCTTATTATAATGAGTTTATTGCTATTTATTATGATTTATATTTTGAAGTACTTCAAGTATGAATAATTTGATTTTTATAGCTCGTAAGTAAGAATTAAATTATTTTCATCTGACGAAAAAAATGCTTGGGCCTAATCTGAAGCATTTTGCATAAACAAAGTAATATCTTCCTTTTCTCAAAGAGAAAAGGTATTTAAAAAGAAGCCAACTTTAGTTGCCTAATGTAGCGGGGCAGAAAATAATGAAAATCTAGACGATTTATCTTCAGAATATAATGTAGCTCTGAAATAATAAGATAAAATTATCTCTTCTTATCTCAAAGTTGGCGCCTCGACCCCCCCTTACGTTTCTGACTCGTTCTTTCATATAAAGCGAGCATGAAATGGGCGAGCTAAAGTAATATAAAATGAAGACAAAGCAAGAAGGTTATAATTCCATTATTTTAGTCCCGCGAGAATGGAAGATATGTAGGCGCCATGGGCGGACATAATGAAAAACTGGACAATCAAAAATAAATTTCCTTTGACAGTTTATTAGATTCACTGTGTTTGAATAACCATTATCGCATTCCTCATAATCTTCTTAATAAAAAATCAATAAACATGGATCGATACAATTAGTTGTATTAATATTTTCCATGAGTAAATATTTCAATTGGAAACAAATGATTAAAATATATCAATGAGGATATTAAATATTTATTTATTATTTTTGAAGTATTAACGTTGTTATATGTGCTACAATACATCAGTAAACTAACGCTCAGTGACATTCGAAGTAGTTTCAATAATTTATTAGAAGTGCATTTTACTAACTTTTTTACAAGTCTTAAATTCTTTACATTCATTTGCATTCGTATTGTTATGAATTAAAATTATATTTTTGTAAAAATTCTTAAACTGTTAAATTGCAAATTTGAATCAATCAGTAATGCACTTAAACCTTTGTGAACTAGGCCATAAATTAAAAAAAATATATTAAAATATGGCGTTTCGATCCAATTTAATTATTTCATCATGATAATTCATCGTTCTAGCAGATGTAGGTGATTTATATTTGATTTACTTCAGTAAAAAATTATTTATATTTTTTCGTGAAGCAAAAATATGACAGTTTTTTATTTTAATTAAATTTAGTTCTTATTTTATTGTTTTATATTTGAATGGGATAAGAAGTTATTGTTAGTGAAACGCGTTAGCATGGTTGTTTACATTAATATTATTCTACTCGATATAATAAACAAAGCTATTTATAAACCGTTAATTTATAAAAGGTTATTCGCTTAAGAAAAATATGACACGAACTTCATTTATCTACTGGTCATTACTCTAAGACTTTCATTAAACTTAAATATTTGCGAGCAGCCTCTGTATTAAAGCATGGGTATGGGGCGGTTTCCCCCTTTAAGGTGGGGGTGATTTAAATTAAAATGGCGCAGGAGAATGTCACTTTTATGCATCTTAACTAGATAGTAAAATTAAGGGGCGAAGTTTGCCCAGGAAGGTGGTAATTAAACATCTACGACTTTGAAGTGTCAACTCTCTTATCTATTTGTTTTATATCCCTTTGGGAGACAAATCAATAAATTATGCGATGCTTATTGTTATATTATCAACTTGTGGACAGGAAGCGCAAAATGAAAAAAAAAATATTGACAAAAATAAATAACTTCTTTCAATTGAATTTAATATGAATGATATATTAAGGAAAGGAATATAAAAAAAATACGTAACTTTTTTAATCACATTTTTTGTGTGGCATAAATATTTTATTTTTTATATCAAAAAATAAATAATAATACATTTTTGTATTTTAAATAATTTAAATAATACATTTTTGACATTAAAGTTGTGACAATATGGTGCGATTTGGTGAGAATAATTTCAAGTTAATTAGTAAAGAAATACGTCATCATCATTAAATAGAAAGACAACTAAGACACCAAAAAAACCATTAATAAATTAAAAATAAACGAATTAAAAAATCTGTACAAAGATTCAACACACCTATTATTAGTGAAATACGGTTGTCATTTTTAATATATTTTTTATGCGTGTGTGGTTATCATCTTATTTAAATTATTTAAACATTTATAATTTATTCATGAATTTAAAAATTATAACTTAAAAGTAAAAATATTCAAAGTAAATGAATAAATCAAAAATATTATAATAAAAGACAAGGCGCATGATTATTTTGTTTTTTTGATATCACATAAGATAACATAAACTCGATGAGAGTTACAAAGAAGCCACTAATGCTGACGCTCAGATCTGAAACATTCAAGTTAAAATGCAAAAACATGACTGTCCTGGGACTTGAACACAGACTCATATGATGGATACATTACGGACTGACTCATCGTTTTGATAGTGATTACATAAAATAAAAAAGTTAATAGAAGAAAGAAAACGTGCAATATCCTATAGTGGAAAGTGTTTCATACGCCACTGATCTCAGCACGTACTGTTATAAAAGACAGTTTTCTTAGGTGCTATTTTAATTTAATATTCAATTTAATAGCTTCGTGCTACGCTCGGCGGGCGTCGCTCTTCTCGCCGGCTTATAATAAAAACGCTGCATCGTAGAGATGGCGTAGACCCAGAATATTATGTTGCCGTGAGAAGTTACACTTCTTGACACAATGCATGAGCTATAAGGCGTTGCAAAATATATAGTAAATTGATCAAAACGAATCGTAGAATTGCGAAAAAAATGTATAATCATACAGTAGAAAAAAAATGTAAATTTGTATGAAAATGTTGTTTTATATGTATAAGAACATCACTATTGAATGAAAAAAAAGTAAGATACTTTGTAACTCTCCTTTTTTTAAATGAACTTTGAAATCTTCGAAATGTTTCAAGAACTCACGTATACTTTAGGTTATGAGATTAATCCAGCTGAGTGATGACATATTTTTGTGAATTTAGAAGCCAAGAATTTACATATAGATTATTTAACTCGAAATTGCTTTTCTTCGAGAATTCGCAAATTTTACTGTGCTTTAAAATTCTTTCAAAATAAAATGAATATTTTAAAACGTATTCAAGTATTCGTGTTACACGAAAGGTATTGATCAACTTTATATAAAAGTAATAATTTAGATTTAGAATTTATGTTTACATTTTGTATAAAATCGATTGCTTTTAGTACTAATTTTTGTAAAAAAATATATTTTTAAATCTTTTCAAACGAAAATATCTTTTACCGTGAATTCTGTCTAGAGTGAAAACATACTAATACAATGAAGCAAATATCATTATATGTCTCATCTTTGTCATTTTGAATACATCGATTTTCAAAGCTTCAAGCTCTAAATAATTGTTAAAGTTATCTTTTCACAACAAACTTTAAATACTGCATGTGTGTTATTAGCTTTTGATATGAAATCAACTTCAAATACTCTCCTATGTTTCCTATGTCTGAAAAGAAATCTTTTTACATTGAAGTATTTTTTTGTGATACAACCATTAAATGTGTTTATTTTGGAGGTTAGATCACTAGATGATTTTTCCTTAACCACCCTTTCCACAAACTTGTTTTTAAGGGACAGAAAACTTATTTCTGATAATGTTTATACAGTAAATATATGAAAAACGTTAATAAAATTAACGATAAAACGTTAAAAAGTTCTATACTATAATGATGTTTGCTTGTGGTCTTCATGATACGATAAAGCAAACCAGTGTTGAATGGTAATTATAATTATAAATCAATTTCTCTCGGTTTAAAAAGAGTGTTTTTTGTATTATAGGCATAACAAAATATTGATGTCGAGTAATTATAATTTAAAAAAAAATATTATTTATGGCTCTTAATTTAACTAATTTTACATTAATGAAACAATTTAAGGTACATTTGACGATTATGTATTTTTTTCAAATTCTCGTAGAACTAGTCCAGAATTTAAATTTTATTCTCATTATAACAAAAAAACTGATAATTAAATCAATATATATATAATTACATACCAATCATTCAAAAACATGACAAACAATATTTTTATGAAATTTTACGGTTTGTTTTATAAAATTATTATTTTGGAAAGAAAATGTTATTATTATTAATCAAATATTGAGCACGTATTAATCTTTAAATATTTTATAATAATCACGGAGAATAAAAACGTCAACGATAAAGGTAATTAATAATATTATAAATATTAATATAATTTAAGATTTCGACTGAAGGTGCTTGGTGGAATTTCAATATTAAATTTGAATCATTCAAATTATGTACACTTCCACAGATTTTGTCACTAACGACCCGGGTTTCGCCTTTCGGCATCTTCAGGCGTTAATCCGTGCGCTTGAACGCGTGAAGATGCCGAAAGGCGAAACCCGGGTCGTTAGTGACAAAATCTGTGGAAGTGTACATAATTTGAATGATTCAAATTTAATAAATATTAATGTTTGACAAAATTCAATTGACTAATTTTAGTCAAATATATGACTTGCTCCTTAGTACTATATTTAAAATATTCAAGTTTAAAAAAAAAGAAATTAAAACGATAAAGATGCACTAATAACAAGATCTAAGTGTACATTTTTAAAGTATGCATTTTTGTAGAAAAGTGTATTTACAATTTCTATCGTTTTATTCCCAACACCCCTCAAAAGAATGCTGCTCATTTAAATATCACATTTTTCTTGAAGATTAATCCAGAGCTGCCCATAAAAGAAAACGGGCTTCCCCCTCTTATATAAAGCGACATGGTTTGAGAATTTTATTCCTCCCCTAACATTTTCATGAAAAATTAAAGCGATAAAAAAGTTAAGCATTTTTTAATTTATTTATCAGGGTAAATGCTCGCTGATCAGTACACCAACACAAGTTAGTGTTTCAACGATTCGTTTTGCAGCTTTGTTGAGTAAACAACAACTTTTTACCGATGCAAAATTTGTTTTTAATGCGTGTATCGCCATAAGAACATATGTGCATGAAATGTGCTGTCAATAAGAGTGAATTCAAATAAAAAAATACTTAAGAAGAATATTATTTGTTTTATATTACTCAAAATTGTGGCGTCGTCACAGGTTTGAATTCCAGTACAAGCACATTTTTTAATCGATTTATCGATTTCTTGTTCGGAGGCATGGATGTATGTGATATCTTAAAATTGCCCTCCACAATTCCAATCTTAAAATGAAGGATTATAGCAAGAGTGATACGCCAACTTCAAGTCTTGTCGCAGTTCTCTCTTTTCTATCTGTAGAGATAGAAACATCTCGAAACATCATAGAATCTGTTCAACATCTCTTTTTTCGAAGAGACTACTCTCTTGTTGAATTACTCTATGTTGAAAAACTGAGTAACAAGTAGGTTACGTAGAAAAAAAAAACTTCTTTTGAAATACCTCCATTATGAGATCATATACTAGACATTAGCAGCGTGATATTGGTTAAAAAAAATGTAACTGAAAAGACATTCTTTTCAATACTAAACGTAAAAATACACAATAATTAATTTTAATTGACTGTAAAATGTAGTTTTTTAAATAATAAGAACATATTTTTTTTAATGTATTATAATTTTGTGATGTCATTTGTAGTTCAAATTATTTAAACAAGATTTTATTAAGGTAAAAAATGTTAAGGATCAAATTAACGTCAGACCATGATAATCATAAAAAATAGTTTATTAGACAACGATTCGTTATATGCCCAAGTATTTAAAAGTGATTTTAAAAAAAATGTCGTATAGATGGTGCTAGAGTGAAAATTGGTTGGCTGTCATGTTTCCAGAGCGATCCATCGCACCGCACCGACGTTGGATGGAATCCATGATAATCTCATGTACTAACCATGGTAAGCTTTCCAAGTACTATCAACTTCCGAACCCTCACTTCTCCCAAAGCAAAACCTATTGTCACCCAATATGTAATCACTTCATAGTTAAATATTCAGCAGAAAAAAATAATATATTCAAAACGTAAGTGTTATTACCCACAATTATAATTGTTACAAAACAGGCAAACCGAATTAAATAAAGTACTTATTAATTAATGAAAAAAAAAACAATGACTCAGCGACGGTAAATATATCGTTATGAAACAGGAGAAAGTGACTAAGTGTATTTTTTTCAGTAAACTTAACATAGTATATTATGTTAAACATATCGCCGGCGGAAGTGGTCAACGTCGTTGGCTTCGGTTGCGGAGGTCACGGGCTTGAATCCCAGTACGGAAAGTTTTATAAATTGATTTCTCAATCAATTTCCCCCTCCCACCTATCAGTTAGATTGGTTAACCACAAGTTGTGTCCTAACCCTATTCTACTCTTCCTACTATCTTTGGGAAAAGAATAGAGCTTGAGCAATTGAGTAAAAAGCAGTTCTCGTAAAAACACTTTTGTTGAGATAAACTCAATAAGGAGTGCATATAATTTATATTAGAGACTAATAATAGTCTATCTTTTCGCTACATCCAATTATTTAGGATCAGATGGGTGAAAAGGAATAAAGACAAATTTATCAAAATCATTCATGCCTTCGAAAGCAAATCCATAAATTGATTGAAACTTAATTTAGGAACCTGTCGTTGGCCAGGTCCGTGAAAACCACAACCCAAGTTAGCCATGTCCAAAGAGTGTGATATGATCATTATAATACACCCATGTTTATTTAATACAAACTGATATAATACATAAATAGCATTTTCAAATGATAATTAGTTGAACTTGAATCAGTAGACAATGCAACTAAATATGACACCCGGCAGCTACGACCAATCGACGAGCTGATAATATGGGCCCATTAGAGGTGAAGTGAGCCAACTATTATAGTAAAATGGTAAAAAAAACATGAATTTTTAAGTACGTTCACGTCTTTAATTGGTGCTTTGGTCGACTGCATATTTTTATTTAACGGATATTGCAATGTGTATTAACTGACGTTAATTCACTTTAACGATACTTTAAGAGGTGTAGAATATTACAATGCACCAAATTATTTTTTTCTAAAATACCACTTCACCTCTATTGGGCCCCATATATTGTTACATAGATGTTTTCAATATATTCTTAAAGGTGTTAACTATTCATTCTTTGCGGAAATATAATGTATTTATAAAAACAAAAAAAAAACAAAGTACATACACATATATATTTTTTATTTTATTTCATTCAAAAATAATCGATCCCACCTTTGCGAGAGTCATATTTTTTTTTCACAAGGAATAACACTTCCTGCAGACGAAGATGTATTGACGTTAAAATATTACATGAAAGCTGTTTAGTAGCGGTGAATCTGAAATGAGTAATGGAAGAGGCCATCCATCATTCGGCTGTCTCTTTACTGAAGACTCTGCTCCCTGAAGATGGATGAAAAGCCTACGCCCTCCATAGCTGAATAAACCGCCATCATATTTCATCCCTTATTTGAGGAAGGTAATAAAGACTTATGTGCCAAAGAAAAAAGTACTTAATACATATTTGAAAACAGTGTGTTTGCTGAAACGTCATAAACGATCACACAATATTTTTTTTAATTGAAATTATATTGTTAAATAATTTATGCTTAAATAGTTTAAACAGCGGCGTACTTAAGATTTGTTGACCTCCCTTCAAAGTTTCAAATGTGTTTACTCCTAATAGTGTATTTCTAAGAATTCCTTGGGGGATCATAGCAAATTAGCAGGATGCGGCAAAGTGCAACTAGTTCTTAACAAGCACGTGTGGTCCAAATGATACCAAATTCCTGCGAAGAAAGTTTTAACAAGTTTTGGAAAGTAACCATCCTTATATTAAACTCGGAAGGTGATTATTTCTTAAGTAACACTTTAATTAAACTTATTTATAATAAGTAAGTGCACTTAAAAACAAATTTATGTTGTTTGCGATCACAAACTTTGAATACTTATTTGCGTAAACATTGCCAACGGTACAATTAAAGTTGCTATTTAGATTTTTCATTTGTGGGCACAATTTTTTTAAAAGATAAAGTTAATCACTTATATAAAGTAAAAATAATAAAATGAAAAATTATAAAAAATGATTGAAATAAGTATTTTACTACACAAGGTTTTTATAAATAATCAATTTGAAAAAAAATATGATATTTAATATGTAATATTATTTTAATCTCGTAATAAGCTGATAATCAATTCATTTTTAATTGTGTCAAGAACATTACGCACAAGAAAAAGCAATCAATACTAACCAGCTTGATGAACTTGAATATAACATAATAAATTTAGTTAATAGTTAATGAATTTATAGTGTCACTTTAATCAGTTTTCTTAAGATGCTTACGCTCCAGTATGTAGAAACGCATGTTGAAATACACAAATCTTGAAAAAGTGTTCAAATTGTGGCTGAGTAAAGTGTTTTGTGTGTTGCGTGTTGGGATGATGGTATGATATAATGTTTCAATAATTATATAAATGTTCTCCCAAGATAAAAATTTCACTAAAATAATCTGAATTGATATGTTCTTCAATGAAGATCCTAACATAAAAATATTAGATTACAAATTAATTTACGCAAAGTCGTAACTAAATCAATCGTAAATTTTATCAATGAATGTATAAAGCACGCCTACTTTAAAAAAAGTTGTGTTTTAGAAATTTTCTTAAGTTTTATTCATTCTACCTAATATGAAGACACGTATGATAAGCATCATGCAAGTTTAATTAATTTATGCATTTTCAAATAATCAATTATAAATACTCACTAGTTAATTAAAAATGTATGAAATACATTGCTCGTTTGTTTTTCAATTGTTAATTGTTTTGTGCTTTCTAATGTCAATCCAAAATAAATCATTAGCAAAAACTGATACATTTATATATTTTTCTGATTCAATATAATAATACTTTTATATTTTATTTAATACATTATATTTATAAATCTGAAATGGATCTTCGAAATAGTTTCAGGAAAACAGCAACACTGTTCTAGCATCTTTAAAATAAAATTGTCAGCAATAGCTTCGCACAGAGTTCGTCTGTAATAAGCGCTAAAAGAATGTTAAAACTCACAAAGTATTTAACATTTTTCCGCCTTAAGCTTGGCCAAATTGTGCTTCACCTCTTTTTTGTACATTCACAAGCCAAAATACAATGTTAGCTACCTAAAGTAACAAGGGGAAAAATTTGCTAGGAAAAATTTAACACGAGAAATGAAAGCTTTGCTAAATGGTAAGAATGTGGTTGGGTATTCTATTTTGTATGCCTATTACATTTTCGCAGGAGCAAAAAGGAAATATACGGTTACAGGCTACTGCGTTGATTGCACTGGGAAATAATGATATTATATCGTCAGCCCGTGACGGAAAAAATGTTCTTGTTATATTTATTATAGTTTACAAAATTATATAAAAAATATATTTTAAACTAGCAATATATACTGCATGTAAATAATGAATATATTTTTTTACTATTCAGCAATGGGGTCTTAAAAATAATAAATTGCTGGATGCCATTATTATTAGAATTTTTACATTTAATATGGATAATATTTAGAATAATATTGTTCTAATTATACTAAAATTACTTAAAATATTATTTTATAAGAGTTTATTTTTATATATCTATCAGACATACTTTTAAACAATTAAAATAGCTTTTTATATTTTTTACATCAAAATTTTTTTTTCGTTAGCGCAAGATTTAATCCGTACCTAAATATTTTTTCGATATTGGACAAAACTGTCGTTTGTTTTTGTTGCTTAAATGCTTGAATGAATTGAGTAAATGTCTTTTCTGTTATTACTATTCATGAGCATTAAAAATCTGATATTATATATTTTACATGAATTAAAAAAACATTTTTTTAAATGATAAATCTACTTTTTCGAAATGTTGTTACACGTAATAAGTTAAATCAAATCGCGTTTGAAAGTAACGTTGTGCTATTGTTGGATATTTTCTATCAAGATTTTTCAGAAAAGCGTACAAAAGATCAGGGATGATACAGGGTATGTGTCTATGGCAAATCTACTGAGGGATGGTAAAGAGGGTAGAGAGGGAGGCAATATCCCCTTTGCGGAATTTCGTGATATTTTATTGTTTCATTTCATCAGCCTCAGATGAGGGCCACGTGGAAAAGGGAGGAGGATGGGGCAGCAGGAACAGGGGCGGAACTTGCTGGCATATCTGAAACTACCTACACACAGCACGGCCAATACCGCAAATATGCCTTACAATATTTTTTATTAGATATAAAAAGGGGTGGATTTATTGTTTGCAACTGTGTGGGTATGGAAAGAATCATGTTTATTTACAAATGTTTATATTAACCCGTTACCTGCCATGATCCCCATTTGGGGTACGCGACTATTATTGCTCTGCAGTTGGTAGTACTTGCTGGAATATTTTTACTAGTAACACAGTTACGTTCAGAAGAGTCTGTAGCAACATCTTCACAGAAAATAATTTGCAATAGCATTATAAGATAAGAGTTATAAGTGCTAAAAGTTAAAATTTAAAGGTAAATCGTAAAAAGGTAAAACGTGACTTTTGTATAATATATTTTTTGTATTGTTTCTTTAAATTTTAAGTTGTTATTTCGCGCATGACTAATATACAGGTTATAGTAAATGTTAATGCTTAGCTATAAATAAATAAAAAATCGCAGTCAATTTTATTACTGTTTTATCGCATGTTCCCATTTGGGGATCATGGCGGATGCCGTGTAAAATATTTGATACATGTGCTTTATTTTATTGTTTACTAATTTGTAGATATGCGTACGAGAAAATTTTATTCGCTTTTTGAATTGGAATAAATAGTCAATGATCCAAATTTTATGGATGACGAAGAATTAGATCCTGAGATAGACCTTGTTGAACATCCACCCTATACCGTCGGTCAGATATAGGAGAAATCGGTGACAATATTTCAGAAGACACTTAGCCAAAAGATGTTCCAGGCAGAGTCGAAATTCATTCAAGCTTTCTACCAATAGAAGCTTCCACTTTGGGAAAAAATAATGAAAGTACATCACCTTCATAAATTCAGAAGATCTCCCTATCTAAATCTAAAATTAAAAAAATCTTAATCGCTTTGGAAAAATATAAGACCAGAATTTTCAAAAAAAAATGAGACAAGATGATGAAATTTTAAGCAATATGAAAAATATAGTACAAATTCTGAAAGGAAAATCTCCTGTGGAAGTATTTGAGACATTATTTGATGAAAATATAATGGAACATATAGTAAAACAAAGTACATTGTATGCATCCCAAAATAACCGCCATGGTTTCAATTTTTTCACCAGACTGTCTAAGAATTTTTTTAGGGGTTTTATTGCTAACTGGATATCATTCTTGGCCCCAGGAACAAATGTACCGGTGCAAGGACGAGGGTTTATCTATTCAATGTGTAAGGAAATGTTTGTCACGAAACCAATATTTGGAGATAAAAAGAAATTTACACTTCAATGACAATGCCGAATTAATCTAGAAGCTATGTACAGACATTTTTTTTTAAATTGGTCCATTACTTGATATGATGAACAAACTGTTTCTGAAATTTGGAGTTTTTTCTACAAATATTAGTATCGATGAACAAATAATTCGATATTATGGCCATCATTATTTCAAACAATTTATAAGACGAAAACCTATACGTTTTGGATTCAAGCAATGGGCAATGTGTTTTAGCGAAACTGGATATTGCTTCTATGCTGAATTATATCAAGGAATACAATAGGGAGATTACCAAGAAATGGGACTAGGCACGTCAGTCATAATGAGAAATATTTCTAAAATCGATAATCCATCAGACCATTTTTTTTTATTTCGATAACTTTTTTATCAGTTTTGAGTTAATGACACTGTTAAGTGATAGAAATATTACTGCTACGGGCACAGTACGATATAGTTGAATGAATAACTGTCCAATAAAAGATAACAAAACTATGAAAAAAGAAATTTGACTATTCAATATGTATATGTTTTTTTACACGCCATATGCCATGATCCCCATTTGGGAACATTTATAAAATCTTACTTTTTATGGGGGTAAAGTGTTTTTTTCGTCAAAATATTTTACCAAACCTATTTTTCAGTAAAAAAGAACACATATATTGCAAAAAAAGCGGGGGGAAAAATCTGGCAGGTAATGGGTTAAGCACGTAATTTTTGAATACAATAATGCACAGTGTTGACTTTGACATATCAAAACATCAATAAATCTTATAATTAAAATGAAATTGATAAGTATAGAAAAAACAATTTTCATTAATAAATATATGACAACTTGAATGTATTTTTTTATGAACAGATTATTTTAAATGAATTGAGTAGCAATAATAAAGACAAACGTTTAATTATATTTCTGCAATAGAAAGAATTCTCAGCTATGAATCGATATCATTTGAATATTTTACCAACTTTGTTAAAAATTGCAACCAGACAGTGAATGCTTAAAAATAATTTGTTTACAAAGAAAAACAATGGCAAATTGCAGTAAGTAAGAATGCGTGTGTGTTACCTCAAAGAAGAAGCGTCTGATAAATATATCTTTCGATGCGATCAGGCGAACTGTCAGCGGCGAGAAATGGCGTTCCATTTTTCGAAAGCTTTTTCCTTCCATTTGAATGAATTTCACCGCCAAAATTTTCCTTCCCATTTGTTCCCATCAGACAAGATCTCCGCAATATGTATGAAGCATACACTGCTATAATATATGACTTGGAAATACCCCGGCCATATATTAAACCGACCGACCTACACCGGACAGAGCGCTCTACAATTTTACGTTATGCGGTCGCCTCTCTCTCTCTCGTCCCGCCTAACATTGTTATAGGAGAAAAGGATATTGACCGACCCACACTTCGTCCGAAAATGGAAAGCCATAGAACGTGCGGTGTATAATAAGCATTTCATGCATGGACGTACATTAGCGGCATCAACTTTTCTTTCCAGCGTACCCGATGCGCCTACGCCGAACCGGCCGGTATAATGGATCCGGTGTACGTAAACGGACTCTACATTATGACTTGAAGGGTCAGCATACCTACTCGCCCTCTCGCCGGACTCTCCGTTGATAACACATATAATATCTAGCCTTCCCGTTCTGGCAGAGGAATTTAATAAGAGAAAAAGAAGCTACGGACATTATTTTATCCGCTACACGGCCGATATGGGTTACGGACATAAGTTCTCGTTACTCGGTATTCATTTGGAAAATTTCGTAATATAATTTAAAGAAGACAGTTTAATGAAATTTATTTTACACGAGAATGCGCCGCGAAGAGAGGGCACCCGGCACATAAAGGCATTTGTTAATATTAATGGGGTCGATTTCGATATATATTCAGCGGATGTAGTGTTACATTTTCGCGTTTCAATAGCTTTTCCAGGTTGTTTACGAAGCGCCACACCAGTTGGAGCGCACACACGTATACAATGCTGGAGCCATAAAACCGAACAATAAAAACCCAAAACAGCGATAAATTTAACCAATAGAAACCTTCTCCCTGGCCTTATCAATTCGTGCCACATTCAAGTGGAATTTATACAATATGACGCTGCCTTTTTTTACAACTTCTTAATATTCTACAGCCATTTTCCGATCGCGTATAGGCGGAAGATTGTGGGGTATGAGCTCTTGGGTGATCGGTTAAAAGGTTAAGGCATGCGGAATTGTTATCAAACGACGCGTGCTAAGACTCATAATCACAAGCCATTCGGTTTGTTTTAAAAATGAGACGCATCTACTAAAACGAAAAACTAATACGCGTTTGCTTGAGAACGTTAAATTTTAAAAGGCATTAAAAACGCGTTACCAATAAAACATTCATATAAAACATAACAACAACAACAATCAATTGGTTTCTGAAATGAAATTACATATTTAACTTTTGAATACAATCAAGAAAGTAAAAATATCTGCATCCTGGTATTCGGATAATTACGATACGTAATACAATGATGGACATCAAAGAACAAAAATAGCATTATACTATCAGAATACATCGATTAATAAGAACTTTAATAATAGTAGCGAATATATTGTATTACAAAACAGTTCCAGCAGAATTGTTTATAAAATTCCTTAAGGTATCGATTCACAGCCTATGACTATTAATTAAGAAGTTTGCCAGAATTTAACGTTATGCGAGACGTTTTTGGGTGATATTTTTGACAGTCATACATTAAAACATAAAAGATATTTTAAAAGAAATTCATACTTGTAATTGTTTTTTTACTGCATTTAATAGAATTAAAATTTAAAAACCAAAATAACAAAATGTAATTGAATGTTCTTCAAAGGAATAACTGACATAAAAAATACGAGGACAATTTACTGCATAGAGTTCGTTTATCTTCTTATTTAAGATCGTTGTTCTGCGTTTGACGTTTTTACTATTAACTAAAAATAAGACACTGCAAAGTCATGCCTAGACATTTAATTCCGGTATTCTTTTATATCTCAATGCTATTCTGGTAGACGAGTACTTGTGTATTTGAAGTTGATTTATGAAGACAAAACACTGTGTTTGTTGAAATTATAAACAACTCATCGTGATCCTCAGGATTTTTTTTAATTACCACCATATTTATCATTTATGGTAAACAACACAAGTCAATATATTTCATTAAATTCGAAGCCTTAATGAAACAGTATTCAATAATGAAAAAATCTTGCTGTGGTGAAAAAAGTACAGCAAAATCATGAGTGCTTTTAAGTAACTACTTTTTTTTTATTATGGTTGAGCTGTTTATTCATTTTTTAAAATATGATATAGTAAGTGATTTTACCCACTGTAAATAAAAATATTTCGATAAAGTTATTATAGTCGACAAAATTCTGCCTTACAATATCCCTTAAAGTAAATATTTTCAAAAAAATTACATGTGAAAAATGATCCACATATTAGTTGATCAAAAATTGAAATTTCATTCAAAACCGGTAGTCAAAAAGTTATACAAATGATTATTCTTAAACGAATAAAAGTATTTTTGATAACTGTGCATATCTGCATAACGTTACAGTTAGTAAAACCATAGAAGGACTTTATACTAGCCATCAACGATACAAGTGGCTAACAACAATATAACACATATTTTAAAACAAAATGCATTGTTTTGTTTCAGTTTTAAAACTTCTTATTTAAATGAAATTCCCAATTTAATGTATGTGAAATCAATCAAAATATTTGAAATATCATTGCACTTGTATGGTCAAACTTATCCTATAAATATTAGTAAAAAAGCATTGTTTATTTAAAAAAAAATGAAACGAATTTTTTAAATACTAATTTCACATTTGTTAACTAATGGTTTCGCTTATCAATGAATTGAACATAAATGCGACTTGAGAATTTAAAGTAAGCACAAAAGAAAGTTTAATTATAGTACATATATTTTAATGAACCATTAATTGAAAATACTAAGTGTGATAAAAATAATTTCTCAATAGATTCTATAGTAACTTTGTGGAAGTTTATTTTTAATATAAAATTATTATATGACACGTGTCACATTTTTTAACATAACAAGTAGAATACAAAAAAAATAAAATTGATTTTTGTATAATGGATAAGTCATTTTTAAAAACATATAAAGCAGAATACATACAGTCGTCGTCTTTTAAAATGTTTTTTTCTTACAATGTCTTCCCATTAAAGATTGACGTTTAACAGTATATAATAAATTCAACCCAGAGCGGCCTAATATGCTTTATATTGATTTATAATGTATTTCATAATTAAATTTATCGAGTGTATCTATATAAGTTTGTTTCCATACTTCAATGGGTGGTTTTGGACAAGCAAAATGTCACAGCGTCGTGGCGTTGTGTGAGTAGCGCACCGCGACACGAAATGTTCACAATAAATTATGCATCGTAATTGAAATGGATGTTGTAAACTTAACTGGCGGACAATGGTGGCTCATGGTTTTGCACCGGGAGGCGTATTTTGTACTGCACCAATTGAATCCTCGCAGACGTATATATTACCTTTCTGGGATGATAATCATGAGAATGCTTCAATGTTACAAAATCCACTGTTACAGATTAATTAACCACTATAAGCCATAAATAGACGTCGCATATAAACTAATCGTCGGTAACTAAAATACAATGAATAATTAAATCATCGTTTGGCAAAAACCATTCCGGAATTTTTATGAAAATTACAAGTGAACGCTACCTTGTTTTTTTAGCTGAAATTCTATCCAGTAAAGCGGACGAGAGATTCAAATTCCATCATATTTGGTGAGAAAATTATTAGAAAAATTTTAGTCATTTGCAAAATTTTTAAAAAGTTATCTGCATACAAATTTAAAGGTACAAAATAATATATTTAATATTTGGTATGTATGCACAGCAGTTTTTTGTCATTTACTTAAAACATGAAAAAGATTTCAGAGTGATTTTGCGGCTCGATGATTCAATTATTCTAAATCATGGTTATTCATTTTTTTTTAAATAGTGCTATAGCAAAGGGTAAGCGAAGGTACGCCGTATGTTCTATTCTTTATAAAGAGAAATAGTTAAAGCTCTGTTTAAACAAAAATATCATACCATCAGACAAAAATTCAATTGTGTTTCCGGTTAATAATACTGTAAACACGCAATGAATTTTTATTTGGTCCCTTTTTTGATATATGCTATAGAGTTAAAAAGACTAATACGAGATATGTAAAAGGTGTGTTTAAGTATACCGTACAACTCTGGGAAAGGCGCTTAAAAATAGTATGTTTTTGAGAAAATGTTGTACAAGACATATTTTGTCGACTAATAAAAGTTGAAAAAACCCATAAAAATAAATTGGCACACTTTCGTATTTAAGTAGAAAAATAGCCAATAAATTGTCCTGCAGAAGGATTATGAAATAAATAATGTTTGAATACAAATACATTTTACTATACTATGCTATGTTCTAATCCATGGCGTTTCAATAGGATAGTTGTAAAACAATTTTATGTTGTCACAAATGCATATATGTAACTTAAAACGGAGAGCGTATATAGTTCTAAATAAAAAGAGGAAATGCTGAAATGAATGTATAAATACTTGCTTATCATCTCGCATAAGTCATATATAATTAAAAAATTGAATTGATCTTTATTCACAAATAAAAAAGTAATTTGAACAAGTAATTTGATCGCTTTCAATTTTTGAAAACGTTATTTGAATTAAGATTTGGTGACGATTAGTTACAATAAGTGTCGTAATATGCCAAGATTTGATTTGTTTGCGTTTGTTTAGCTTTTGTAGTGTTCGAGATTTATTTATGCATGGCATGTTTTCATATGGATACTAACAAATTTTGCAAGTGAGCACTGATGAAACAATATTGTTGTGATTAGAATAATTAAATGAATATATACATAAAGTTCCGGTGGAGGTCTAAAGTGCTCTGTCCAGTGTTCAGATTCAGGGTGGCTGTATTTATGTGTAGGTGTTTGCTTATATCGAAGAGACGTTATTGGGGAGACAGTCTCTGTGCAAAGTGCCGCCAGAGTGAGACGACACACCGAGGAAGAAGAGGGATAGACGGAGAGAATATCGTCTTTGTGATTGACCCCCCATTAATTATTAGCGGCGATACAGTTAGTGGCAAGAGGAAATGGACGTTAATAACTTACACAAGTTTTCTTTTTGGACAGAATACTCTTTCAGTGCAGCGCTTTTGTCTCCGGTATTTACAAAGCCTTATCAAATATTTACGGGGTAGACTTGTACTCGATATAAGGTTATCTGTAGCTAATCAATGTTTTATTATTATGGGGACTATGCGGAGCGGGGATTCCCGCCGAGGCTCTCGCTAAATTGAAAATTTATCGGGGGCCGCCGCAATATCTTATCCGTTACATTAGAAAAGGACGCGTTCACCGGTGACCGGTCGGGCGTATTACCAATTATAAATTTTCACTCGGCATAAACCGTTTCCGCACAGAAGTGTCCGGAGAGCCGCAATCAAAGAAGACCCGGCGGCCCCGCCGTGCAAACATTTGTTGTTGCACTCACGTTGTACTACTTATTACTTACAAAGTAACTTCGGAGTTAGTTCTACAGTACTTAAACATGAGTTTAATTTACTTGATAGTGTAAATAAAGGCGGACACTTCGACCGCACGACACTTATAACCAAGTTTCTCAAAGCGAAGGCGGCGTGGGTGCGGAGAGGGAGGCGACGTCTCCCGCTATCCTCATACCGCTTCGATTTAAATTACACCTCTATACGAGAGGCCGACATCCACTTTCGGCCACCTTATAACAATCTCTGCAATTACCGCATTACAACTCTATAATTTCTCACTCGGAGTCCGGACATTTCCTTCTAGATTCTTCTCGTGAGCGGGGGCGGGTAGGGCGCTCGGGCTAGGGGACGGGGTCTCTTATTAATCGCAAACGACAAATTTTAACGACAGAAATTAATGAATCTCGTTACTTGGGTTAATCCCTCGGTCGTAAACTCTCTACTTTCGACCTACCCAACGTATTGTCTCGCTCTCCCGCAACTCTTATACACAATACGAAGGTATTCCAGGCGCGCTGGGCATTTATTGGGCTGTAATTTATACACAGGTGAACAATTAAATAATTTATTACCCAAAATTATTAAATTATCATGAGGTTCAAGTTGTAAAATTTACCCGTAGTCATCCTAGAACCTTATTACTTCCAATTTTTCAAGCATAAATTATATTTTGCATTTTAATATTATGAATTAAATATTGTACCGTATCAAATAACAAACAAGAGAATTTGCGGAGCATATGATCTTCTAATGGAGGTATCTCAACGCATGTTTTTTAAGAGAACTGGTTGTTACTTGCTAAACCTCTCTGTTTTAGAAGAGACTAGGGATATAAATTATATAACAGGAATTGTGGTTGGCTAATCGCTCTCGCCTACACCCGTTTTTTTTTTGATTGAAAAGGTAGGAGGATTTTTTTAACATCAAAAGTATTTAATGATTGAATCATGATTGAAAAATGCTTGACCACTCCGTAAATAAACCTTTCATTTTTTTTCTAAGTATAGAAGAGTGGGGATAGAAACATACTGATGATTACTCCTACATTCAGAGACGATAGGATTTAATGACATATCTACTACATTTAATAAAAAAATGTAATTTAGAATTTCGACTGAAGGTGCTTGATGGAAATTTATGTTTAGATCAGAACTATTTTCATAATGTATGTTTCCATAATAATTTTGGCCGAACTGACTCGAGTGTATTCGCGCACTGGATAGCACCGGAAGATGCCGAGAGGCGAAACTCGGGTCGTGTTCGGCCAAAATTATAATGGTAACATACATTATAAAAATAGTTCTGATCTAAAAAAATGTAAATTGGCATTCAAATTTGATTATAATTGCATGGAAGTCAACTAAGTATGCACTGACAAAATCTACTTTGATAAAATGATATTCGTCTGAACTCACGGATGTCCGTGTGTTATATAATTTTAAAAAGACTATCTAGATATCGAACGATTGTATCGTGCAAGACGTACAAATCTACCACGACACTCAAAATTGATAATATTAACACTTTTAAAATATATTTTATCTGTCGATATTTCTTTATTTTATTTACATATGTATACATAAACTGACGTACTTCTTAAATCATAAATAAAATATAAAGAGATAATGATTAAAGTAAAAAAAAAAATTGGCGCAATATTATTTCGAAACAATTTAGCGGACACTCAGATTGACACTAATAAAGCCCCGGTCCGTAGCAACGTAGCGGCTGGCGTAGAGCATCCACCATTCGACATAACATATAGAGAGGCCCTCGCATTATATGTGCGGTGGTTGTAAACTAAAGATAATGGCCTGTTGCCCTCGCTTAAGTCCGTGAGCGTTCTGCCCCAGCATCCCCTAGACAGAGTGATCACCCCTTATCGGTCCGCTCGCAGAGGATGGGGATGAAATAAGGTAAGGTCCGAATTAATGTACCGGCATCGACATGTTATTATTTCTAAACTCCATATAACTGTGTACAAGTTTTCGCTGCTCGGTGGAGAATTCTCTTATTTATGAAGGTGGTCATAGATTGAAACTGGTATGTGTATACTGGATGTGTAGCTGGATGGAAGATATACGGCGCAGTTAACGAGCGTGTGGGAATCTACCTCTATTGTAATTGCTATTCGTAAAGATGGAGATGCGGTTGTTTCTACGTTTCGTCAATGCAGGTAAACGTAATGCCGGATATTATCGTACGTGTTGCTTCTCAATTTTGGCATATTTGTGTTCGGCTGTAATGGCCGAGGGGTTTATACAAAACGGATACAAATAGTTTGGTTTATTCTTAATGCGACCGCGACGGGGATCAAAATTTATAATTTGTTTTCGTTTTGAATCACTTAAGGTACAACTATCTGTCTTAAAATGGATTAAAAGTAAATAAAGGCTTATCATGCCATTGAAATTCGAATCATGTAAGCATACATACATTATCAATATTTTTATATTGTAAACAATGTAATGCATGATTATTATTTTGTATTGTTTTTTTTTTAAAGCAATGCAATTAAATGATTTGATTGATAAAATCGAACATTATAAGATTATATATATAAATTTTCGAATAACTTTTTATATTATTCATAAACACAAATAATATTAATTCATATTAAAATACTTTCTTAATAACTTCGTCGCGGTCTATCATGTATTACAACGGATTGAAAAATTAGCAATTCACTTAATGTTTCATATTTCAAATATTTGTATTCACTTATTATAGTTGGAATATTTTTTCAAATTTATTGACTGTTCGAAGTTGATTTTAAAGTTAAACATATAAAAACAGTAAGAATATATCATATTCTTGAATAATTTATTAATATATTTTAATCATATATAGACAGTAATAATTCGTTTTTAGATATATTTCTGAAGCTACTACGTAAAGTAAAAATAACTGTTAACTGTAACTACCGTGAAAAGAATAAATCAGATTATCAACTCATACAATTTATTTAATATAATATTTAAAATACATAACTTAAAGTAATACTAAATTATGTTACTGTAAAAGATGTACTCTTATAAATATGCAATAATTATATATGGGTTATATGATGGTGGATCTTGTCTGCTATTTTATCATATTTACTTCTTATATGGAGAATGTGTACACCTCCAAAGCTTCCTTACTCTATTTAATCGATTTGCTTTCGCTTAATAAATCGTATATGTACATGGTAACTTATGGCTTAAAATATATTCGAATTTCACCAGCTTGGAAGAAGATTGACTCCTTATTAAGCATCTAATAATATGTACTGATATATTTTTTGTTACAAATAATTTATGTAAATAGTGCAATGTATTTTTAAAATAATCTTATTCCAAATTCAAATGAACAGATTGGATAGTGTGTAGCATATTTATTGGAAAGCTACACTTCCCTGTCGGTTATAAGCACATTTCAATACGCAAAATCAATTATATGGGTGGCAAGCACACAAGAAGCGGCGGGGTGCATCGGGCAGAAGTGAACCCTTTGCCGGACAGACTAGAGTCCAGCGGACACGGACGGAAACGCGGACACATGGGGTTATTTGATTAGTCTGAGTGAGAATGAAGCCTGGCGGACCCTAATGGGGACTTTAGAGCAGGGGCGGAGTAGAGCGGGGCGAGATGGTACAAGGGCGGCCGGTCACTTTATTGCTAATTATTGATTAGATGATCAATTATTTGTGTATTTCATGTTCACTTTGTCTACATGGTAGTTCAAATCTAACTACAGTGATTCAGATTGTCAAGGGTAGTGCATTTATTTCTCCTAACGAGTGCACATGTGCTTTAAAAATATCGTTTTTAAACCTAACCTATGCATGAGCTTCATTAGAATTTTTATGGTACAAATATTGTAAATTGGCTACGCTCTTTTTTTCAAAATATGTAAATACATATTTAAAAGATAAAACATGGAAAGTAAAAACATTTTCAATATAAATCTACATCTAGTAAAATAATAAAAACATAACTCTTTCCAAACGCTTTGAAGTTTATGAGATTCGAAATTAAAGTTTGCTGTAATAATACATACTAGTAAGGCCCAGAAGTTTACGGCCTAAAAGTATTTAAAATGAAAATCAAACAATCATTTTCATTTTTCTATATAATGAACCTCTTATTTCAACACATGTTTTTGACACGGCTATTCAACAATGTTATTCAACTAAAAATAAATCTTACATGTATGATCAAGAGAGGAGATATTCCCATCACTAAGACTATTTGTTTTGTTTAGTAAGAGTAATGAACTATATTTAAAAAAGAAAACACTTTACTTATTATGTATTTTTTAATATAGACCAAAACCAGTTTCGTTCATTGGAAGCATTATCAATCGATGAAACATACACCGATACAAGGTTATTTATATAAAATTAAATTATAATAAAAAAATTCAATATACATGTAATAATGATAATGATAAATCATTTTCAATATAGCACCTTTAACAATTTCCCCATACTATTTCTGTTCACATTGTAACTTCTGTCACATCTATAATACATATTATATTCAATTTATGCTGAATATTAAAGTAACGTCTACTTTTAGTGGATGTGTTGTACATTTGCGACATGGTTGATCCACCTCCACGCCACCATTTGATTATTACAAGCTACTTACTACTATGGGCACAGAGCATGCGTTTTCAGTTATTTATTAAAAAAAATAATTGCATATGTACAATTGCGTCACTATGCCATGTATGTATGCTTAGTATTCAGTACACATAACAAGATATTGAGAAAAGTTTTTTTTTTTTGTAATTTATGAAGAAAGTTTTTTGTAAACTAAATTTAAAAACTAATGTTTAGCTTTGTTCAAGCTGATTTATTTTTTAATATAACTAAGATATTTGGTGCGATGAAAGTTTTCAGCGACATAAACTCTGGTTCAAGTATTATTTTTATAGCTAAATATATCTCAACCTTAGTTAAACATTGTCGTAAGTCTGAATATTTCATTAAAAATTTCGAGGATTTTTTTGGATTTCGAACGATTTTTTTCTTTTCCCCCTTTGGAACACGGTGTGGCCCCCTGTTGAGAAACACTGTGCTTTATAATGCTTTTAAATATAACATTGTTAAAATAAAAAAAGATTAAGACTATGAAAAGAATAAATAATTCGTTGTTTGTTTTTTTTGACAAATATATTTTTTATTATACATACATATATGTGGTAAACAAATGGTCGTTTTTATGTGAGTATTTGAATCATGGCCGATTGTTAATCGATATGTGTAAGTTGTTAATGGAGAATCGGTTGCTTTTGGTGAAGGCTTATGAGGGGGTGGTTCGGCAGTTGGATTCGAGAGAGGGGTGGTAATCTCATCTCCTACTAATACCGCTACGGCTAGTTCAATTTAAAAATATCGGAAATAGATTGAAAGAATAAAATAAAATAAGATTTGCATTAAAAAAATAAAAATTAACACGAGCAAATTCAACGCGTGTATTCCATATTTATATAGTGGCGAATTATAAATGAAATAAAATTTAGGTTAAAAAATGTTTAGTCATCATTAAAATAATTATGATGATTATGATGTCGCCCGCTGCAGTCTTGTTGGTAAGAAAATTGCTCTGCCGACCAAGCAGGACTGGGTTCAACTCCTAGCAAGGTCAATGCCAATTATTTTTGTTAAATTTAAATTGGTAATCTTAGAAATAAGTGTTTGTGTATTCAATTCAGTGAGATAAAAAAATCTCATCGACTAAATCTTTAAACTTCAAAATATTTATAGCTGAAATATTTTATTTAAAGCAAAATGATACTATTATCTGAAAGATAATGTCTTCAAGATACGTAAAAAATGATTTTCATTTAATGTTATTACTTTCTATATCAGATTTTTTTATCTGCTATAATGCTTAGCAGTAAAATTGCCGTTTAGCTCTCTTGACCGGTAGGATCAAGTTTCAGCATGTGTCAATTATTTATTTTCTTTTAAAATTGTGAGTTCTATGACATATATATTTGTAATTGTTTAAAACTATATCTTGAACGATTTTTTTCTATTTTCGTTGAGATTATAATATACGCCGTATTATCAGTTTACTGTAAAGATTTTTATGTGCAAAGGTATCCGATGTTGTATATAACACCTTTGCATACTTTGAGATATTTATTTTTATTTCACATTTAATGCTACATCGAAATGTCTAAGATTGAATAAATTAAGTAAAAAAAATACGAAACACTATTTTACCGAAATAGCTGTCGAGATTATTTATGATTGTCTCATTATAAACGTCAGCTTATCCATAAATTAAATATACAAAATACTTATTTGATTTAAAGGAAAATTGTAATATACCTCGTAAATTTAGTTTGATTTGAGAACACACGCAAAAAGGATAGCACAATTCAGACGTAACAAGAAGGACTGAAAGGAAAACACGGCCATGAGATCTACAACTGAACTCGGCACCACTGCGGACTCGAACCTATTTGTGACCGCTGCCCATGTAATTCTAATGAGCATTAAGGCTGGCCACTCTAGTTCTGTGTCATAATTGAATGCCATTTGGATGTGTATGGATGTATTGATGGGCATTACAGAGGCTTCATCACGTACACACGGTACAGGCTGTGTCCTATAGTCGTATTTCAGCCTTACCGCCGTATACTAATCTACGACCATAGAAGTGCTTTAATTTAAAAATGTTGGGATAAAAAGCTTCTGCTTAAAATTGATTACAAAAAATAATCTTGGAGCATCATTTTGAATATTGAAATCGTAACGAAAATCACTATATTTTTTTTCGTTTTTGTGCTTTTTAAGTAGAAATTCATTTAATTAATTAAAAAAAAACATGAATGTATTTAGAGTCACGAAAATTATTTGCAAGCGTTGACAACTATGCAAGAATTATGGTTTTGAAGAAAGCGTAATTTGGAAACAACTTTCAAATATATCGCATAACTACTTTTAATAAAAAAATAATTCTTTCGGTATCAGAATAAGAATCGTTCATTAATTGTTCGTATTTTTACAAATTATAAGCTGAATAATATAATCTATTTGGCATCTACACTATCCTTCGGTTATACATATTACCATACATATCAACAATTTTCGTAAAATCTACATATATAAAATTTCGGAAAACGAAACCTTTAACAGTATGATGTTATATGGAAACGTCCATGATGACTTATAAAGTCAAAGATTGCATAAATATAAATGTTATATATACTATTTGGATACAAATAAACATTGGATTGCTTGCAATAGATAGCTTGCTATGAATTAAACAAATTAGTGTAATGACCGTAATTACAAATGAAATTAAAAAAAAACATTTTAGCAACCACAGCAGATTCTGTTTTTTAGTCAGGTGTTCGTTCAGAATTGTATGAATTGAATTACTTTACGGATCTTTTGATGGCACAAGAAACTGTTTCACAAAATATAAACTGTATTTTTTTTTCAATGTTAACACAATATACAAAGGTAAATCACACTTACGTAACTGCTATTGTTACTAATCAGACAAACGATCAAACAACATGTTCATTAATAATTGATCTAGTTTCTTAATTATTTTGAATAATATTGTAGTGTTTGAACCCCGAGAAACATCTTTCTTAGACCCTTGAATAGGAAAGACACTGTCTATGTTTGAGTATAATCTACGTCCACTCTCTGTCCGTAGATTTCCATTTATACAAATCTACGTGAGTGGTAAGGCCTTTGAGCGAGCTTTGTTATTAACCGAATAGGATATTAAAATGAGAATGTCTTTGTAGTGCGTAATTGCATATTTAATTCGGTCAACAAATATAATTAACTATCATCCAAGGGAAAAGTAATAAAAATTACAATTATTTTCAAATACATGTTTTCATATTTTTCGCACATTGTATTAATTAAACAAACATACGAAAAAGAACTTTTTTTCTGATTGTGAACATCGGTTTTAGTAAATTTTATATAACATTAAAGTTATAAAGTTAAAATTATGATCATAAAAATGTTGATAGAAAATCGCGGAACGTAAAAAAATCACTGTCACAAACAGTTGATTATAGCCCCCAAAGCTGCTTCATATGGTTTTTAGCAGAGTTAAAAATAACGTACTGTATAAAAATGAACTATTGTGAAGAAATCTTCATAGTTGAAAATTGCGATACTAAAATTCGAAAGTTAGTTATGATTACCGCAGTATTTTTTAAATAGTGGTTAACTGATACAGATAATGATATCAATTTAAAGTGTTTTTCTGACATGACAGAAAAAAACTACTTTCTGAATAAAGTCTGCATCCTCATCCTCTCGGATCAGTAAAATGATTTTTGCATACAATATTTGTTTTAAAAAATGCTACCACTTGTTGTCCGACATGTATGTAGACTTTTGTTTTTTATTATTTTGTGCAATTTCATTAGTATTAACTTCCCAAAATGATGAAACAAACACGTGTATTAAATATGAATGTCACTATAGTTTCGCGCAAGTGTATTAATAATTATTCTGTTTTAAATAACAAAGAGTTAAGCTGTGCACCTTACCGAGAGGGGGAGTGTCACCCCCTATCGTGCTATTAATCACTTTCCGTGTCATAATACCAACCAATCTCCACCCCACTTGTGGAGGAGAATTCCTACAAAAAGGGCACAAAGCAGGCAGATCCACCAAGTGTTTTATTTAACATATTATTCAGTTTTATTTATGGGACAGTGTGTATTACGTTCATTCATACCAATCAACAGGGTGTACAATATAACATTTATTTAGTAAATTCTTTCAATTTGTAATAGTATAATTCCTAAAAGTATCTGATATAGAAAGTAACGCAGGTTTCCAATCTCGGGATCTCGATCAGTTTGGTGATCCCGTAATCCCGGGATCGTATTGAATCCAATACCAAGATTTCGGTAGTTACTATAACGTTAAAAAAATACAATCTTAAATCCAAATACATCTTCTAATATATAAAAATGAATGTTTGTTTGTTGCCACACCGCTCATCCAATTGCAATTCAACTTTGACATTTTTTTTGCTTGAACTTCCGGTAATGTTATAGCCATAGTAAAATTAGCTTACAGTGGGTCTTGTATATAAAAATCAATGTTTGTATGTCTGCCATGCAGTTCGTTTTGACAGTGTATGTTTGAACTTGCGCGAAGGTTCAATTAAGTTACAGTAGGTGGCGCGTGTGTTGTACCATAGACAATCAGCAGCAAACATCAAACAGTGAGAAAAAGAAAACATGCACTTAAAATACAAACACTTTCTTTCTTTGAGTGGCATTGAAACGCTTGCCGGGTACCAGCTAGTACTCAATAGAAAAAAAAGCGCATAAAAACTTCCACATAAAAAATAAATTCTTCTGATTCTGAGTATTTTTTTCTCCCTTCGTAAATGCTTGTATGATTCTTGGTAAATTAAATAAAAAAAACATTTCGATGCCCAAACAATATATCCAAGTGCAGCCAATAAAAGAAGCTTAAATATTACTACTTACATGCTGTTTTTATTGCTAAATATACTTATGTAATTATTGGACAAAATACGAACATTTGTTATCAGTTCTATTTTTTGAAATATTTATTCAATAATAAAAAAAAATTTAATCTTATATAAAAATTGTATTTATTTATTAAAATATTACAAATTATAATTGAAAACAAGTTAAAATGATTTTGATACAAATTTACTCTAAAAAACAGGACGTAATAAAAACATTAAGATGTTGAAAAATTGCGACCACTCTGTGTTTGCATTGAAATCAGAGCTCTGATTCAAGCAGAGGGATGAAGCTTACGTCTTTTGATGAATTTTATTCGCTGAGGACATTTTTTGGTTCATTATCGACCCTTTATTTACTAACATGGTGGGTGGTGTGTCTGAAGTAAACAGACATTATTTTTTTATTGAAAACCTACCCCTGGGAATGTCTACATATATTAGTGTTTTAAAGATATTATTTCAAGGTATCTGTGTGAATATATTGAGCATGGTTTCAAATATTATGATTCAAAATTTCCTTTTTTGATTAAATGAAATGATGACCTGTAATGTCACACTCACAACTGAAAGCATATTGATATAAAATAAAGACAAGTACATCGCTTAAATTATGTTTTTAAACGAATACTTTAATTTACGTAAACGTTCAAAGTTGAGCGATAAGAATACCGTTTGGGCAACTTAGTGATCAGAATGTTCCGTGCTTAAAAACTTGATTCAAGTGAAATATATCTAAATGGTTTTTTTTTTAAATATTACCAAATTAATTCCGTAATATGTGTTTTCTCCTCGAGTGATTTCAACTAACTTTCTTAAATAAATCATTGTTTAGTTTATCTCAACTGATTTTTTAAAACAATGTGAAGTTGATTGGCAATGAATGTCCATTGAAATATAATGAATTGATGACCTAAAGAAACCTTATTACAGACCAGAAAATATTTTAATTTATCTGAAAAGTGAAGCACACCGATTGCCTCACAACCAGAACTTTAACCATCACCTACTTTTCAAATATTATATAACATCCTCATATTCAATACTATATTTCAAGTTAGAAGAGGTCAATTATTAATGCGGAAAAAATACGTATTTTCTTTTTTTATATTTCTTATAAATAATTTTTCGATTATATAGGTCATGTAAACATGACTATGATATTGAAATTTTACGATATTGGTCGGTTATAATTTTGATAAATATAAGGTACTGATGAGTTTAAAAACTTTTGAAAGTTTTTTTCTTGTATGTACTGGTGCTGTGGTCAGGTTTAACGATATCGAAATATTTGAATATACAACTGCGCGATAGTGTGTTTGACGAGGTAACTCGGCTCTGGCGTGTTGAACACGAAGAATTTGACGAGATGTCTCGTCTGTGGCAGTCATCCAGTTAAACGGATACTTATCAATTAATTTATGGATACGCTTCAAAAGGCATGGATGTCTGTGGTATTTTTATTGTGTTACACCATCTAGTTATCTTCTAGCAGTTTCCTTATCCGTTCCATCTTTTATTTTTAAAGAGTTAAGCGATTGAACAAAAACCGATAAAGATATTCAGTTAGGATTTTGAAATATTGTACATGGATAAACAATATGTTTTAATATATAGCTGATGCAATGACTACCTGTTTGAATGATTAGAAGTAGCAAGGATGCAAATACAGGATTAAAAATGTACAAAAAAGGAATGCCATATGGAATCTCCTTTATTATTCATCGATAAAAGCTGCACAATCTACTTGCACGGAAGCACTTGATTAAATTAATAAATGAATTTGTCTATGGTATAATATCTACCTACATCGCCCCTCGTGGTGCTCAATACAAATACATATTCCTACCGTGAAATCGGCGAAAGTGATACCCACTTATATTTCCCCTAATATGACAAAGCACCCTCACTCACCGCCCGCAAAATCATCTCTAATAAATTTGTAAGGAAATTATTCACACTTGCGGCAATTTGTCTTATTTTTTGGGAGTTATGGTTCTTGTACCGGGTGAGTAACTTCGCCAACGGCCGACAGATGGTACTGTGTTTTTGATTTTAGTGTCGTCGTCGTTTGTTACCGGCGATACCCACCCCAATGAAAATTTCACCCCAAATTTATCGGCGTACGTGTTTTATGGTGTCATCATTCTTTTTATTTTAATTTTGTAAGGGTGAGGCAGATAATCGCGCCAAACAATGTGAATATTCTGTTTTATATTTTGAACACATTTAAGTAATTTCTTTGTGTGATATGATGATCAGCTTTACGTTCGACGTACATAAGAACTAACAACGCTTCTTAAAGAATATGAAGATGTTAAATTTGATAATAAAATTATTTGATTGAATTGTTTATACACAGCGAAATTCAGTTAAATTCTTTTTTAGTCTTTGTTTTTTATATCGCAAAACAGAGTTGCTAGTGTTTTTTTTAAATATTTCACTTGGTATAGTACTTGAAACTTTTTAAGAATTAAAATAAATTTGAAATAAATGACATATGAAGAATTGTTTTGTAAGTTTAACATCATACATCGAAGAAGAATGATTGTTTTAAGTGTTGCTAAGCACTTGCTAAGGAATTTAATTAGGTTATTTTATTATTAGCTACCTAGTACCTACTAGTTATACATTTTGGTTGTTTATAACCGGTTGGTATTACATTGACGTATATTGAGTAATAGTATCATTAATGCTGATTTTAAGCAGAGATTGAATCTTAGAAAATACATACATATATTATCATGTACAGAAATGATATTGAATCGCAGAGATTTTTGTTTCTGAAAAAACCTTTTGATAAAAAAAGGAAAACTCAACAGTTTTGCCCTCATCCCCTTCGCACTGCGGGGCGTACACTTTTTCACTTTAATACAATATCTCAGGCATTTTCCACGCCAAGATGGCGCTGCGGCATACACGGCAACATATCTCCTCACCATCTCCCGCCAGCCTCTTTAATGTTTATTTTTCGTCCAATCAGAGTGCAGAGGGAGCCTCGATATTACCTCAACTGTCACACATAAAGTGGAAAATATGGACCGCAGATTGCCGGAGTCGTTACTTTTGCCCCCCTGTTGCCCCCCGCCGCGTACGGCACGTGAGGGAAGATATGTTGCGAAATGGAAAGGTTTATAGCTTTTCTTTCAGTTTTCCAAGGTGCGAGGGGAGATTGTGTGTTATATACATTTTTTTCGCGCGCGATACCCCAGGGTGAGCGGAGAAAAGGTTCGCCGTTCACGTGCCGCCACTGTATTTTGTTCAACTGATAGCGTGGTGTACTTTAACATAATAGGTTCTTTTTGTAGATTTACAGCTTGCTCTTATGATAAACCCATTCAAAGAATTGCTAACAGTAAACAAACGGCGGGAAAATGTTAAATATGTTTATCGCAAACGTTCTTTATTTGAAAATATACACATAAACATTTCCAACTGCAAAAATAAATAGCTTAATGTTGAAATATATAATACACAAAAACGCTTTATAAAATTGATGTTTATTCTGCATGAAATATAAAGTACAAGTTCAATTAACTGTTAAAGTTAATAGTATAAATTAAAAAAACTTATAACCCGCGGGTTATAAGTTTTTTAAGCGGGGGAATTAAACAACACTTTGAATTACCCGCCAAGAAAAGTGAAGTTAACTTCATATTTGCCAAATATTTAAACTTTTTCAAAAATAATTAAAATCCAAGGAAAATTTGTATTTACATATAAGTAATATTTAAAAAAATATTTTGAACTCTTACCCACTAATCATATATTTATATGGCCTCTCAAAAAGTTTCCGACTACTGGATGAATTCCAATCCTTTAAAACTAAATGCTTTCTTTGAAATTTGATTGAATTTAAATATAATATCACTTTTTTTTTTTAAATATCTTTTGTTCAAAGATGTAAGCGTAGACTATTCGCGGTGCGAAAACATGAAGCCTAGAATCTTTGGTTTGAATTATTCATGACAAGTATTAAAAAAAATCTTTCTTACTTTCCAATTAATAAAGCGTTAAATTGTAATGATATTTGCAATTCAATTTTTAGTTAACAAGCTTAACTAGTGTAGATGAGAAAAATGATGTGCTTATCGGTTATATGGATTCCCATTTATAGTATTCATTATTGAAGTCACTTCAAGTCAGCGCCAAGACAATTTATTTATAGGTACAATATTAGACAAGTTATTTAAAGTGGAATAAAGAATGTGATCAGTAGTATGGTTTCAAGAAATATCTTTGACTTATATTTAAGTACTTCAAAGATTTTGGGATGAATAAAAAAATGTTAGAAAATCAAATAGGCATTCAATAGCGTTCGACAATTTTCTGATCTCCTGACGTTTGACATGGATTTGTAGAATAAATAAGCCTTCATATGAGTGACGTTACAAATTGTGCCGAAGCATTTTCCGCCCCCCTCGCCTTGCATCCGCAGCCCCCTTCCCGCGTGTTCATAGATGGCACCGCCACCAAGACGGATGAGGTTAGTTATAAATGTCAAGCTTTCCTCCTTCCGATTTCATCTCAAAGCTCCTCCGTCCCTCTCGCTCCAATGTCGGCCCATCATCTCGACTCGCTCCGCCAGAAAAGTTTTTGCGATTTCATATAAAAGTATAAGGCGGTGATTTATGTTCAGCTCTGAAAGGATATTTTATATCTTTTTTCTTTCGCCGCTTGGTGGCGCCGTACATAAGCCAAAATATCATTTAAAGATATTGTCAATATTTTCACAATTTATTTGTATACACTGTAAAACAGATAAAAACTGTTCAAATATTTGTATGACCTACGACTATTGTTTATATATTAAAAAAAAATATAAATGAGTAAGTACAATTCCTTTTCCTTATCTTCCCTTTCAATCGTCCATTAATTCTTGATATATTTTGAAAATTTGAACAGTGATTTTATCAAATTTACTACTATGTTTTTATGAATTAATAATATTAATAATCATGAAATGTAAGTTTTGAAATACAATATTATAGCAAAACCAAGTACATATGTCTAATATTGACTTGTTGCCTAATTTAGTGCCTTTTTTCATTGCAGACTTATTATATTAATTAAAAATATCACAATAGACCTAGTTATCAGTTAAAAATGCTCGCGATACGCGAAACCGGACCAGATCATTTCGTAATGTTCTAGAATAAGTACAAAACATGATTTTATGAACACAAACTTAGTCTTGATATTTTTTTCTTATGACTAGGCCCATTTTAGGTGAGGTGAGCCAAGTGGTATTTTAGAAAAAAAATAAGTTAGATGCGTTTTAATATTTTAATCGTCTTAAAATATCGTAAAAGTGAAGTTACATCAGTGAATATAAATTGCAAGTGTTAGTGTTATCTACGTAAAATAAAAATAAGCAATCCACTAAAACACCAAGTAAAGACGTGAAAGTACTTAAAAAGAAAACAAAAGTTTTAACCATTTTATTAGTTGGCTGACTTCACTTCTCAAGTGTTCTAAATAAGTATTTGTCATACTAATGATTCTGCCAGGGAAAGGCTTTTCAAAGGGAAAACAATCTTACGAAGAGATCTTATTTACTAATTCATATCGAGTATGTGTGATAGCTATATTCTTATCAATAATTGTTTATTTTCCATATACATAACTAATCATGATATGAACTTGAATGACTTAACATATCATTTTTGTATTTATTCTTCATCAAAATGAAAACAATACCATATGAAATCTAAAAAAGAAAATATTCTTGCTGTTACTTTGATTCATAATGAAACTGTTTTTATAATGTAATTAAGAGTTTAAGTTTATTGTTTTTTCTTAATGGTTTTCAACCCTACAATTACATATCTGGTACTATGTGCGTCGGGTGCGAGAGAGACGCAGCGCCGGAAGAAAACTCCGCAAAACAGGGACGGAGGAATATAAATCGTGATTCATTTCTCATCGTAAGTTTTTGTCGGTCTTATCTGTAAGACTTCACTTTTCATCATCCGAGGGGATTTATGTAATGCCGAGTCATTTTTCCGCGCGGGTTTCGGAGATGTTCTCCACTTCACTCACACTCGCGGGTCTCTCGGCGCGGGAAGAGAGACGGAGAAAACTCAGCCGCGTTGTTTTGTATAAATGAATCGCTTGATTGATGAGCCGAGTGGAATAAATGTAAAGTTAAATTATTCGATAAGTTACAGACGGAAGTTAAATGGGAATTATCCGGTTGCCTCTGGTTATACAAAGTTTGTTTTACAAACGCGGGGTAAGTTGGCGGAAAATGGCCGATATGATGTAAGCCTTCACGTCAGAAATATAAGGGATGTTACTCGTGACATCGACGGAAAATTTTTGAATGTCTGATTTCAATATCGGCCAATAAACTTCTCAGTAAATTATGCGAGTTATTAAAACGTTTTTTATACCCATCCGAATAAACAAATAATCGCCCGACAGCTAGTTCATTAAACTTGAACCAACAACAATCTTTTGTTAAGACTGACATATTTGAGGGAGTCTTATTCTTAACTTGATCATTCCTTTAAAGTTGTTATTTAAGTATGGTCAGTTGACTGTGCTCTTTGTTCAACGAAACAATAAATGATTGACCAATACAAGTTGCAGAATACAAAATATAAATCAATAATTTTACATTATAAGTTGTAATCAATCAATCAATGTATGTTGTTGAGTAATTTTCATGACGAGAAAGTCCTTACTCACAATGAAAGAACAAATAATCGTTTTACAAACAAGTACATTCTAATTTTTTTATATGTACTTTCAATCATATATATTAAAATTGTTAAGGGTTTTCCAAGGTTTTGAAAGTAACACATGTTGTTTTTTCAAGTTGTTTTATTTACGTTTAGGCAAGTTAAAGCAAACTTTATTTCGATGCAATTATGTTGATAGGCAATGACTCTTTTTTTTTAAATGGCAGTATTTGATGTTCTGAGATATATAATTTAAATATTTTTGTTGCTATGGCTACAAGCTGAAAACTATAAATTTGTACAACTGACGGATGATAGAAGGAATATATCTTGTTCAAACTCTTTGGGATGTTATACTGCTGGATACTAAAAGAAACACTTAACGGCTATTAATAAATACTTGCAAATACTTAGAAATGGGTAGTTATATGAATTCGTATTCCCGGTGTAGTACTACACTCCGGGTAACTAGTATTTATTAAAATAATATATAAGTCTCAGAAAAAAACAAAGAGTTATCGTGTTCACTGTATTTGGATGTATAAAAATGGAATATAACTATTGTAGTTAATAGAAGAGGCAGCAATCAGAATGGTACGCGGCCAC
This sequence comes from Himalopsyche anomala, assembly GCA_031772345.1. Lineage (NCBI taxonomy): Eukaryota > Metazoa > Arthropoda > Insecta > Trichoptera > Rhyacophilidae > Himalopsyche > Himalopsyche anomala. The sequence goes on from CM062824.1 coordinate 21,811,094, forward strand.
ACATTTGCATGTCCTACCACAATAATCATTTCAAAAACCTCAATTTCCCCACAAATTGGTAGGGGTTGAACACTCTTGTTGCACTTCTACTATCTAATTTTGTAATGATTAAAAGTGGGTAGACGCAGGGTAATGAGTACAGTAATTATTATTTCATTATTTATCGAATATCAACGTCATTTTTTAACGCAATGGTAATGTTAACATAACGAAGATACAAAATATATATTCGAAAGATCGATGCATATCGCTGTTTCACTGAATATCCGGTTGAAAAAAATATATTGCATTTAATTTATTCAACATTCATTTTTCAATCTGATATGGAAGGCTTTATAGTATTTTTCTGTCTATTAGCCGAGTGGTATAGACTCTAGGGTGCTTTTCGACTGCGGTATCGAGTTGTTCGTCAGGGTGGTGTTGATGCTCTCCGAAGCCATCTGCAGAACGTTGCCCAGCCAGTTCGAAAGTATGTATGTCGAGGACCACTGATATGACAAGACACTGCCAGGTCCTACCTCAATATCTGACGTTAGTAAGACTTCTCGTAGCTTAATATAAGGGTTTTATGAGTTTTCGTTAGGTGCCATGATTCCCTACTTGTAACACAATAAGCACGTATTATTTTTATCTGTTACACAAAGTTTCCTTTACATTAGATTCACAATTGAATACCGTTCGCTTATAGCATGATAGTCGGTGTTCTCTGTATCGCATCTTTTAAGGAAGAGCATATCTTAATTAGATACATATGTTGTTTCCTTCATATCTCAGAAAATTCTTAAGTCGTGCATTATATAAGTTTTATATGTTGTAGTAATAGCAGTAGTGGGTATTTTAACTGATTAAATTGGTAGAGCTTCATAATAATTTAGCAAATAGGTTATGTATAAAGTTGTAGTGTGAATATTTAAGATAACTATTTCGACATTACGCTATCGTCTCTTAAAATTATTCTGGTATTGTTATTATACATTTATTGTGTAATGTATCATATATGCAGCGGTGGGCTGCTAATACGTTAACAAGGGGCTCGCTTAATCTCGAAGCAATTTTTAGTTTTCTGAAGAAGGAGTGAATTTTCTTATAGCTCCTATGCAATTATATGCAATACTTAAATAAGCAATCGATTGTTACTTAATACACGTAAAATGTGTAACAATATGCAATTTACAGTAAACTAACTAACGTTGTCGTAGATAATATTTATATAAATTAGAAAATGTAGTTACATACTAATTTGATCTGAGAATATTATGTTCTCATAAGTTAACAAGGGGCTCGCCGGCCTCAGTAAAATCTAACAGGGGGCTCGCACGAACCCCTCCGAGTCCCCTCCTGCCAACCCCTGCATATATGACATTATACCAACTGAAATAATTTTAAAACTAGACTGCTTGACAGTATTAGACAAGACATCTTGAAACTGTTTTTTTTCTATTCTTCTTGATAAAATAATAACGGTTTTTTATTCTGTATTTAAAACTTTTTATTCATCTCACCATATTGCTTGGAGTGTAATCGTGTGCTCCTTGGGTTCATTTTAAGCAAATTGAAACTAGTTAACCGTTCAAACTCAACTATAGGTTAATTTTATAATGAGCTGAGGGGTGGTTTTGATGGTAAAACTCAATATTACACTAATAATCTTCACGCGGGCAATTATTATTCCCCCTGAGAGATATATGAGGTAGATAAAGCGGAAGTTGAAACAAGGAAGTCATCGGCGCACATTGGCAAAAGTTTAGTTATTCGTGGACAGAATCATTTCTTTAATCCAGTATCGAAAAAGTTGAGGTAAAAAAGTTTTCACTAAATAATTTGCGTCTCATTTAATCGATCCTTTGTCTTTATTGTTTGTACGAGATTCTTAACTCGATGGCTGTCATAGACGAGATATCTCGTAAATTTTTTCGTGTTGAACACGTCAGTTACGAGTTAACTCGTTAATAATTAAGTAAATTATTAATTGCAAATTATAGCCGGCGTACTAGGAAATTACGATTTTTTTTCTACGGCTGCTAAAAGTATTATGAAATATGATTTTTGTAACAAAAACAGTGAGTAACAAAATAAATATAATTCTTGAAATTACCCACCATTTAAATTTGTAGGCATTCCCATGGGTTATTCCATTTTCCTAGAAATGGCTTTAAACTTAGTAATAAATTTATTCCTTCTATAAAAACGATATATTTATTTACTAAACGAGAGTTCAAGTTCATTCGTGCACTTGAACGCATGAAGATGCCGAAAGGCGAAACCCGGGTCGTTAATGACAAAGCTTGTGTGAATGTACATAATTTGAACGATTCAAATTTTATACCGATCACCTTCAGTCGAAATCTTAAATAATAACAATATTTTGGAATTGGACTTTCGTTTATCATAAAGATCTATATGAAAGAAAAATATTGAAGAAACAATATTTTCACCCGTAACGAAAAATCCTGGACAAACATTGAACAAAATATTGAAATATGTGTATAATCTTTAAAATAATAGGTTTGGAGATGCAATATTTTAATATATACAAATATAAGCTATTTTAGTACATTTCAGTCCTAAACTCACTTTCGACCAAAATTGAAGATACCATACATTAGCTCTAAGACATCATTACAAATTGATGTATTGAAACAAAAATTCATTTGATTGATTTAAAAATTAATTTATAAAACTTCTTGTATTTTGGTTAGAACCTGTGAACAGTGTAAAATAATAGAATGCTCAATGCCAGTCGGCCACATCGTCAGTTAGTCCAACAAAGAGAACGTGGAATTTGTTTTTTAATAACGGATACACATAGATAATTAATTATCAATACTTAATAACATATAATAAGTGCAAGTATTTTTGTCTAATAAAGACAACATTTATACCACTGTGCAGGGTATGCAAAGTCGACTGGCTGTAATACTTTGCCATAACGTAAGCACACCGTAAAACGCTTCAAACAAAGAGGAATGACTAAATATTGATATCCATCTGTAATTATTTTGGGGTGAAATAGCTTGCATAAAGCTTTTGTTTTAAGTTGAACATAAATCAGGGGTGGAATGACATGGAAATAACAGCGGTAGACGTTGGAAGTTTTTATGGTCTTCCGATAATAATTATTATGTTTTCAGCAGTTGTAAAAAGCAATTAAATTTCTGTTACTATAGTATTATATTATTTATTATTATTAGTTAAAATTTATAATCTAATCCATTACGCGTATTATTACCATGAAAAATATTCGCATGGTAAGTGATAACATTTATTTTTAATTTTTTGAAAATAGCACAGTATACGAACATCGATAAGTTATAATATGTATTACATCGAAATCTACTATATTTTGTACAAACCAATTTTAACATCTTTAGTAATTTTCTAATGAAAATTTGGAAGTGGGGCAGGGGAAAGTTGGTGTCGACAAGAAAACCAGAGAGGGGAGGGGCTGTACGTATTTTGCAAGGACTAAATATGATTATTAAAGTAATTTATTTCATCTGGTTTTGTGTAAGAATTTTTTTTTTTTGCTTCTTCATGTCAATTTGAATACGAGCATGCAGTTAAAAAACCTTAACATTATATACGAAACAGAATTACTAATTTAATTTCTTCTTATAGGGCTCGGGGATATAATATCCATAAGAACAATTTAATCCATGCATTATTTATGCAACAGTTTATATTTATGATAAACTTAAATAGTTAAATGTCCATGTTATAACGGAAAGAAAATGAGTTTATATTTCCTTTTATTACACATTATTCCTATTTTTCATCAGTCAGTGTCTTAACACTGAAATCTAGAATATACAAAGTGTGATTTAAACAGGTTTGTTTTAAACGGCAGAAGAAGACATTTTGTTAAAGTTGTTGCTCCTAAATCCTCCCCTGTCAAATTATGGAGGATATAGCGTGACAGGAAATGCTTCTGACAGCGCTTAATAACGCAAATTGACTGACATCACGCCATCTATGATCGAGTAGATTCACCACTCCACAATATGTCCGCTCTCATCGAGCGTGATCTAGTTTCATAAATAAATCTGCACTCACATAGTGCAATTCACCTGGCTCTTGTTAACTTTCAATAAGCTTTGCTCGATCAATCACAGGTAGCGCTTAATGAATACATGAATAAATGCAGCGTTTCGTTTTTATGATTTCATGAACCTTATCTAGTTTAATTTATATTTAAAAAAGCTCTATATTATTCAAAATAAATATGTGACTATTGTATACCGTTACTGAAAGTTACGCCTTCATTTTATCATAACAAGCTTTTGGTTTCCCTGATATAAAAATGACATTAAAAAGGCTAGATCTTCAATGCTGGTACAAAACTATCTATCAATCTTGATCGAAAGCTTAATGCCGCTCATAAAATTGTTGACATGTTCTCAATTATGTTTTTTGTTATTTATTCATATGATAAAGAATGTTTAATCAATAGAGATAGAAACAATCAATTAAAATAGCAATGCATCAGTAATGCTGGATCAGTGCCGTAGCTATAAATTTGTGGCTCTCATGCAAACGTCACTCAAAACCTCCCAACGCGATTTGTTATATTGAGCATGTAGAAATTTGCCCCCCCCCCTATTTTCGCTGGGCCCGAATTAACGATTAAGCATTGCACGAATATGCTATGCTTAATCGTTAATATAATCATTTAAAAAACATAACTTTCATTTGATATATCGTACGAAATTAATCTAAAGTTGTTTCAAAGTATATTTCAATATTGAGCAATATATAGCAATAAACTTTGTATGTACTTATTTTCGCTTTGGATATCGCGTATATCTAAGGATGATTCTAACCAAACAGATTTTACTGCTACGGCCGTAAATATTTAACTCCTCTCAATATAGGTCTACGAAAGTGCGTGGTTTGAATTTCGCCAGGATACAATCGAATAAATTTAATTAAAAGCTTTCACAATACTTAAAATAATTTCCATCAAGAAAACCTGAATAGATAAAAGTTTATTTCATTCAAAAAAAGATTGCTCCGGAGATCCATCGAAGGGTTTTATTGGTGGAAAATATATGAGATGTAAATATAATTCCGTTCGGAATTCCAATCACGGAGCGTCTAGTATCAGCGGCGCGAGGCTCTGTTATTAATCAGTCGATAAATTCGACATTTCAACGACACAATCGAATTTGCGCACACGCGGGAAGGGCAACAATTTATTCAAATTTCGAACATAAAACAGCAGCATTCGGGAAACGGCGGGAAATCCACCCCGAGACGGAAGAAGGGGCCTTCTAAAATGTTCGAGGGCCTGTCTTCACGGACGATATCTATAGAGAAAAAGTACACATTTTAAATCTTGTTTTACTTAGAATTTCACTCACGAAACTCAGTTTGCAATAAATTAGCCGACATCTAATATAAAACGACAAAACGTCCGATATAATCTATGCAACGCCGTTATATGATTCGTCCCGTCTCACTCGTTCGTGCTGTACGGTAGGCGTCGGGAAACGGAAAGAAAAAAAAGATTTTCTCACTCGTCCGTCTTCCGGGCTTGGGTGGAAATCGGCATACAGAAGGTATTAATTGTGTTTAGTTAGCGGATATTGGCGACGGAAATTCGAATGCAATCAAATGAAAATGGAATGTAAAAGGAGAAAAAAATTGGCTCCCCGCCCGCTCGACGTTACGGGATGGAGGGAACCTGACGTTTATACACTTTATTTTATTTTGTTTTGTGTTATCCGTCGATTACCCCTCGCGGACTTATATGATTTTGAATTGTACGTATTTGAATTGTTTCCCGCCGTTTTTCGTCGTCGTTATGTGGAATGTATGAAAAAATGGCTGGTCGGTTTTAAATTGTGTATGGGCGCGTCAGTCAGTGAGTGCGATAGTCATTCATTGCATTTTGGCGATGTTTTTATTGGCATAGGTTAAGGGGTGGGGGAGCAGGGATTGATTGGAATTCAATCTCGATGGAAGCGTCGCGCGAATGACGTTTGCCTGAATGAAAAAAAAAGAAAAGTTCGGTGACGTTTGGGCGATCTGCTTTACCGACACGAACGTCGGTCACGCCTGTCAGCTTGCTGACTTGCAACCGTTTTGACATTTCAAAAAAGTACTTGCATTTGTAACGACATACAGGCGCACAAATAAGGTTTAATAAAAGAAAAGCGATAAAAATATATTTAACATTAAAATTAATTTACTTATAACATATTTTTTACTTCAAAGAATTATCCAAAGCAAGCATCTGTCCTATTTTAAATCGAATAAAAAGTTGTAAATTGGTTTGGAATTTTTATGTCAACATAAACTACAAATCATTTTTTTGCATCTGCGAACAATCACATCTCTAAGCTAGAAAAAATCAGGCTAGTTCAACAAAGATTCATCTAAAATAAAAATAAAATATATTTATTATAATTCTTGGTAGACATAAAATATAATATAATAAAAAACTTTTACGCAACAAAAATCCTGCAGTATAAAATATGTAGTATAAAAAGTTTGGATTATGTTAATTTTATTATACGGATTATTTAACAGTAAGATTAAATGCCATTTTACATATATGACTGTAATTTATGAATAAGTTTAGGTGAAAAAATTGAAAATGTATTGGCAAAATATATCGCCCTGCTTTAATTTTTTAAATTTTACATTATTTTTAGCACAGCCCTTAAAAATAACCGAATTTTATCTTCACCAATATTTTATTAAAATAATTATTAAATTCAAATACAATTGCGTACTATAAATAAAACTACACATTTTCTGTAATCCCTGATTTTGAATATTATGTTCGAAAATTCCCATCGATAAAATTTGCACCGAAGGGACAAAACGTAAGTCCACAATATCAATCTCATCTAAAATGTAAAATCCTGTGTCATTTGGTTCAAAACAAGGAAGCTTAATTTCCATAATCCCTTGCTCGTTCACCGCCGATTTCCTGGCAGGGTGCTTCTTGCAATTATTAATCATCATCATCGTCATCATGCGACTGGAGGGCGGCTGCTCAGGCGGCCGATGCTAATATATTCCACGGCCCGTCGAGGGATGACAATGGCCGTATATCATCTCAGGCTCATTACCTAATCCGCCCATTCTCGGCCTTCAAGTCGCCCGTCGCGATCATTTTCATGCTAATACTCTGCCGAAGGAGGTGAGTCGACAGGGCGGAAAAGGCAATTGTAGGAATCGATTAAATAGTAAACAATTTTTTTCTCCTACAAAATCAATGTATCAAACCGTATGGTATAGTAAAATATGTACACCAAGCATTCTACTGTCAAAGTGTCCACAACTTAATATGGTCTATAATGTCAAAGATGTGCGATTACAAAGGGTCAATTTTTTGTCTACATTCATAAACTATAACGATATACAGTTAGATTTTTTTCCCTCTCTTTAAACTGATTCAAAATTGTGTGAATACAAAGGATGTCGTTAGAGAAGTGATTCCTTTCGAAGTCACGGTACACTTATCGTACGAAAAATAAATAAATTACATAACAGTTAAAGTAAAAAATAATCAAAGGAAAAGGATACATACATACTTGGAAAGAACTGTAACTCTAATTAGCATTAAAATAATAAATTATCTGATGTGAAAATCAATTAGTGTGATGCCTGAACCTTTCGATTTGATAAAGTTACACCCAAGTCGTCGTCTGAAGTCTTTATTGTTTATAAGTTTATATATATATATATATATATATATATATTTAAATTCTCTAGGGTACTCAACGTTGTACCCACCACCACCCGCTACGGCTTCACACTTTTCATATAGGGTGTATTCCGTAGCGTAACAACGTTAGTCGTGTTCAAAATTTTGCCAGAAATGTCCCGAGAAGAAATTCTCCAAGACTTGGTTGCATGCACTACAGTGTGCAGAAATTAAAAGTGAATGAATAATTAAATGTAGTTGAAAATATCAGATTTTATCTATTTAACTCAACTTTTTTTCCAAAAGACGCGGAGAATTCTTTAAATGCCCAATAATTTGCCTTAGATGCAACCAAGTCGGCATGACCGACGGGGCCGACAGATCCGACAGCAATTTGCAATTGAGCAATTTTTCCCGTTCATTATTTAAATCTGGACATTCCCAGAGGATGTGATCAGCATCTTTATATTGGTTATTTTTTCGGTTCGGTTTTCAATATTTCGTGAATTTTTCTGCTTTTATCATTTTTTTCGCGGTGCACTTGCAACAAGTTCGCGATTCATCGGTTAAAAACCACCGCGTTAAAGAAATCGTGCTATTTAATTATTTTTAAAAAAAATACATACACATATATCAATCGGTAGATATTATGGAATAAAAAAGTTTTCAATACAAAGCAACCTCAATAATTGACGTTCATGGTGTTTCAAGTCAATTAATTATTTCAGAATAATATCTTTCTGTGAAACAATCGTAGGATGTCAATAGCACAGCCCTGCCCGAAGAATAATACAGGGTGGGTCGGTTAGGACCTTTCGCCACTGTTGGCTGACGTTATTGGCAAAGTTTCCCGTGACACGATCGTTGATTAAAAGTATGCAAATTTTATTACTTCCAGTATGGCCAAAGAAAATGATGACGCCGCATGTCTATTGAACTTCTAGGTAATATCCTCCCGGTGACGCGTTATGTATTGTGAACTCAGGTTAACCAAACGCTTTACATAATCTGCTTTAGGCCTAGTTTTGAATTTGATGAAACAATGGACGCCTGTTTTGATCGTATATGTATCACCAAATTAAATTAAATTATAAACAAACGATGAATCCAAATAATAAAAAAACAGGAACTATATTAACTTAGCTGAACTTTAATTAAAAAAAAATATTTTAATGTATTCAGTGGCGTAGAAAAAGGTTTTGCCACAAAAAATACAAATAAGGCCAATTGGAATCGCAATACTATATATAATCTAAATCGATATTTCATATAAAATACTTCCATTTAAAATATATTATACTGATAAACGGAAGACTTTCATAATTTACGGTTTCATTAAATAAAAATAGTTATACATCGTTGAAATGCTTGTTAATTCTTTAACCAGTCAAAATTGATAAAACTTTCATGTATCAAATTTATTATATGATAGTTAATAAAATTGTGAACAATTTTATTGAAATATGTTATGGTTTCTACCCAGTGGCGGATTATCCCATAAGCGCAAGAGGCGCGCGCTTGGGGTCTCTATATCTTGGGGGCCTCAAAGATAGCATGTATTATATAAATCCTTACATTTTTGTTTCAGTTTTCAATATTCGTTATTATTCTACGAAGAGGTTTGCAGCACTTTTATGTCATTCGAAAAGGAGGACCTCCAAAATTTATTGCGCCTGAGGCCTCCAAAGTGCTTAATCCGCCACTGTTTCTATCGATTAAAAATTCACGTTTGGCTAATTTTCTATATCGGTATTTCAAAAACACCATGAGTACCGGGATTCTAGTTTCGGTATAAACGGTATTGTAATCTCTAACTACACCCACCTTATTTGATTTTGAATACGAGACATAACTGACTGTTGCGATTTGTTGCTTAAAAAAACTATTTTAGCAAGAAAGTTTATTGAGATATATACACTTTCAAATGAAGACCTTTTTTAACGTTGTTATAGTTAATTTAAATGCCTTATCGTATTAGAAGGTTTATTTTTAAAATATTAAAATATTATATGTTAAATAATAAAATTGAATGAGAATAGATCATAAAAAACCAATTCATAGTATGAAATGTTCACTCCCAATATGGAACATATAGCCTCCTAAGTGAGGAATCTTAACCGAATTTTTCAACGAGAATTGTTTGCTACTGACCGGAATGCTCAACTTTTCTTTCTTTTAAAGAGAGTAAAAAAGAAAGGGTAAGGCTAGGACAAGACTGGCGTTTGGCTTATCACTCGCAACAGCCCGTTGTTTTTATTATAGTTGGATAATATTATATATCCTAAGTAGATTCGGTTCGAAAGAAACAAATTTATGAGATAACTTCGACAGCTGAAAACGGAAACAACAGACAGAGAAATTAATTATTTTACCCAACATTAATTTATTAATAATGATTTTATAAACTGAGATAAAAAAAGAGACAACAATGAGTTAGATAAAATCATTGAATTCCGTACAACGCTTTTAATCTAACTACAAAATGCTTTCATTTGGTAAAAATATGTCAACATTTTGACAGAGTGACATATTCAAACACTTTGTGCGAAGTTATTCAGCGTAAAAATGCAAGTAAATTTTAAACTGAAGGGGCAAGTATTTTTTTATATCACAACGCAACGTTGCAAACACCATTAAGATTCACAAAAGGTGAGCGGTGGATATTTCGTGACAGAATCGATTTTATAATGCATCGTCAAGTGATCAAAGCTGTTTTGTTCAATTTGTTGCGGGGTCACGAGTTTGATTTCCGGAATATAATATTTAAAATTGATTTATGGAGCTGAATTTCTGTAATAATTTCATACCTCACTACGCACCCAAAATCCGATCCTGAAAACGAAAATAAAGAAAGCGATTAGTTGAAAAATAGTATTTTTTCTACCATATCCAAAGGGTGAGCGAATGACTTACAATTAGTTTTCCAAAAAACTTTTTTTTTTAGATTGTCTATTACTATTATAATATATTATAGTTTAAAATGCGTGCAGACATGATGAAACCCAATGTTTAGATGTGTAAATTTAAACGTTATACAATAATTTTTATTATAATACTTGATGTAAAAGAAAAATTGATGATTTTTACCGTCTTCTTCCTCTTGTTATTTTTAACCATTTAGTTCCTGTGTTTGGTTATAAGCTGTGATGATATTTTCTAAATAAAACTGATTTCCTATAATTTTATGACATTATTCTGATATGAAATTGCCAAAAAATTCATATCTAAGTATTTGTTTCTCAGCGTAAGGAAATCCGCAGCGGTCAGAAAGATACGGATTCGAGCCATATTTGTATGTATGATATGAAAACTAAACAATATGCGTTTTTTCCCATTGAAATGATCTTGGCTGACTTTTTATAAAGTTTCCATGTGTTTATTGCTACTGATAACTAAACATAACTTCCACATTGTCAATTTCCTACAAATGGTTATGAATATATTTATTTATATGTAATCTTAAAAACTTTGAAAATTGAGGGTATTACTTGCAAACCCGGCTCATTCCAAAGTTGTTGAAAAATGAACCATAAATGTAATTTAGTAGATAAAAATAAATTTTGAAAGTATTTTTAGAAATCAGTCTCAAACATGGCTTGACAACATCCAACATATCATTCCAAATTAATGCAAGACTAAAAATACTTTTAAAATGTACATTGTTTTTCGAAATGAAATTCAAGCTTAGTTTTTTAACCATTTTGGAAATAGCCGTGTTTGCAAGTAATACCCTCATTAATTTAATCCTATTATATTTTATGTAAAAAAAGGAGGCCATAGACCTGTTATGAACAAGTGGATTGTATGCCTCAAAAAAGTCTGAAGTTTACCAACTGGATGAATTCTGCCGTCTTAGAAGGTCACTGATGACCATCCATATGATGTACGCGGTTGAGTTACGGCACGCTGGAGTGACCTGGGAGGAACCATGTAAATATGTTTTAATAATATTATATAAATATATACAGAAAATGATTAATTTGAAATAGTTTTATGTTATTAAAAATATAATTACAGTGTCTTTCTGATAATATGTATTGTGAAAACATTGATGAATTCAAAATAACTCACTACTTGTAAGTTATGGATTAATATAATGTACATTATTTGATGCATTCATATGGTACAAGAAAGATATTTATTGGGGGGTCGGTACCCTTAATGTATCTATCCCCTCGTGTCATTCCACCCCAAACGAGATACTTCCTGTACTGAGATATTGGCATGGGGCAATTAAAGCGACCCTGATTTGACCTTCTGTCATGATTTGTCTCACAATTTTGTAAGCGTATATTATGACACATGTGTGAGGATTTTTCACCTCAGTAGAAAATTTAACGATTTTAAGAATTCTTATAAAATTTAATCAGAAAAACTGTATTTATTGAAAATTATTCGTAATCAGTCACGGGTTCGAATCCCAGTACGGAAAGTTTTATAAAATTGATTTTTTAATCGATTTATGAATTTCTGTTCGAAGGCATGGATGTATGTGATGTGTTGAATTCCCCCCTCCCACCCATCCTATCCTATGAACGGGGCGGGGCGTATCGAGAGCGATTAGTTAACCACTAGTCCTGTCCTAGACCTATCCTTCTATTCCTACTCTCTTTGGAAAAAGAGAGGTTGAGCAACTGAGTAACAAGCAGTTCTCGTAGAAACACTTATGTTGAGATAAACTCCATTAGGAGTCCATATGCTCCACATTGGGAGCGGATATGGTAAAAAAATATGTTTCAGAACATGTGACGTTTTGCTATAATATTAACGGTAGTGTAATTACTATTTGAGAGTACATATTAAATCGATTTGTCAAATATATTTAATGAAATTATATTGTATATAGAAATTTTATCAAATATATCAATATGCGAGGGTTCTAGAAACAAAGACGGCAGTCTTCATGTTTTTTAAAAACTGAGTTGAATATGTCATCAATTAGAACATGAAATTTCACATATGTACATATATTAATATTTAAAAAAAAATAAGATTGTAACATTTAGATTTTTTATCAATTAAAATAGAGTTTGTAACAAGAGCGGCAATTATTGTATGGATTTAACAAAATAATGTAAATTTCATTGATATAAATAACATTACTTTTTTCTTTCTTTTTATCGTTAAAATAAAAGATTTAATTGATATGACAACGGCGCGAATTGAAAACCATCGCCTTTGATTCCCGAGACGTCGTTTTAATAATTTATGTAGAATTATGTGTGAAGAATTGTGGTTTATTAAAATAATTATTATACATAAATAGTTTAGTTTGATTGCTCTGTGTTCGGTGAAGTAATTAATATAATATACGTAGTGTATGCATTTCACAGACTTTCTAAGACTATATAAGTTTGATATTTTACCATTACGATTCAATTATCTATTAAACATAAACATCTTTAAAAGTCATTGAATTACTTAAACAATACGTAATTTTGTGAATAACATGTTTTGACCATATTTCGTTGATCACTTGATCAATATTAATAATAGATTCTAAATATTGATACATATGTATTTGTCCCGTTATTTCTTTTGTTTTCAATTTTTTTTTAATAAGACCGTATGATAACATTGCAGTAGTAATTAACAAGAAAATCTTTCAATATAACAAACCACTGTTCTTATTCACATTTTTCTTGAAGATACTGTTTTGTACGACAAACATCAACCAATTTATAATTCATAGACATAATTGAAAACTTCGAAAACAGCTTACCTGTTGCAGTAAAGGGCTACGCCTCCCCTGTTGAAAACTTTTTTTGTAATAATATTGTCTCGAAAGAATCTGCAATTAAAATATCTTAATATAATTACTTAGAAAGTTTAATGGCAAAGAAAGGGTCTCAAAGAAAACGTTTAGTCACGGCTTATTACGTAATTGTTCAAAAACTGCAAAAGGGTTGAGTCCTCCCCCTCCCAAAATACCGGTTGATAATGGCGGATTAAATAATTTCGCGTAATGGCAACACATAAAATATGCAAGTCATTCCTTGCTCATAGCCGAAAGAAACTTTTAAAATTGAGCTTTTCTTAATTGCCAGACTGACGAGATGGCTGCAATAAAAAAACAAATGTAAGAAAATGTTTAATTTTGCAGGAAGAAAATGGATAAAAATGGAAAAGTTTATCCCAGGTCTAAAAAATTTTTAAAAATAGTGTCGTTAAAAATACAGCATATCGCTGGATTTAAATATGATATTATTATTTCTGAATATTTTATGATTGATACAAATTTAAGCTCAATATTCATTATATATTCTTATCAAATAAAATACTTATTAATCTTCGAAATAATTTTTCAAGTAAATAAATATCTATTAGTATAAGTTTAGCGAAAGTGTTAAGAATTGAAGAGATTGTATTATAACACGATGTTTAGCAATTTATAAATTAAACAAAACAAAATTCAATCTTTATTTTGTATCCTGATATACAATAATACTTCAGTATAAGACGTTCATGGAAACCAGTTAATACATGTAAGAATACCAAATATGTATAACATTTAGTTAAACGAAAGGATTTATTATATTTTTTCACAAAAAAAATATCATAAGCAACTGAAATGAAAAACATTCACTCAACCTACAATAATATTTCAGAATAGAATAAACAGAGGGCACAAGTAAGCCACTTTTAACACTGCAGGCGTTTGTTTTCTTCACTCAAATTCGTGAAAAGTGAGCAACTTTATATATTTGAAACTGGTTATGAAAATAGATTATAATTAAATTTTTAAATTAAATATCAATGAAAAACAATAACGCTATAAGTGTAGGCTTATTTTTTTATTATTACTAAATAGTAATAATAAAAATATTTATTACCCATACATATTGAGAGTTGCATCTTGTAGTCTTTTCTTCTCCTGTGTCCTTTTCTCACGAAGCTAACAAATACAATCAAATTATTTATTACTTTTTACTCTTTGAACAGTATTTGATGCATATATAATAATAGCATTATTACTGGAATATTATGGTTTTAATTGTGTATTAATCGATATAACATAATTAATGAAACTGCTGTTTTTCTTTTGATTTTTTGTTCGGTGTTTGTCTTCAAGCCTTCAAGTAAAAGTAACAGCGAATGGTTTAAATGAAAACCTACAAAATTCCTTCAAATGTTTGCCACCAAAATTCATTCTAAGTTTAAAAAAAGCTTTCAACAAAAATTGTTTTCTGAAGAACGAAACAAAAACCTTTTTTTTGTTTTTGAACGAATGTGTAGTTTTTGTTTTTTATGCAATTTGATATTCTTCTGTGTTTTATTTTAAGACAGCATTATTTGAAACAAAAAATCATATTTTATAGGTGCATGTTTAGTTTCAGTAAAAAATACATTTTAACGGTTATTATCACTGTCACTATAGTTAGTTAAGACACGTTTAATATAAAACATTTAGATTCTTTATTGGCACAGTCACCGGCCACTCATTGGAAATTATCTCACACTTTCATCGCAACTTGCAAGATGCTAATTCAAATCACAGCAAAGACTTCAGAGTAAACAGTCTCTCCTGATATGCACCAGCACCAGTACTAGCACTAGGGTAAGTAATACTTGCTGAATCAAAACAATGAGTTATATGTAAATCTGGAAAAGATCTTGTCGTCCTTTTAGCATTTCAGAATAAGATACATAATAGCAATGCGAAGTATCCATTTTTTGTTACTGTAAATATAAAATTACAATATTTAAGAAATGTCATTAATAAATAGTCATTATGAAAACATGTTTCGTGTTAAAACGAATTCATCTATGAACTAAATGTCTTGATGACTACAGAAGAATAAAACTATTTAATACGAACAATTACGACAGATTTGACTCTTACTTGTTGTAAATTGTCTGAAGATGTCTCTCAAAGAGACTTAACTGGATTCATGCCAATCACTCTGACAAATACAGAGCTGAGAGAGCCTACTATCACATATTTTGCTTATTTTAATTTATCATATAAGTAAAATATTACAGATGGAATATCCAAAAATTTTGGAGATTTATACAGTTACGCTCACTATGGTCTCAATATAAACATTGCGGCTATGGAGAAGTAATTATATAATTATATTTTACTGTTCTTAAAATCAATATTTTCCTTTTTTTTTTAATTCTCATGATTATATTAACCTTATATGATAACAAAGTAAATGTTTCAATCGCTTAAATAAATTAGTCCTGAAAAATTTGAATAAGTTTTTAAAATTTTTCATTTATCTTAATGTCTATATTAGGATAAAAAAAAAACAATAAAATATTTCTATAATGCAATATACATTGTATATGTATACGTGATAAAAATAAAAATTGTATCGGAAAGCAATATAGGATAAGCTATCTTTAGGTATTTATCATAATAAATCTAGTCATAAATACATTGATAGTAGAAATAAAATGTACACAGCTTTCCCCTTTTGTTTTGAATAAAGAACACAAGCGAGGAATAAATAAAATGGTGGCAGCTTTCGCATCTGGGAAAATGCCAATAAAGGGAGAAAAAGAAATATAAGCTATAGATATCATGGAACCCAAGATCGCGAGAGAAATGACTACCAAATGCTGGAGGGCTTTTGCGTATTGAACTCTTATTTTGCAATATTGCAAAGGATACAATAAAGAGTTTCAATTAAGTTGTATTATAAAAATATATCTTTAAAGCATACTCAATAAAACTTAAATATATAAAAATAGTATAAATAAAAACTTTATTATGTTAACATTTTTTACCGACCTATTTATGTTCGAAAATTAACACGTTTATCTAGATTGGACGGCCGAAACGCTTTAAAAGATTTTTATATGATGTTAAAATTTGTCTGAAAGAAAACTTATCAATATAGTATCACCAGGTATTCCGTGGCGATGTTATAAACAAGACTTTATAGATATGAAATGAAACTCACTTCAGATTCTTAATATCATCACCGTAATTAAAGCAAAATCGTTCTAGATAAAACATTTATAGACAACCGAAAAGTATTGAGTAAATCTGAATTTTCAATACATATGTAGGTACCAACAAAATGAAGTAATAACGAAAAGTCCTCGAGGTGAAATAAGCCAACTAGTGTGTACGGTAAAACTTTTTTCTTGGATCACTTACACAATCACGTCTTAACCTGGTGTTTTGGTGGATTGCGTATTTTTTATTTGACTGAGATAACACTTATTTTTACGCAACTTTAAGATGTGTAGAATATTAAAACACATCTCACATATCTTTTAAAATACCACTTGGCTAACTACACCTCTAATGCGCCCATATATAAAATGTCAATGTAATTATTATATATGAGTACTCTTTACGTGTTTTTTTGTACTTTTCACCGAGCTTCGTATAAGTTATATGAATCGATTAACGCGAATGTTTTTGCAAACTATCCTTAATTTTTGTATGTATTATATGTATCAATTTACGTGAATACACTTTGCGAAATCTTGCAAAAATTATCTACCGATATGGGTTTACTTAGAAATAAGAATACACCGTGTTTTATGAAAATAGTTAATATCATTATGTAATCTTCTAGTATGTCACCGCGTATTCAAACATAGTTTGTTTGACGGTTAAGTTAGGCGCATTTGCTTGGCCGAATAGATGCGATTGTAGGATGAACTGAATGGTCGGATAGTTTCGATCGTCGGATTGGGCGGTCGAATCCGCGGAGTTCAATCAGCTAGCCGAGCAAACAAGCGGCCGGAGCTGGAGCTAACCCACGCGCAGTATCATAGCATATGAATATCTAATAGAAATTTGAAATTCCGTAAGTGTGGCGGTAGTGTTTGCTCACCATCAGCGACCGGCGAAGAGCAAACATTTGGACAGGGATGAACTGTGATGCCACCCCTAAATGTGAACGAGAAACAAGCTGTGTCATAATCCACGTTCAAAAATATTATGAAGCTTATTATAAAAATGAAATTGGTAACAATGCAATTTCACTGGTTGTGTTTCTAGGTGTGATGCGCGTTTCGTTTATTTGAGAAGCACCTTATCACTATCACTATCGAATCATATAAATATATAATTGGGCTCTTTAGAGGTGAAGTGAGTCAAATAGTAAAATGGTAAATCTTTTTTGTTGGTTCGTCCATATTTGTTGTTTTGATAGATTGCATATTTTTATTTTACAACATTGTAATGTGTTTCAACTGAGGTTACTTCACTTTTACAATACTTTAAGATGTGCAGAATATTACAACGCATATAAATTTTTAAAATACCACTTGGCTCATTTCATCTCTAATGGTCCCATTTGTAACTGAGCATTGATTCATACACTTAAATTATTACAATTGAGAACATTTTATGACTGGGATTTCTTCTTTCTTCTAAGCGCGGAAAGGGTCTAGGTACCAAAAATAACAGTAACATTATTAATGCTTGTATTTTGAGAGGGATATTCCATGGGAAATAAATCTGAAAGTTGTAAAAATAATTGTTGTATATTAAAGCATTTATTTTATTTTTATGAACTCTAAGCTATTCGTCATAAATTCTTTACTATTTACTCGATGAAGTATTAATTATGTAAATATATATTATAAATTATTTATATTGTCAAAATCTTAACTGTTCCCCATTAGATGCTTATCTAATTCAGAAAAAATATTATTATTTAGACGGCTTTAACGTTATTTGATCCTGATATTAAAGCTTTTACCTGTATGTCCAAGTGTAATATTTTTAATTGATATTGGCATTAAATCATTAAAACTACTTTTCGTTACATTACGAAGAAAATTTTGAATTCCCATCTCAAATAGTAAAATCTATTTCTCTTTAAAACCAACTCATTTTAATACTTCTTGTCATATATTCTAAATATATTTTTTATCATAATTAGTGATATGAAAATTTTGATTCATGGAATGTGGCTGTGGCTTTAATCCGATTTTTGTTATTGACTGGTTAAAAATTAAGCGCAAACGTGTTATGAGTGTTCTCATTGTCTATAAAAGATAAGTCTACAACACATTTACTTATTTATGATGTAATATAAAAGATTTCTTTTGATTTAAAACAAATGATAAAAGGATATGTTCATTTCGGAAATTCAAAAAAGGGTAAACAAAATTGGTTTTTGATGTTTTTATGAGCACGTTTATAAATGATCATTTACTGCTTTATAAATCATTGAAAATAACCATAAAAAATGTAGTTTCATACCTTCAATCATTATAAAATGTGTACATTATTAATTTTTCATCGATAAATATTATATTTATACAATACCTAGGCAATATTTAAAAAAATACTGTTATAATTATAATGATTATTATTAGATAATGTTGTTTACATTATTACAAATTTCTATTGGTACTATAATTCTAGTTACTGTTGAAAATAATTATACAGTAAAAAGAAAATGTATGAGCTTAATGTATTTGCACTATTAGATAGTTTGATAGTTTTCCTTGCGACGCCCCTGCCGATACGGTGTTAGCATCCATTGCCTCCAAACCGGCGCTAGGGTCAAAGTGAATACATTAAAGCGAGCTCCTGAGTGACTCACGTCCCCCACATGGTGCTACGCCACTGCTTTCGGGTGGACGCACTACACACATTGATGATGACGACACAGGGAGGCATGGATTTATCCGTTACATTCCAAAGAGCTTCTTTAACTGTTAGTTTTGTCGTAAAGATTTTGCTGCTCGTCATAGGAGTGACTGCAATTTGTATTTGACGAATACCACTATTATGATTTTCATGATTATAAGAAATATTAAATCTTGAAATAGATTTGATGGAATTGTTTTCCTTCAGTAGTTTTACGTAGAGTGTATCAGGCCAACGTTTTTCAGAGACATGATAAGAAATTAGGTTTGCAAATAACTTAGTAGAGTTAAGCCTTATTTTCAATGAGTAGGTATAACTACCGTGTTATGGATTGCTGTTTGACGTCATGGTTGTCTGAAGTATACTTTCACTAAATATTCGATACTAAAAAAAGAGCGTAGCTATTAGCTTACCACAAGTCCTGTTCTAGCTTAACTCACCTTGAAAAAGAGAGGCTGAGTGTAGACACTTCTCGATGAAAAACTTCAGGTGAGATAAACTTTAATACATAGTTCATATGTTTCACATTAGGGTAGACATAGTTAATAAAACAAAGTAAATAACTGTAGAAATTGAAAAACAAATAACATAAAAAAGCAAAAAATTGATCTATTTGATTTCTTATCCGTAATTAAATAGGGCTAAATTAATTATGGATAGTTGCATATTTAAGAAATGTGCCTATTTTTCAGTTTTAAGTGATTAATGAATTTTCTAAATATTTTTAATTTAGTAAGGCGTTGTGTAACGATATGTGATCCCCCTTACACACTGTACCGAAACTATTATAATCTTAAATTGTAAGTTTATTTAAATAACAAGACTATAAACACATTGTTCTTCTTTATTCTGAAAATAAAAAAATGATCATATAGATATCGACTGTGGAAAGGAAAAAGGACGTAACCCACACATAGCAAATTTTACAGGAGGCACAAAAAACGTGTTTTGATGATTTTGGGCCATATGCAAATTATGAAATATGCACAACCTGAAAGTGCACGGAGACTTCTGAACTGGTGTTTAATTGACATAATCTAATATTAATGAAAGAAATTATCTAGGAAAAACCTTTTTTTCAGTCTTTTTTCTTGGTTTTAATTTTTTACAAGGTCATCTTTTTCAAACTTAAAAGCTAAATTTACATACTAATTCGGTATTTGCAGCTTGCATCCTTTTGATAGGACGTGTATCAAGTTTGATACATTGTGATTATCGAAAAAAACCTGATTGAAAAAACTGTGGGTTACGTCCTTTTTCCTTTCCTCAGTCGATATTATGTTCTTAAAAACGTACCTCATCGAAATTGGTGTCAAATTTTGTAGAGAATCTTCTTAAATATTACTAATGTATCATTAAATATAAAAAGTTTCGTTTCAGATCAAACCATCATTCAAAAAATATATTATTTTGTTGATGGAAAATCTCACACTATCTTACCAGTCAAATCGTTTAATTGCGAGCCCTAGATTTTGAACAGTTTGAATAGTTCATCTTGTATATATATCCAACCAATACAAGTGGATATTGTAACGAGGTTAACGTCTATAGTGAATGGAATAATCAAGTTTATCATAGTCGCCAATGAGCTACCTCAGAATTGTACAGTTTAACCCCTTTGACTCAAATCGGTTTAGTACAGGCGATAAATTTGAAGCACTGAGCAGAATGCCAAACCGCTCAAATGTAGTAATACTGACTGTATTGTGGAATAACAATATTATTACATAAGAACACAACAAGATTCAATAATAAGAACTGATATGTATGAGAAGCGACGATCATACTAAATGATTTAAAAAAAATACGATCAACATGAAGTTTTTTTTACTTATGTTGGTAGTTGTTATTATGTTTGATTTATTGACTTTACGGCGCTTATTTCCGGATAGTATTACACTATTTAATGTACATTAATGATTTAAAAATAGTAATTAAAGTTTACTTAAAATAAATCTGTTTTTTTTTTTAAATACTTTTATAATTAAGCGTTGAACTCATGTCTTAAAATGAAACTAAATAGCAACAATTTTTTTATTTTTTCTCTTATTTGTGTGTTAGTAAAACACTATTATTGTATCCGTTTGATAGAATATTTTTATACGTTGAATTTTTTCTCAGGAATATATTTATTAATTCTAACAATGTTTTATACGTCTTACATTTAATAATTTATTGAGGATACTAATATAATTAGTTATATATATTGTATCTGACAAATAAAGGTTTATTTATTTTTAATCAATAATAATAATTTAATATAGTTTATATATGTCACAGTTAAAGTGTGACACTCATCAATATATACATTAACTAGCAGTTTTAGTTGAACCTTATTTTATAACAATTTACATTCACTTTAAATGGCCAATGAATAAATGAACTAGTAAAAGAATAAACAAGCGATGAATAGAGTAAAATTACATCACTGTTTAGGTAAAATTAGGTTGGGTTATATACTGACAAAGTAAAGGCAATATAATGGTTTACGTTTGGTCAGCTTAAGTTAGATATGTTGAAAAGAAAGATACCAAAAATGACAACAATACGTTGAAACTTTTGAGTTGAAATGTCAAATGATTGTTAATGATAGCGTGATTGTGGAGAGTGGCTGGTAGCACTATGAGAGCCTGCCAGCTTGGTTATTTTAATGTTTATTAAAAATTTAACTATGTCTGTTCTATTTATGCACAAATTAACTAGTTAAGGTTAATTTATTCTCGTGTGCTTAAAATGCACAATGTATACATCGATTATTATATCTTAAGATATAGGGTTAAAGTTCGCGATAAAAATATGATCATTAATTTCTGAAATATTTCAGTATCTAGCTTATTATACAGGTACAATATATCAAATATAACATTATCTTATTCAGTCGGAGCGAGTTATGTGAACCTACAACTTACAACTTTTGTAATTGTTAAGAAGACGTTTTCCGTAAACAAAATTCTCGCACTTGACTAAAGTGTATATTTTACTAAAACTGTAAGTGTGTTTGTATATTTTAATTATATTATTGTAGAAAAAATATCATTTTTCTTTCCCGATGGTATTGTGCACAAATAAAACTGTACAGAATGTACAATTACTAGTGAAGCGATGTCAATACACGACAACCTAATAACATAATGTTCTGTGAGGGATGTCAGTGAATGGTCATAAATATGAGGATTGTTTTGCTGGCATCTGCCACCGCGTTTCCGGGTCATCACTGATCATCCCTTTTAATCAAACTATCACACAGTGGCGGCATTTCTTTTTTTAAGGTTCATAAATGAAAGAAAAATACGTAAATATTTTTTTACTACGTCTGTTTCCAATGTGGAGCATATGGACTCGTAATGGAGTTAATCTGAACAGAAGATTTTCTACAAGAACTGCTTATTACTCAGATGCTCAACCTCACATTGTTTTCAAAGAGAGTAAGGATATAAGTATATGACAAGTGGTTAGCTAATCGCTCTAGCTACGCATCGTTGATAGGATATGTGCGGGGGGAGAAGTCGGGATATCGCGTACATCCAAACCTTCGAACCGAAATCCATAAATCGATTGGGAAATCAATTAATATCCGTACTAGAGTTTGAACAAGTGAGCCAGAATAAATATATTACTGGCATCAAAATGTTTTTAAAACTACTACAAATTAGACTTAAATTATGAAAAATCACGGCGATTTGTTTGAATAATTGAATTGTATGGTCCATATGCATATTAAAATTGTGACCTATGTACTACAATGTCAAAATATAGCTTAATTATTTGAATTTATTATTAACTCTATAATATATATGCTGTGTGTTTTGTGATCTGAGTTTATGCCAAGTTAGGTTACATGAAATAATTAATATTGTTTTTAGTCGGTGCTGTAAATTATTATATATTTTATCATAAAAACTCAAAATACTTACCGGTAATATGAATAATTCCTTACCTCCAAAAATAATGAAAAAAAAATACATGTGCTTAATTAATACTTAAAAGTGTAGGTGAAATTTATTTGTCTTGCAATATAAAATTGATTTAATGAAAAATTGATATTTTTTTAAAGAATTTTATTCCATGTTGTTTTTCAATTTTCATGAGGAATAAAACCTATGATGGTGAATAATGCTGAAGTCTCAAAAATAAAGATTTTCCTCTTTTAAAACATTACTTTAGATCATTTTTATTTTTATTCTCCTTACTCCTATGTGGAAAAAAAACTTGACACATCTCTGGCATAAAATGTCATTGTTTTCACAGCACAGTCATATCAAAGAGAGGGTGGTTTGTCAGTCGCATTTGGTAAATAAAATTTTGGTTCGCGTTGCTTTCCAAAGATGTTACAATGTGTCAAATATTTATTTTATTCTTTGATACTGTTTACAGAGGGGGTTGGTATATTGATACGCAGAACTCTTTTGGTGATGGAAATAAATAAAGAATTTTCTATGCATATCTATGAAATTTAAATTACATACGGTGTCAACAAAACGGTTCATTTCCTCCATAGCAAATTAAATATCAAATTAATACAGTTTTTTGAAATTATTTCTTTTTACTGATTTTAATATTTACAAAAAAATCAGTGTTTGTAAAAATGCTTTGGCATATGATATTCATGTTGCTTTATTTTTATTCAATATTGTCTCGAAAGAAATGTATTTTAAATGGGTTGTGAAGTCTTCTAGTATGTTTGGTAATAAAAAAAGTTTAAGTGGCTCGTCATCTCTTACTTTTATTTCTCTATAAAATATTTTTCAACGTATCAGCAGTAAAGTTATTTCTTATAATATCTCAATACGCAACCAAAATTGACTAGTCAATTTTCATGAATTCTGAAGTAAGAAATAGTTATACTCAAGAAGAATTAGTATTTACGTGATATAAGGTATTGGCGTAGAATCTCGAGAGTGATCGATTGGATATTTTCACAATATTTAAATATAGACTATGACGAAATATATTTAATTCAATTTATTATGTCAGTATATATAAATTATTTTAGCCGGCTACGTGGTCGAGTGTCAACGTTGTTAACTTAGAACACAGAGGCCACAGGTTCAAATCCAAGTACGGATTCAATTTATGGATTTCTGTCCGAAGGTATGAAGTATGTGATGAATTGAATTGAATTCCCTCCTACTCATCCTATCCTGAAAAGTGCGTAACGGGAGCGATAAGCTAGCCACATCTCCTGTCCAGGTCCTATCCTTCTATCCCTACACACTTTAAAAAAAGAGATTGAGCAACTGAGTAACAAACAGTTCTCGTAAATTTTGTTGTTGAGATACCTCAATTAAAAAGCCTTATGTTCCACATTTAAAGCGAACATACATTTAAAAAATAAATAAATGAACTATTAAGTTGTTATGCTATTTGATTGTTTAAATTAGTTTCTATATCGACTGTGGAAAGGAAAAAAGACGTAACCCACAGTT
The DNA here is from genome assembly GCA_031772345.1 of Himalopsyche anomala. Taxonomy (NCBI): domain Eukaryota; kingdom Metazoa; phylum Arthropoda; class Insecta; order Trichoptera; family Rhyacophilidae; genus Himalopsyche; species Himalopsyche anomala. The sequence goes on from CM062824.1 coordinate 21,835,749, forward strand.
TTTTCAAAACAGATTTTTTTCGATAATCACAATGTATCAAACTTGATACACGTTCTATCAAAAGGATGCAAGCTGTAAATGCCGAATTAGTATCTAAATTTAGCTTTTAAATTTGAAAAAAGTGATCTTGTAAAAAAATAAAACCAAGAAAAAAGGTTTTTCATAAACAATTTCTTTAATTAATATTAGATTATGTCAATTAAACACCAGCTTAGGCTCCGTGCACTTCAAGGTTGTGTATAATTCATAATTTGCATATGACCAAAAATCATCAAAACACGCTATTTGCATCTCCTGTAAAATGTAAAAAATGTGTACGTACTTTTTCCTTTCCACATTCGATATAAAATATAGAAATTATTTTCTTAGCTACACTTCAATACGCAATTTTAAAAAGATGTTTACGAAAGCAAACTGTGATACATTTCGAGTCTAAAATACCTAATGCTGATACAAAAGTAATAATTTTGTTGAGCAGGGGTCGCGTGGACTGTATTCTGCCAATCTCGCACGACTAAATAATTGTCACTTCGACTGTTATAATTCTCGGTTTGAACAATATACAATACGAATTGATCTATTCTTTACTTGCGGTTGTATTATTGAGAATTCGCATGACAAAATTTCAATTCGACCGAATTAAATATATAATGGAACTATACTATTTTAGTTTTCAGTGTATATGTTTGATTGGCGTGTTTTGTATTTAAAACATGTTTAAATCACTTTACAAGTTGAAAACGGCTTTTATTTAATCTCACGTAATTTATTTTAATATACAATGAAAGTGATGTAAATTTTCATTTCATCTACAGATACATATCGACTGTGAAAAAGAAAAAGGATAAAACCCACACATATCAAATTTTACAGGAGGCAAAAAAAAACGTGTTTTGATGATTTTGGTCAAATGCAAATTATTAAATATACACAACCTGGAAGTGCACGGAGACTTCTGAAATAGTGTTTAATTGACATTATCTAATATTTTTTTTCCACGTTCACTCCCAATGTGGAGCATATGACCTTCGAATGGAAGTATCTAAACAAAATTTTTCTACGAGCATTGCTTGTTACCCAGATGCTCAACCTTTCTTTTTTTTAGAAAAGCGTAGAGAAAGAAAGAATAAAGTTATGACATGACCAGTTGTAAGCTCATCGCTCTAGCCATTATTTTAGGTCACTTTTATGGTGTTCACTGTTAATACTTGGTGGAAAGTCATTATATTAATAAAAACACAAAATTCGTTAGTACTTTATTGCACTTTATTTAAGAGGTCAGGACGCAATGATCGCAATGAGCTAAACCATTCCTGATCTTTTAAATAAATTGGAATAAAGTACAAAGAAATATTGTGCTTTTATTAACATTATTTTAGGATTGGAAGGATGGGAGCCTTCGAACAGAGATCGATAAATCGATTGAAAAAAATACTGTTCGTACTGGGATTTGAACCCGTAAAGTTCGGCATGGAAGAAAACACTGCGCCATGGACCCGACATTGCCACAGTAAATAATGGAAAGCAAACAGTTTGCAAGCAAAATATTTGTTTAGATGTCTATGGGCTATGGCTGATTAAGACGTAATGCCGATGTAGTATCAACTCTATGGCAAAATGTTTTTGCTGCTTAATTAATTGCTATTATTTTCTTAACCAAATCATTTCTGAAAGAAATAAAAAGTCAGTAGTAATGGCTTCTCAAGTTATCAACAAGCTTAATAATTATTTGAGGTAGTAAGATTTGAGTAGATACATTATTGAACTGTCTGTATTTGTTGAACTTTTGATATTTGAATTTGTCACTTTTAAAATATGGCTTGTACATATAAACACACCTATTGTACAAACATAGGGTGATTATAAATATTCAAAAACATATTGTATACATTAGCTTCATATGTATAGTAACGGTTTTGAATCGCAATGGCCGATCTGACGCGATTTGGATACACGAAAGAGGCAAAACGAACAAACGGCGGGGCCGTTTCGTTCTTTTTTTATATTTATTGGATTGAATTCTCATTCGTTGAAAAAAATAATTCCATTGTCGATGCAAGAGCGAAATAAACACATACAATAAACGAAAGGAGCGAAAAGCTGCAGCCGCGCAAAAAATATGTTTTTGTCAATCGTGTTTCCGATTGGCCGATCGCATTTCAATGAAATGCTAGTTGCGCGCCCGGGATAGGAGGAACATTTCGATTAATTCAAAACCAACTCATAAATATAACAAGAATTTTAGACTAACATAAAAAAATCTGCGTACATTTCATATCATGCAGAAGAATACGCTTTTCAAGATTAAACTCATTTATCGCAATCTATTCTGATTAAGACAACGAATTTATTAGAAAAGTGATTGAAATAAGTATAAATTTATTTAGGACAAAAGTAAAACGGAATTAACAATGCTTAGTAAATATGTGCATCAGTTATAAACCATAATACAACTCTATCATTTCAAAGTCGTAACTTAATAACTTACTCAAGTAAGACATATTTTTAAAAATATTTTTTTGGTAAGCCTTGCAATATTCTGTCTGAGGATGTTTTTTTAGAGAAACAAAACACGCGCCACAATTTGTACTACAACATATGAAGTAACAAAGTTATTAAATTCAATTTTATATTAAAAATAAATTTCCAAAATGTTATCGCCGAATCCATAAAAAATATTAAAATATGAAACATTAATATTTTTGATATACTGAAAGCATTTTTTCTCAACAGCACTCTGTAATGCAATATTTTTTTATCACTAGAAATCCATAGCTAGAATTGTTTCAGGTTTTAATATTATCGTTAAGCTATGAAGGATGTGCTTCTATATTTCTCAAATATTAAACCCTTAAATGTAAAAAAAATAATGAATTTAAATAGTTTTAAGTTGTTGAAATTAGCATTAAATTAAAACTTTGTCATTTAATTTGTTGTAGAACTAAGTAATCTCTAAATTTTGTAAAAAAATATGTATCATATTGATGGATTCCCATAATTAAATTGTGATTTACTTCTGCACTTACCGGCAATTTATCCTTGAATTGATCCTTATTCGTTCGATACTAGGAAAACAGTAAAACCCCACTTACTGTTGATATCAAGTGAGTTGAATAATTAAGGTACTGCTTTATGGATATCGTTTTATTTTTAATTGAATATTGCATAAAAATTATCGCACAGTAGCTGAGTCCATGGAAAAAAATGTATATAGTATTTTTGATATTTGAAGTTGATTAACAATATTATTGCAAACAAATTTCATATTTGTCGGCATACACGTGAACGTAAAGTCTATACAAAAACATAATAAAACTTTTTGTCGAAACCCGTAATAAGAGTGTTGTAAACATCACGGTAAGTGTAATCCTGTCGACAATGGTGTCGGCAGGTCGTCAAAGATTTTGGCATTGCCAAAAACCACACCATACAACGCCTCGCATTCTCATCTCCTAGTATCTATTCTTATTCCGTATAACACTTTCATTCACAACAATGCTACGAATATTATTTCTATTAGCCATACACACTATTGTTGAATCTTTGAAGATATTTTTATTATTGAAAAATATTACTTTAACAGTACTGAAGTAGTACAGGTTGTATGATTTAGGAAATTCTACCATTATCAACGGTTTGAATCATAATATTCAATGAACTATTTTGCGTAACTTATAGCATATTGTCTTAAAAATTGTACAAATTCGTTGAATATAAAATAATTATTAAAGACTTTAGGTGAATAATTGTCAAAAATTAAATTATATAACTCGATTTGCGTACATTTGATTCTCAACAGGTAATAATTATTATGCATTTTTGTCAAGTCAGATCCGTGGTGCAGTGGTTAAGGTCGTTAACTTCCGTGATATTTTTTTTTAAATCAATGTTTCTGACGGAGGTATATGTGTTTGTGATGTCTAAAATTTTATCCCACCATTTCAATCCTTTTAACAGAGCGTTGTGAGAACGATTAGTTAATCAAAGTTCTGTCCGAGCCCACATCCTTATATCCCTTTTCTTTTAAAATATATATTTAAAGTAACAAAGAGTTTTCCTTGAAAAAAATATTAAAAACTCTCATTAGGAGGCTATATGATACATATTGGAAGTGGTAATCGAGTTTTAAAAAGTTATTGTCTGCTTAATAACATCAATTTTTACGAGTTTGTAATATCGCAAAATTACACAATGATTCTAAGAAAATATTTGTCGATTTAAATGTGAAGTGAGACTAGACAATATACAGACGAAAAAGCTTCCAATGTTTAATGGACGAAAATTTTAATTGAGCTCTTATTGTTTTACAAAAAATCGTAATTGTTTTTATAATGTTATTTAAAAATTGAATGTAAGCTTGAACTGACGTGCCATAAAAAGCGTTTAAGAACGAGCACAAAAAGAATACAAATTTAACGTTTATCAAATATGCAATTTTACAAGCACAAAAAGCATGCACTCCGTATGGCAGTGACGAGAAACGCTGAATATAAAAGTAAATTTAAATTGAATTTGTACTCGTTCTCTAAAATTATACGCCCCAACACACCGATTCCATTTTGCATGTTCAGCAGAAAGATAAAAGCTCCATACCGATTCTGACTGTATTTTATTTTATTTCCAGCGTATTGTAATTCGTATGGATTACTATTTTTTTGTCGTCATAAAGTTTTGTGACAACGTTTTTGTGATGAGCATGGGCACCAGGTGTTTGCGCACTTGGATTAAAATTCGTAACGGCTAGACTCCGGTTTGATCCAATTATATTTTCATTTCAAACGTTTTGTGACAAAAGCGACCATGTTTGTCTATTCATTCGTATGGAAGTTTGATAGAATATGTTAGCTGGTCTGTCACTAGTTCAAAATGCTGCTGCAGCCATTGTGTTATCTATATGGAGTTCATTTAATATTTCACGATGCGGATTAATTGATTTTCGAACATATTTATAGTTCTAATAAACATAAAACGTTCGAGATTTTTTTTCATAATGCTTAAAATTTCACAACATAAAAACAAAACATGAGTTGCAGTTTTTGTGAACTTGATAAATATATAAAATTTAATTTAAGATAATTCAAGGACAGACTCAACAATTACTTGAAATCCAAGAGTTTATAAAAATATCTCAAAAAGAAAACATTAGTTTTGATACTAAAATAACTATCCGGATATTGAGGTAAAAAATATCAATGTATTTAGTTTCATATTTTTTTATAAGATGAGTTTATAGCTCTTTTGGAGTGCGCCATTTTTACCATATTACAATGGAGTTCTACCAAGTAAATGTCAATTCAATCAATAACTATTCGGACCTTTAAAGTACACGAATCATCTAGGTATGGATTTTAAGTATTTAATTCGGCTCGAATTTGATATTGAAGTTCGATCAGGCACCTTCAGTCGATATTTCAATTTAAAACAAATATGCCCTTTATTCTCCTGTACCAACGGACATGCTATCTATATAATTAGGAAGGTAGTATGTGATCAACGACAAGTATTGTCGTTGATCGCAAACTTCCATCGAAAACAATCCAATACTAGTTGAATCTGAGAAAAATAATATGAAATTGTCTATGCGCTAAGAAAGATATCTACAAGAACTTGACGTCAAATTTGATCAAGTTGTAACTCAAATGGCTTTATTTGAAATCAAAAAAATACATATGTAATTTAGCAGTGTCTTTACATAAATAAACTTCAGACATTTAAAATAATTTTAAATGCTAATTTATCTCATTTAAGTGTGATTTATTTGTTGCAAAATAGTTTTAAAAAGTTTTGTGCCATTAATAAATGACGCCGCTATTGACAATCTTTGTGAGAAGAAAATTTCATAGACCACTAAAAAAATATTCAGTATAATTATTGTATAACTTTACTTATAAAAACATTACAAACGATGTTAAACCGAATAAAGAAACAATATTATCTTTCAATCACACAATTTCTTCCCCTATTTCACATTAAAAAAAATATGTTAACTCATGTTTAGTCATTTATCTATACAAATAAAAACTAATGCACTCCGCTACTTATGAATATCGTTTTGTTATTTGTTCGTTCACTCTCATTTTTTAAATGGACTCTTTGTACAAAAGCATTATTAATGCTATTGCATGCAATGAATGGGCAATTGCAAAAATGTGTGAAAACATGTCGATTGAGATTTATCACTAAATATATCAGATCTGATAGGGTAGTTTCAATTCGGTATGTGAGTATTATGAGTCGAAATCACAAATGAAAGCGAGACGATGCAAAAAAAAATGTTATTTTTATTTAGGTTACCATCATTATTTAATTCACAGTTTATCATATTATTATTAATAATATGAATTAAGAAATATTTTTTGAGCTAAGTGGTATTTTAGAATAAAATATGCTAGATGTGTCGTATATTCTACATATTATAAAGAAGTGAAGTAACCTCAGTTTAATACATACATTATAGTATTGTCTACGTAAAATATAAATATGCAATCCACCAAAGCACCAAGTAAAGACCTGATAATACTTAAAAGTTAAAGGTCTAGGATTTTTTTATTTAACATTTTATTATTCAGCTGACTTTACCTCTAATGGACCCATGTATAATTAAATGAAATAACATATTGCTTATTTTAAGTAATTAATTTTAGTTGAAAAATAAAACACTCTTTTGTACACATTGCAAATTTATTTATTAAAATCACTGATGTTGAAAATACTCATGATGAGCGAAAACGGTCATAATCTTAATAAACAAGAAACGTTTATGTTTTAATATAATGGCTTCCCACAAAGTATTGACAGTGAAAACCTTCAATGTAATTAAATTTAGTTTCTGATACATTTTTCAACCAAAATATAATAAATACATATTAGTAAAAACACAATATTCCTTTGTACTTCATTCCACTTTATTTAATATGTCAGGACCGGTTTCGCTCATTACGAGCATCCTCAACTGTTGACGATGTTCGTAATGAGCGAAACCGGTATAATGCCTTTCCACCAAGTATTGACAGTGAACACCCTAAAAGTGGAATAAATACATATATGAAATTTTATAAAGTTATATGTTTCTTTAATGTCTTTCGATTGTTGGACAATTCTTCAAATCCAATTATTGATATTTATTTTCACAACGAATGATGAAATTTAAAACTAATACTGTTATTTATCTTCAATATTAATTTGATTGAAAACCAAACATTATGGTATTTAATAACTGTGAGAATCAATATATTTGTTGAATGTCAGTAATCATCTTAATATAAATAGTACATATCGGCAGTGTGATTAATTTCTCATTGCCTTCTATTTGGTAACCCATATATGTACATTCACCTATATGTAGTTACAAAATCTAGGTACCTCTACATGTTGAATATAAACTTTCCAAAAACCTTGTTTAACCTTCGACCTATTAATCTATCTTCCCTAAGCTAAGTTATGGTTTCCCCCAGAAATGAGAACAGCCATATTATTGATAAAGGTTCATACCAATGTTAAAAGAAAATAATATTTATTCAATTTTGTTTTACAATATACCGTAGAATACAAATTGTATTATATTATGTCAAAATAATTCTAATTTTCAATACATTTAAATTGTGCCTATTTTTTCGGCATAACAATTTGTGCGTTCAGACTAAGTAAAATAGAGAAGCAGTCAGCGATTGATATGCAAATTGCACCATACACTTATTATTTTTACTCGTTATTTTTACTTTTACTTTTATATTTATTTTTACTCACTTATTTATCAATTATTATTTTGTTTATAAATGAATAATTAAAGTACGCATTTTATGTTTCATTAGAAAATCTGATGTTATAATTTATTTAAAGTAATATAATAATATTATGTATGGTACGATATGGGCTGATGATAAAAAAAAACTATAAAGAAGGAATATGTATAGGTAGCTCACTAGATAATTTAAATTTCTGAAAGTAGCTCACATTCTTATTGAGTTTGGAGACCACTGATTTAGTTCAACAAATATTTTTTAGCTATTTTAGCAAAATGAATAATGGTTCTGACAATGCCAAAACAGGTTTTCCATATATTTTATTGTTTAGGTGTTTTATAACACTGTTTTTTTTTAAGATAACAGAAATTTTAAAATGAATTTATCTTATAGGAAGACACCACATTATTTTTGGTTTTATTCTGTAAGATTCTTTCAACAGATTTTGTTAACAATAAAAAACAGAAAAGATTTTTGTGGTTTATTGCTTAGCGAGTATTTTTGTAGATGCAGTTTGATCTTTGGCAGAGTTTCTTTATTATCTAATAACTTTTTTAAAGCTTATAATGCCGTTTATGTAATATTATGTAAAGTGCTTTAAACATTTGGTAGAATTATTTATAAATAACACATAAACTGTCCTAGAAGCAAGTAGCAGTCCTGGCCAAAGCCTAAGGCGCTTCAATAAATTATTTCAAAATGTTTTATAAGCCGCACACTAACTCCGCAATAACTTTTGCGATAGTCCAATGTGTAAATAACTACTATTTAACAACTTCGAGCATTTCGGTGGATTTAAACAATGGCTGGTTAGTAGTGCCCGTCCGAATCCCCCAAGATTTGATAGCCGCAAGTTGAAAGTGCAAACATCTGTATGTGGCGCGATCCGCTGTGGGTTCAGCCGAAGAAAGATGGTCCCCGGGATTAGCCGATGCTTCTGAAGGACGAAGTCTTGTTTTAGGGTCGGCTTAATCCCCGGCAAAACCGGGATATTATCCTTTGGTAGGTAAGACTGTTATCTGCTTAATGTTTGGTAAACAATGGGGACTTTGCATTGAGTATTTTGAGAGACAATTAAAGGGAAACTTGAGGTTGCGTTGCGTCTTCATGTGTGACAACTAAAATAAGATACCAGAATTACGATATTACAATAAATTACAGGAGAGATTTAAACTAATGTCGCAAAACTTGAAATGCAAACCCTACTTTGAGTAACCCGAGTTTCTGATGTTACGTTAAATAAGCCAACTAGCAGTTGCTAGCGCTATCCGTCCATTCAACGAGATCTGTTGTAAACGATTTCAAATAAAACTTGCTTTTAACCCGTAACATGCCATCATAAAAAATCACGTTCCCTGCCATGACGGCATCTCAGTTTCACTGTTTATTAACAGTATTTAAACCTTAGTTAGAAGCTAAAAAATAATTTTAAAAATGTATATATGCTAGAATACTTAAAATGATAAATACTTATTGACAATATTAAGAGAAATATTAAATGATTTAATGACTCAATTATTTACGATTGCATCATGGGCATGGAGGTGTTAAAGAGCCAAATTTTTATATACGACTAAAACTTATCCGCACTTAAGCCGTTGTTGTATTTATTTTTAATTAATATGTACATAATTAATAATTATTTAATGGTCCAATCAGGGATCTTCAGTTCAATGCGGAAAGTCTGGAACTTACGGCTGTACTCGGTCAAAACCAAGTACCGAGTATCACTTATTCAACGCATGAATATTGGCAGTGCTGCTTTACGGTTGCGAGTCATGAAATACAAAGTAACCGTATATATAATATATTGTGCTTTGGAAACTAATGCCTGCGAAGATTACTTAAGGTACTATGGTGTGAGGTTGTCAGGAAGATAAAGGTAAGAGTGTATTAATCAGCCACTTGTTTCATCAAAAATATATTAAAAAGCGACGATGGACTTGGCCTGGACAAGTTCTCCGAATTTTAAATGAGAGCTTAAGTCTGAATCTTTCATGTTTCATTAAGCAGCTATATGAATCTTGTCGTCATGGAAAGCCTCTGACAACCATCCGAACGATCTAATCGACGCAGCTACGGGATGTTGAAATGATCTGGAAAGAAACAAAGAGACTGATGAAGTCAGAGAATCTTGGAGGAATAGTGTGTTTGCCATTTACTCCGAATAGATAATGAAAAAAGATTAATACAATTATGTATATATATATATATTTATTAAAAAATACTAATAAAAATGTGGGTTGAAGTGTATAAACAGTTTGTAAACTTGCAATGAACTTATAACAATCATAACGGTCAGGTGAAGAACCACAACCGTGTATCAAAAAAATCTAAAAGAAATCTCTAAAAAAATGACATTCGACTATTAATCAACGCATTGTCAATGGCAACCACCATAAACGATATTTTTTTTTTGGAAGAGCGATTCATAGAGAAGCTTAATGATTGCCGGAGGAAATCTGAGTTACTTTTAGAATAGATACTTTTAGTTTGGTTAAATACAGGTTAAAATCATGCCAGATTTGAAAAACTTGTGATTTTAGAGTAGAAACTCTAGCTGTTTGGATGATATTTCAAAAATATCGTCATAACTAGATAAAGTATTTCATATATATATTTTTAATCCATGTCCGCTCCCAATGTGGAGCGTATGGCCTCCTAATGGCGGTATCTCAACAGAAGTTTTTCTACGAGAACTGTTTTTTACTCAGTCGCACAACCTCACTTTTTTCAAAGTGAGTAGTAGGAAAAGAAGGAAAAGGCTAGAACAGGACTAGTGGTTTGCTAATCACTATTGCTACACCCAGTTATGTGAATTTACATCAATTTTTGAATTGAATAATTCTCAAATTCACTGTGATCTGACCGGGAATCGAACCCAGACATGCGTGATCGGTAAAGCAAACTCCAACCAACTGGGCCACAGCAGGCAACAATTTTCATATTATAATATTTAAAAAATATTTTTATTTTATTTTGCTCTACTTTCATTCACATTTAGCGCGTTGAAAATGTCGTAGAGAATTACGTTTTACTTACAGCCAGTCATCGTAAATCGTTACAGTACCGTTTGTTTCAACAGTCCGTAAATTTCAAAAAAGAGAGTTTTAAGAAAGTACGATATGTATATATGGTTATTTCATTTTAAAAATATTTACAAGTACGATAAAAATTGTGGGTAAATTAGCAATATTTTAAGTGCTTTTTTTTTACCTTAGTGTTACTAGGATAAGCTATTACAATAACACTTTTGTAAAAATTATTGTTGACTAAAAAAACTTTGAAAATAATAATACCTGCGATTAAAAATATGTTCAAATAATAACACGGTAAAGTTGCCGCCAGACGTATAATCTCCCGTAAATCCCCCATGAGATGTGAGTGTAGCCATTTTAGGAGACATTGTGCCATCGTTTTTGGGACGAGAGTGAAAAAATGGCATTGATCTTACTAGATAGTTAGCGGTGACAAACTTTGCGGAGAAGAGATCACGATGATATTTTTATAATAATGTATAATATCTCATACAAATATGTCGTATTGTGTCAGTTGATCCTAATTCTCGGACACAATTCATGCGTAAATTGTCGCAACTGAGATATGCGACGGTAAATATGTAATACGTTTACACTCGGGTGGCATATTAATACGAAATTTGTTTATGTATGCTTTTTATTTGAAAACCGTTTTGATTCTGGTAGATTTTATGTTGAATATTTTCAGTACAAACGATCGGGCAATCATTTCACATGTTGAATAAGACAAATACAAATGCAATGGTTGTTTTCACTCCGTTTACTACGCATACGATTTTTCGTACACACGTTCAATAGTCAACATGATTATAATTAAAATAAATCTTTACCATAAATTTAAGCTAAAGATATGATACTGAAGAGAAGCAAAACACTAGGAATATAAAGGTCATTTAGTATAAAAGTGCTTAAAAATAATTGATATAAAAAAATATTTTCTAATAAGTCGAATATTTTATAATCACCTAACAAATTAATCGGTTTCCCCCAGAAGTTTACAAATTTTACGACTTTAAAACAACATTTAATGCTGCGTATTCAATATAATGATTTTAATATCTGATTCATTTATCTTCTGATACAATATTATATATTAAGTTTCTATGTGGAATTTTAATTTATACAGTTTTGTTACAAATTCTTGCAAAAAATCTGGATATTTATGATTATTGTATTAGTAATTCATGCCATAATTAATAGTTTATATTAAAGTTAGTATTCTACACTAGAAATTATAAAAATAATAATATACCTTCTAAAATATCAAACTAATTAGTAAAAAATATTGCAATTTTAGTTTGTAATAATCATCTTGGTTTGTGAATTTTTATTTGCCATGAGTGACGGAATGCTTTATAAAATTGTTACAGAAGACAGAATCTATCGTGCCGCAATACACTCGAGACACATCAGACAATAGGTGAGCGGTGTTTTTGTACAGTCTTTCCATGTTTTGAAAATAGTTCGGCCATTTTCTATTGTGACATCAATATTTTAGTATAATGACAAAAATATTTGTACATATTTCTTAATCTCTTCTCGGCATCGGCGGAATGACAAATTTGCTCTTTGGCGTAAATATAAATATCTGTTTGGCTATTATTAGAAAGTATATTTCAATGAACCATTTAAGTTCTAACTATTCATTGTACTCTAAACATATCTACTAAATATTTCTAGCATTCATAAACAAAACGTAATAGTGCGAGTTACGTAATGAAAAAAATGACATACAGTGGAACCTCTCACTCCACTTTTTGAAATACGGTTCCACTGTATTTAAAAAAAAAACAAAAAATATTTTTTATTAAAAATATTACAAAAATTAACATCCACAGCGTGAAATACATTTAGCATTAAAATCACCATTTTTTATAAAATCTGATACCTTATTAAGCAGACGGTAAAAATACATTTTTTTACAGTCAAAAATAAATACACATGATTAGTGGAACTTCATTATTGAAATAAAAAATGATTACTTTGTTATTTCATTGGTTGTTTTGTGAGGCCAGGTGTGTCAAGTGTTTCAATTTTTGCTGAATTGGTTAAAGCAAGGTTGTGGAGTCCTGAAAAATGAGCGGCTCGAATTTTTTTGAAAAATATTATTAATTATGTGTATTCACACATAATAGTCCAAAGTGTTGACATTGCATGCTTGGCTGACTAAAGATGATCTGATGGTATACATATTTATAAGTGAAAATGAAATTATTGAAAAAAATCCTCGGAGTCGGAGTCGTCTTTTTTTACACGACTCCACAGCCCTGGTTTAAAGACGTCTATAGTTTTTTTCTTTTCAAACCATTTCAGATTTCAATTATTTTATATAGAATAAGAAGGTAGATATCTTGAAAATTGTTAGTTTACGTCGGAAGATTTACTAAAAGCATTTCAGTGAGATAACAACCGAAAATCTTCATATTAAAACAAATAAATTTGTATGGTATTATACATAAGCTTCTATAAGCTTATGAAAATGTATGTGTATTCTTATGTAAGTCAGTATATATAATCTCCGTCGATTTCGTACAACAAAGCAAACCCTATTGCGCGATATTCAAAAGATTAATTATATAAGCCACCCCCACATCCACCATAATCTTATCCATTTTATTACTATCCCCGTCTCATTTTTGCGCGCATATCTACGCACGCTAGATATGCAGCCGTCTCTTTTTATGCATTTAAATCGGTGTTTTGATGAGAAATTGTGAGAAACTATAAACAACGCTCAGCGAAATGAGAGGCTTTGGACAGGCCTTTACAATATTTCAAAATATTAATATTCATATAGAAAACAAATTTCTTTAGAAAAAAAGGATTTGAAAATGATAACTTTTCCTGCCATACGAAAGAAAAATAAAACACAGTAAATGATCATAATGTACTTACGATTTATAGATGAATCACAATAACAAAAGCGTTGAAAGATTAGCAGATAACCAATCCTCCTATTCTCTTAATTATATTTTGTCTGTGTCCGCTCTTAATGTGGAGCTTACGTCCTCCAAATAAAGGTATCCCAATACAAGTTTTCTACGAGAACTGTTTTGTACCCAGTCGCTCAACCTCTTAAAAAAGAGTAGTAAGGATATACAAATAAAGCTAGGACAGGAGTAGTGGTTGGCTAAACGCTTTCACTACGCCTAGTTATTATATGATTGAAAGGGTGTGAGGGAAGACAACAAATACCCATCCATACCTTCGAAAAAAAAATCGATAAATGCTGTTCGTTCTGAGACTCGAACCCGTAAGATCCGGCACGGAAACCAACAACGCTGACCGCGGCGCCATGGACCTGACATATGATACATATATATAATGAAGAAATATTATTATATATTATCAATTGAATTGTCACATAATCTGTGAGTGCTGGAAGTCAGCGACTGGCTTAGAAGGGCAGATTATCGAGAGGAGTGGATTGGTAGGACTGTCGGGTCAAGAAGAAGAAGATTAGCCATTAAATACTAGAAACAACAGTGAAACACGTTTTAATCAATCACAAAAAAGTACACTGTGAAAATATTTCAAAATTTTAGTTCACTATTATATATCAGTTAGTTAACTAAAAATGGGAGTGTGTGTATATGATCTAAAATTGGTACATTGGTATATTGTCAATACATGTGAATCTAGTTTCAGACTTATTATTATACAATTGATAAAATTGATCTCATCTCTGTATCCTTACTTTACGTACTACAATATCGCAAGGTAGACTTGAGCTTTTTACAAAAATCCAACAGATGTCACACTTTACTCAATTTTAGGAAAATTATTTTGAATAGGTACTAGAAGTGTTTATTTTAACTTGATTTTAATATGAAAATGAAAAACTTGGATCCTTTTGGCTGACTAATTATTGTCTTGAAAACTAAATGGGTGAAATATTATTTTGACTTAAACTATCATGTAATATAAAAAGGCAAATTTTTGTTTATTTATTTTTATAATTCCATTATAACATACCGGGTAGTCAACGTTATTGTTTTCATCTAAGATTTTTACAAGTTCGGGTCACAGTGTGAATAGTTTCGTAAATTAATTTAGAATTTAAATGTATAAGCTGTAGCGATTGGCTTACCACTAAGCTCTGCTATAGTATCCTTTCATCCTAACACCCGTCAAAAAAGACGTCGATCAACTGAGTAACAAGCAATTTTCGCAGAAAAAAAAACATTGTTGAAATAGTCATTATTAAAAGTTCATACATGCTCTACACTTCGAACAGAAACAGTTAAAAATTATCATTGAATTATTTTAGTAATGCAAAACGCTTTGTCATTTACAAACGATAGTCTTTGTATTGTGAGTGACTGCAAGAAAGTTCATTCGAAGGGAGATTTGAGGAGAAACGAAAGTTGTCTGCCGTAGTCATCTCGCCTTTGTCTCCTCGCTTTCTCTAAATGTCTTCATTAATATCACGTCGCTTTTCAGTTATAATCGTTCCTCGGCAAACATTTTGTGAGTAACGCATGCTACAAATGAATCGTTTGTATACGTAGAATGCAGACGTCTTTATATTATGAAAGGGGTATAATAAAGACATCAGTTCAAAATTTGCACTTAAAATTCTCGCGTTTTATTATTATAGCTTTATATCAACGGCTTACAGTCACTGATTTAAAATTAATTCTTTAATTTGCAAAATAAATAGTGACACAGAAAAGTGCGAGGATGACAAATTAATATCTAAATAATATTTTGTATATTTTCACAGTAAAAATCTTCGATATTAAAAACATAGTGAATTATTTTAGATTATATGCTTATTTTAAAGAGCTTCATTGATAAAAACACTTTTTTCATCAGTTGAAAATGCTTGCAACTCTGGAATTATTATAAAGTAATTCTTTTTATATAAATATGATGCTTTTCCACAAATAATCTACTATTAACATCATAACATAAACATCATTTTTTTCATCTTCTCGTCGTCTAAGCCGCTTACTTTTCACATGGTAAAATTATTATTTGAATCTTGAAATATTAAAAATTTAAATAGTTATTTGGCAAAAGACAATAGTGCATTTATTTAAACCTCATTAAGAACATTATAAATAAATCAAACTTGTCGTTATAATTCTAGGCCAGTGGGTCTTAACTTTTTAAATTATCTGCACCTCCTTGATTCTAAATATGTATTCTTGTACCCACTTGAAAAATGTATTCCGATTTTTTTATTTCGGAAGTTATGTATATGTATTGCTAGATTTTTTTTTATTGAAACATGTATACATACAATGACACATAAATTTATATATTTTTTACGTATAGGTTGTTTTTTTAGTGCATTAAAAATATTCATTTTTTTATTTTGTCAAAATAGAAAATTCCCGGAAATGCTTTCTCGCATCCCAAGTTAAGAATCACTGGTGTAGTCCATAGAAGCAATATATTCACCTCTCTGAAAAAATTAAAATAAAACATTTATGTATTTATATATATGAAAAATATTAAAAGTGGTATTTAATGTTATTATTATGATGTTCAAAGAGACACTGAAATAAGTTTCATCTAATAATTGCCAAAGAAATTGTGGAATTTATTTACATTAAACATCCAAAGCAAAAATTCATTTCTCCCCATTAATCCAGTGAGTGAAACAAATTACTTGTGTTTCCTCCCTAACTGGTGCTGCGGATTGGCTGAGCCTCAAGGAACGAGCAACGCACCTCGCCAGATGAACAGAACCAGTATAAACGTGATAATTCCATTTGCACAGCTCTGAATATTCCATTATATTAAATTTTGTACGTGAAAGTGTTAATATTTCATTTTCAAGTTTAATTAATTCCCCCACTCCTGCCGCCGAGGCTGGGAGCTGAGTACGAGAACGCAGTGGTGCCTGTATTGGAAAGGGTTCATAATTATCAATTACCCCCTTATTTAGAACATGTAAATTTCGAGAGCCATTCCCGTTTCTATTTTATCCGATAAAACTTACTATAGAATCAAATAAACTAAAAAAAAAGTATGAATGTCATTAAGCCTTGCATTTATGTAACAATTCTGTTCGAAAAATAATTGTAATTACTATTTTTAGTAAATATTGGTAATGTCATTTTCGATGGTTTTTTATTTTGCAAGACATGCCAAAATGTCATATGACAAAATGCATTAGTAATAAATTCCAAATTTCAAAAAAGTGTTGAAATTGTAGAATAAAAATTATAGCAAAAAATATGACTAAAATTATTAGCATAATCTTTTTTTTTAAATTAGCGAAATGCAAAGGAAATTAAAAAACTTACAACATTTCAAAGTTTTTTGAATTAATAAATATTTGGTAGAATAATACAAATATAAAGTTTTAAAATGCCAATAACCAATATTTCGAAAGTTTAAATATTTTTTTGTTGCTAATTAAATATTTTCATCTTCCCCCTTCCAAAATTTGACTTATGAAAACCCGCCTTTGCGCAGGGGTGGCGGGAAAGGGGGTCGGTTTCATAGGAACTCAAACATCCCCAGTAGCTTGCGCGAAACAAATTGATTTACCTAAATAATTATTACTGCTTCACAAAATTTAATTGGAAAACTCGAGTGGAGGCTCCATCAATCATTTTCACATCCCACCTTCGCTTGTTTCAGCTGTATCCGCTTCCCAGCTGGGTGAGAATTCGCGTCTCGAGAGTACCACTTTGATAAAGAGATGTACTTATATTAAAATTTATCGATAATTAAATTTATTCGCAAAACTTTTGCGCTACATGATTGTTGTTTTCAAACGAGGCGCGACGAGCTTTTTCTATTCGCTAAGAGATGGCGCGCGGTGTACAGTGAATGCGTAAAATATACTGTACTGCTAGAAAATACAAATCTTGTTAAGGTAGATATTAAAAACTTTTTACGAAGCCTTAATTAATTCGAATAAAACTGCAAAACTATAACATATTATATTAAAAATCATATATGAATTATTATTTATATGATAAATAAATATTAACAATAACGAAGTAAATCTGACCATCGAGTATTATCTATTTATCAGATAATGTTGAAATTCGATATAACTGATTAATGTAAGTGAGAAGGGTATTTGTAAGAGTGGAAAGTCTGTTACATTATATTGTAAATTTCCATAAATGATTAAAAATATTGTTTTATTGAAATTTTAGAATTTATTTCATACAAAAGTTTTCTGCTATCAAAAAGAGATCAATAAAAAAACATATTTTTTTCCGAAAAACTATTTATTCGTTCAGACGTCTGTTATATCGAGGTTTCACTACGTGTATTTTTTTAGGAATACAAGTTAAATGAGTTTTTTTTTATATCGAAGTAATTACCAAAATTCTATTAAATGAAAAAACATTAAAAACTAAAACTTCTGTTTTAACAATATTTTACCGTCTGATTAATACGTACACAGTAAAAAAAACTACGCGTTGACAAATAAATATCAATTTAAGATTGTTAATTCGAATGAACCTTCTTCATTTTCTAAATAATTTAATTAAAATTTATTAACTATCCAATTTATTATCCAGTAGCTTAAAATACGACTCGCTTAACAAGAAAACAAATATAGAATATACGTGTGTACATTGAGTTTTAATGTTTATGATTCCATCCCGTATGCAGTGACATACCATGCGATGTAATGGCTTTTCGAAATGAAAGACATCGACTCATTTAGCTTAATTAACGATATATAATGAACATACTAAAATAACAATGCATTGCTGCAAAGACTCTCAAATTTTCAATCGGTGGATACAATTATAAACCCGGTATCCTGATCCTACGTCGAAAATTCGCCACTTTTTTTTGATATTCGGATGTTCGAATATTTGATAAATTATTCATTCATAGTACTAATAAAAATAAATAAATTATTGATCTAACTTTAACAAAAAATGGTCGTTAGGCGTCGTATTATATTAAGATATAAGTAATCTATTTTGTTTATTTGGACAACATAAAACATACGCAAGACTAGTTTTGTTAACAATCAAAACGCAAAAATTTGATTAAATAATGAATATTTACACATTTTATTTTTTGAGTGTATTCAAAAATTTCAATAGAGTTCGATATTCGAATATTTATTTATTTTCAATGAATATTTAAAATTCCTAATCGTTACTAACTCTAAAAACTAACGTTTATTCATTAAATTGCACACATAAATAAAAAAAATGATTCCCTATTAAAACAATTGTGTAGCTAAAAATACTGTAATATATATATGAGTGTTAAATATTTTTTTAATCAACACTTATTGAAAAATATTGTTTTTAAACTTTTAAGTTGGTTAAAAAAACAATGTCTAAAAATATTTCAACTTTCACAGAAAAATATTTTTTATAACTATGTGTATCGAGTCGATTTATGGGGAGCACTAAAAGTGTAAAGACCCAAAGTTGAATTATCGAAAATAATATTGTAAGAAGTTATTTAAAGAACTACTGTCAAGAATTTATAATCAATTGAGAACTTCTGGTATATATTGGATATGTCATAAAACACTGTTGACTTATTTTATTTAAAACAAGTTGAATTCTTATTTGCATGGAAACACTGACAGTCTAGCTAAGTCCAAAGACTAATTTCGAACTAATTGTTTTTTAAGAAATAAAAATATTTCTCACTGCAGTGTTTTCATTTTTTATCAAATTATAGTGAGATTCAAAAAATAAGATTTCTTCAGAATATTGATTATTGTGTGCCTAAAGAAACAAAGATATTATTTTTTTTCTTTTCAATATAACACATTTATAAAAAATAGATTTAACTTTTAAACTTCTTAGTACATATTTTAGTACTACAACGTTTTATTTTTACACTAATAAATTAGGGCCGTAATAAGTGAAGTAAGCCAAATGGTATTTTAGAAAAGGATAAGTTAGATGCGTTGTAATATTCTACACGTCTTAAAGTAAAAGTGAAGTAACCTCAGTTAACACAAATTACAAAACTGTTATCTCCGTAAAATAAAAATATACAATCCACAAAAACACCGTGACAAAAAGACGTGATTGTATTATGAGTCCAAGAAAAAAGTTGTAACATTTTACTAGTTGGCTCGCTTCACGTCTTGAGGGCTCAATTATGACTCTTTAAACTGTGTAATAATATTTTGATTAAAACTACTTTTTAGCATAGTTCAACATTTTATATCTGCAACATTCAATATTATTTAAAAATTAAAATAACTGTTATGTATTAAAAAAATCAGGAAGCTTTCCACACTTACAAAAGAAAAACTCAATCGTAACGAAAAATACTTGACCATTCTATTGAAGGGTCAATTTAACATTGATGTTTTGTATATTAAGTTAACAATGCTCGCAATGAGCGAAACCGGTCCTGAGCTATTAAATAAAGTGGAATAAAGTACAAAGGAACATTGTGTTTGTGATTTTTTAATAACATGTTAGAGGTGTTAAACATTTTAATTTGTGCTATTTTAGAGTCACTTATTGATAATTTTTACTGTTATTTGTAAATTCTTTTCAATGCTAATTGTTAATTACACCTTTTCATTTCAATTAGTTTTTGTATAAATAGCACTGTTAAATTTTATTTCTTATCAGTTGAAAATGCTCGCCATGAGTGAAACCGGTCCTGATCTTGATAAATAACGTGGAAATTAAATACGAAGAAATATTGTGTTTTTTCTCAATATAATGCCTTTCCATCAAGTATTGACAGTGAACAACCTAAAAGTGATTTTGTGTATTAAAGTAATCTTTTCAAAAACGTTGCACTTATTCCAGCGGGTATATTTTTTACAACTTTAATCCGCGGAGCTGATGTTGGTATTCAAAAATAAATTATCACAAGTGTTAAGAACGTCGCGATGTAGATCGATGTCCGTTGAATTGTTCATTGGCAAATAATTCAAAGTGACGGCTTTTACAACGTGCTTTGTTTTATTCTCAGATATATACTTTGCAATTTGTGGGATATTCTTGACTCGACCGGAATTCGTGCGAAATAAAAGTGATTAATGGTTTTAATATTGACGATCCGCACGTAAATTAATGGCTCAACAATAATTAAATATAAACGAGCCGTGATATATTTAAAAGCTTTCAAAGACTGATTTTTACTAGGATTATATTTATTTATCCTACTCAGTTATAATGCAGGAAAAATTGTCGATTTGATAAACAGTAAAATTCTTCAACTTTAATTTGTACAATAATATAAGATTATGAGCTACTGTAAATTCAGATAGCATTTTAATATTTTTCATTGATATTCTAAAAAGTTTTACTATTTTAGTTCTACAGTTATGATTTTATATATAGTTGATAGCTATTTCTGCGTATGCCTTCATCGGAACTATGTTTAAACTCACATTACCTCAGCTTTATAAATAGATTTTATATATTATATAAAAATAGTTTTCAACTATTTTTTAACAATATTTTTGTATAACTAAAATGCTTTGCTATTTTTTTCAACTTAATACAAAAGCTTTCTACCAAGTAAATGTCAATTAAATCAATAATATTTTTTTGTACCGTGTTAATAGCGGTGTTAGCTATTTTTGAGTTTTTTTTTATAGTTTAACTCATTTGATCTGTTGCGTATCTGTTAAAACGATTCCAATTCCGAAGTGTTTTTTTTTTTAATCATTTCCGTTTAACTTACATATATGTATACTTCTAGTAAATATAATAATTCTAATGAATAGTAATCATTTCACCAATCAATATAATAAATAAATTAATAATTTTTTAAAAAATGCGTCCTCACCATAAAATTTCCGACTCCGAATTCACAACTATGGTATTTAACGAAAAGTAGTCATCCGTTCAATCTCTCTTTAAAAAAAGGTAAAACAATGTGTAAAGAAGAGTACTAGTTGTTAAATTCGTACTATTTAAACGCTAACAAAAACTGTATAAAGTAGAGAGATATGAAAAATTATAAAGAAATAGTATCTTCATCTTTATCTCTGTATAAGTAACAACAAATACATTGATAATATCTGCTTCGAATAACGACTATCATTTAAAAATGTATCCACCGTAATTGAATTATATAATTATTCATAAACATATTTGTTAATTAGACTTTATTAAGTTTGCTTTTAATCTCTTGTAAAACAGAATTAGTATGGTAATACGTCTTCAGTTAATATTCTGCACAGGTATGAGCTAGTTTCTCTTTACCTAACTTGGCTTAAAAAATGTGGAATATGCACTTAGCATGTTTTCATTGCATTATTATTCATTACTTACACGACTCAATACTTCTGGATATTTTATGTATAATGAGAACTTACAAGAAACTGAGCACGTTTTGGAAACAGTGAAAAAAATTCTCGGTAATATAAATTTCCAAAAGCATTACTTTAAACATTTCGTATATAGTTAGTGGTAATAATTGCGTAAGTTAAGCATAGGGTTTGCAAGTCATAGATTATTTTAAATTTTCTTGACTAGAGATTCCGGGATTTTTGGAATTAAAATATCGCCGTAACTCAACATCAAGAATAATAAAAAAAAATATGTTTCTCATGTTTTTATAATAATAAAGATATGATAAATTAACATTTTTGTTTACAAAACGTTTCATTTTCCGTTAATTTTTGTTACATCTGTAGC
This sequence comes from Himalopsyche anomala, assembly GCA_031772345.1. NCBI lineage: Eukaryota > Metazoa > Arthropoda > Insecta > Trichoptera > Rhyacophilidae > Himalopsyche > Himalopsyche anomala. The sequence goes on from CM062824.1 coordinate 21,858,102, forward strand.
TATAAAAAAGTGTGTGATATAAAGCCGGGATAGAAATTCAGAAAGATTTTATAAAATTATTAAAAATAGTAGTAAGTAAAATTGAAAACCATATTTAATGAAATGATCTTCAACGTTTAAAAAATACATCAGTAGTTTCAAAACTTTTCATATATTGTTTTGAGTCCTTCTATTCTGTTTCGTTTGACAGATTAAAAATAGTAAACAGAATCAGCGGTCAACTGGTTAACGTCGTTGGCGTTAGTTAAGTTGCTCAAAGGTTTCAATCTCAGTAAAGAAAATTTCTTTCATTGATGTTTTAATCGATTTATCGATTTTCGTTCGACGGCATATTTGTATGTGATGTTTGAATCATATCTCACCCAACCGATCTTAAAGCAAAAAAAGGAGCGAGAGTGACAACCTTATCACTAGTTCAGGAATCGCTCTATCTTGATATACAAATTCTCTTAACCTTTTGGCTGCCGTAGAAAAAAGTACCGTTGTACCTAGCACGCCGGCTATAATTTGCAATTATAAATTTAATTAATTATTGACGATGTAACTCGTCTCTGACATATTGAGCACGACAAATTTGACGAGATATCTCGTCATTGGCAGCCATCTAGTTAAAAAAATACTGAGCTACTAACTGAGTAACAAGAATTTTTCGTAGAAAAAGATCAGTCGAATGCAGTATGTTTAGGTTGTACATGGTTAAAAAATAAGCATTTTGTACCTAAAAAAAATCTGTTTTTGAAATCCCGGAATTATAATAAAATACCAAGATTGCAATCCCTGGTAGAAAATGATGAAAGACATAATTTACCGATACAAAATAAGGTTTAGCGTATTTACCGTGTCGAATGACATCTTTGATATCATTTTGAAAGTCGTAAATATATTTTCGTATTCATGATACGTAATTAAATATGACTTCCTAGAAATCAGCAGCATTGTGTATCATCGCCGAAGCCTTAAAAAAAGCTTGTCACCAGATGACAAAAATGTCGTCACCTTTTGTGGAGGCTTCCCGAGATATATTTTTTTTTAATAAATCCTCACGTAGGTAAACGGTGGCTCCAATTTTCTGGTCAAAATGACAATTTATTCTTCATCGACTGTCCGTCAATACTGGGGTTATTTTGTATAATTAAACATGTATTGATTGGTATTCAAATTTGTCACGTCGATTGGTCGCATCACGACGTACGAAAGTCGATTCCGTTGCCCTCTTAGTTTACGTAATAATATAGCCTATGGATGGATTTTTTAGTCTCAAATGCAGCATTTTTGACAAGAAATGAGTTCTCATTAATAAAAGACTCTAACAATTACAGAACGTGCAATAATGACAAGAACGAAAAAAAATATTGATGAAAAAATGTTTTAACATTAAGCCACTTGGGTAGTATTAAAAAAAACATTATGTTCATTCAAGTTGCCATGTAAAATTTTATATTCTCATGTCATTTTGTTGTTAGTTTATAATAACTAAAAGTTGAAAGTGAATCATACATAATTGTTATAGAAATATTCTACAGAAAAATAACTTTAGGCAATCACACAATTTGGTTATTGATTGTCCCACCACTACCCATTTTTGTATGCAAGGGCTGTTTCACGGCCGCCTTCCATGGCGCAATAACGATTTAAAAAAAATAAACGAATTTAATCTTTATGTTCTTGGTCCAATATAGAGCTACATTAGATCTATCTTTCAACCATGTATTATTGTGATAATAGAATAAAAGATAAAAATGGTGTGTCAACGTCGTTGGTTGCAAAGCAGGACTATACGGGTTTGAGTCCCAGTGCGAACACCATTGATTTCTGTTCCTCCCACCATTCCAATTCAAAAATAACAGGGTGTAGCGAGAGTGATTAACCAACCACTGGTCCTGTCCTAGTCCTATTACGTCTTTCCGTACTCTCTTCGAATAAAAGAAATATCGAACAACTGAGTAACAAGCAGTTTTTGTGCAAAAGATATGTTGAATTACCTCCTTTAATAAGCCATGTGATCCACATTGGGAGTGTGCATGGGCATTAAAAAAAACGCAAGTATATTTGCAACATGACATATGTATTATATGTATTATTAAATGCAACTTCGGCTATCAATATAATTATCTAATGTTTCATTCAAGATCACACGTCATCGAAGGATACATTATATCAGTGGCACGTTGTTGTGCTATATTGCAGATGATTGTACATATTGTATTGCACAACGCAGCATCTTTCGTATATCTCATATGCGCTTATAGTGGCCAGCGTCTGTGGGAAATCGTGAGTTTATTGCATATATCGGTGCAGGATGCAGGCAGTGTGTGCATGTTGTTTTGCGGCTCACGAAGTAGGCGACGCTATTCTGTATTGTGTGGACCAGCGTGTGAGACTCTGGGGCGGCTGGACGCCCACACCCCTGCTCCTCTGTCCTCTCAGCCCCGCGTTTTGGCTGCTTCTCCCCTCCGCCCACCAGCTCGCCGCTTGCAGGCCGCGCCTCCGCCTAGGGGTGGAATCTAAGATATTGTTGTTATCTCCGAGTAACGAACGGGGTAACAGGTGCGTTTTCGTGCTCCTGCAGGTGACGATACCTGGTGACAAAATCGTCGAGCATGCGAAATTGGATTGAAACAAATTATAGTGATGATGTAAACAAACTTTATAGTTTGAAAGCAAATGAAATACAAAAGAAATGTGCGCCAAGAAAAAATGTATAATTGCTTATAATTATTCTATATTTATACATGTCTTCTTGGTCATTGCGAAATCTTTGGTCACTTCTAAATTTTAAAGAAAACATATATGAAATTTAATATAAAATGCGTATGGTATTTTGAATCCCTTGAAGTTTTATCTAGAATAATAAATGCAATCCTGAATAAATAAAGTAGAGCTAGCTTAACATTTATAGTCTTTAAAAAAATATCAATTTGATATTTCTAGGACGAATACTTAAAAAAATGAATATTGAAATCTGTAATAATCAAATTTGTTAGAACAATATTGTGTATAACATATTTAATAATGAATTCATTGTTTGATGATAACTGCTTTCCGTATTAGGGACCATCAAAACTATACTTTGATATAATACTTAGAATAATAAAACGATTTTATTTAAAGTTTAATGACAATTAATGTGTGATATTAAAAAAAAACTCTTAACGTTATTAAGATTTGAAAAATACCTTAAACACACTCAATATAAAATTTAAGCTCTGTGATTCGGTTGAAATAATTTTTTTCTCAAGTTTGTTAAATCAAATAAGTTTAAAATATAAATTAAAAGTTATGATGATAGCCAAGAGCTTATTCCGATACGAAAAAAGGTTTTTGATGTAATAACATTGAGATTGAATGTTTATCTGTCAAAAACTGATCATTTCGAAATATTAACATGGAAAGTTGATTTTTTATTAAAATAAATGATAATTGCATATAATGTACACATCTAAAGTGCCTAAATGATTTGGCGATTGTAATTTTGGAATTTCTGAACAAAGTAACACGTTTGACATGCAGTGAAAAGATAAATGTTTGACGATAAAATATGAACCGGATTGAATTTTTTCAGCGAGTCTGCTGAAAATTTTCTTCAGTCGACGCTCCGCCCTTTGCCGGGCGCCGGTCAGCGTCGCCTAGCAACGGCGGCCAGCGGCGCCTTATCATCATAACTAGACCGCCATCTTTGATAACGCTTACACACACAACCATACACCACGTACAGACGTGTAGATATTCGTGTCCAGGCAGCGCGTGCAAACTGTCTGCACACCCCACACCACCCTCACTCATACTTGGACATACTCATGCGAACATTATCATATACGACGCCGCTGTTGGTCCGAGAATATTCCATATATTGAGAAATTTTCCGTCACCTGCTCATGAGTATTTCTTTTCTCGCGTGATTTGCTTGATAAAGGAAAGTTTACCAACAATAGACTACACCTATATGAAACTATCTGTTCGATATATCAACATTGAATGGAATATCTATTTTTTTCAGGTAAGTAGTAACTAAACAAGTTCATTTGATGTCTTCAAAGCTATTCTGTATTGCTTGACTTGCAGCCTAAACGTTGGCTTCGATCGTGTTGTTAACGAGTTCGAATCACAGCGCGTGAAGTTTTATAAGGTCTTTCAACAGGGACGCTCTAAATTTGTTAGGCTATAGCAGCCATGTTGTTAAAGTGACATCTATCAATTTTGTTGTCGATTGTTTAGTAGAGTACGGAAAATCACCATGGAAGGTTATAGCATTGAAAAACGTGTGCAAATTATCAAATTTTATTATCAAAGTCACTGCTCCGTTCGAGAAACGTTCCGCGTAATACGTAATTTTTATCCTCGTCACAGATGTCTTGCCGAGTCGACTATTCGACGTTTGGTGGCCAAATCAGAGTCAACCGGTTCGGTAAATAATTGGCCAACACTAGTAGGTTACAGAAACTCAAGATGTGCTGAAAACATCGCTGCTGTGCATGAGAGTGTACCGGAAAACCCAAGGCAGTCAATTTCTCATCCAAGGATTTGGGTCTGCACCCGTATAAAATCTAACTAACCCAAGTAAACGACCATAGACAACGTCGTTTACTCGCTGGTTGGGCTACGGAGCAGTTGGAAGTTGACCCAAATTTCGCCAAAAAATCATCTTTAGCGACGAGGCCCATTTTTAAATGAATGGATACGTGAACAAGCAAAATTGTTGGATTTGGGGCGATTCCAATCCATAAGAAGTACACCAGCACCAAATGCATCCCGAGAAAGTCACTGCTTAGTGCGGATTTTGGTCTGGCGGAATCATCGGTCTGTACTTCTTCCAAAGCGGAGCTGGCATTGCCATAACCGTCCACGGTGAGCGCTACAGATCGATGATAAGCAACTTCTTGTGGCCTAAACTGGATGATGTGAATACCGATAACATGTGGTTTCAACAGGACGGCGCTACGTGTCACACAGCACATGCCATGATAGACATTCTGCACGATCGAGTGTCCCTTTATATAATTAATTAATTCTTTAACCGATTCACGTGTCTGCATTCAAAGGCACAGATGTTTGTTATGTCTAGGTTCATTCCTACTCATCCGATCTTAAATACAAGACGTAGCGAGTGGTAAGCTAATTACTGGTTTTGCTTAAGTCATATTCTTATCTTTACGAAAGATTTTGTAGAGTAATTTCTGTTGAGATAAGTTCTATAAGGAGTCAATATGATTCTCAGTGTGAGCAGACGTGCTTGCAGAACAGTGCTTGTATGGTTTGAGAGAAGCAGATCATTTTTTCTTATGATGACTGACCACAGGGCAGGAGTAGTCATTGTAAAAAATCCTAACGTATCCCTTTTCAAGACCGTGGAGCATAGTATAATTACTACAACCGACGCGAGTTGACTCTTTTTACTCTGAACACAACGTGTGTTGACTGGGAAGTCGATACATATCCCTAGCGGCATTATTGGAACTGTCCTAAGACCGGAGATAAACCGGGTTCAAGACAGGATAGATTCAGGTGATGTTAGTTCAATAAAAAAAGATAATACTACAATGCCAGAATGCATCAGATGAAAATCGACTGTCATTAAAATTATCATATAAAGTTAATAATCCAGTATGATTTAAAGTTTTAGGGTAATTTTCAATTCAAACTTAAGTTTAATAAAACGTCAATTGATGACGAATAAACATGTATTCAAGCCAGTAAAGCAATAATTAAACATCAAATTTACTTTAGACCCTTTATACTACAATAAATCAATATTAGAAAATAGCCGATTTCATATTAATAATTTAGATTTAATTTTAAGATCGGGTTTTTGGCACAGTGGTCAACAACGTTGGCTTCCTTGCCGGACTTCACGTGCTCGAATCCTAGTACTTTTTTAATCGATTTATCAATTTTTGTTCGAAGGCGTGGATGTTTGTGATGTCTAAAAACTCCTACCCACCATTCCAATCCTAAGATAACGTTGCAAGAGCGATTAGTTTACTACTAATCCTGTCTTGGCTCTATCCTTTCTATCAAGCAGTTCTCGTATAAAAGTTAGTAATACCTGCGTTAGGAGGCCGTATATTCTGAATAAAACTACGTTAATGTCTTTTTTTGTCCCAAACACATAATTGTAAAGATATTCTTGTCGGTTCTTATATAAATAAAAACCACAACAATATATTGGAAAATTAATGAAAACCGATTCTGAGAGTCAAGTGTTATAACATAATGTAATTTGTCCAATGTTAATCAAAAGATTAAAATTATGGCATAGTTAAATTGAATGAAAAAAATTCTTCCGCAATTTTCATTTGCCTTTATAGTGAGGTGATATAATATATTTCATTTCTGTTTCATATGAAAAGGTTCATAGTTATAGGATTTTTCTTTCACAAGGCTATTTGACAAATCGTCTCTTTGAAACGTTTCTTGTGTAAAGTGTCCGCTTGAAGAAACTCCGCATTACGCTGCGTTGTTCAAAATCCCTCTACATTTAGTAAGTCGCTTGAAAAAATAAACACATCCCAGTCAAAACGTACGAAAGATGCAATAGTGCATTATTGTACACTTAAAATAGTTTGTTGAGAATATGTTAACGATTCTAAATGTATGCATTATTGGAAATTAATGTTAAACATAACAATTTGAAATGACATATGTTTGTATAATATTAATTATTATCTTTAATAAAAAAAATAATAAACACTCGGTGTAATCAAACTCAAAACTATTCACTAAAACATCCATTACCGGACCTTTTTGCGATCATGAGATTTCGGCATTGAAAATTTTTCCAATCCCAGGATTGAGCACTGAACATAAAATCGTGTATTAATTCGGGATTAACAAATTTTTTCTCGGCGACTTCGAAATCCTGAGATTTTTCAAACAAATTTATATCGATTTCAAAAACCTAAGAATTTACGGAATTCTTAAAATGAAAAGACGCGAGACATTTTTTTAGCCCTTTCTCTAATTTTCTTAATCCAGAAATCCCAGGATTAGTACTATCACAGTCCCGGGATTTCGAGATTGGAGGCCATAGAGTACAACCCATAAGTGAACGTTGGGATCCGATTATTTTATAAAATAATTTGTTTTTCGCTTACTAAATTAAATTGTCTTGTCACTATAATTGAAACAGCAGTTGACAGTTTTGAAATATTTCATTCATAGTTACCAGAACAATTTTCGTTTAAAAGGTAAAGCTAGTCAACTCTCGTTATCCACTTGCTCAGGTATTTCACATTCTTTCTTCATCTTCAGTCACGTCGTCCACTGACGTTGATATGCCAGTGATTGAACCAGATGACCAGAGAAAATATTTTATTTATTAAAATATTTAAATAAATGTTCGTGAATAACAGCGTCTTAATTTATAATTATAGTGTGTAATTAAACGATTTTTTCTTAAATAATATAAAAAATAGTCCTTAACTTTCCGATGCTATTTAATAATCTTCTTGAACAGAATGACTTTTCACATGTAAGGTAACTTTGATATAGAATACTGTGTTACTGTATTTGATGGCTATCTGCAAGCTTACGAAAATATAAAAAAGCTTAGCAATATTTTTGTAAATCATCGAAAGAATTATTATAGGGAGCTATATATTTTTTTATATATTTTAATTATTCGTATTTCAGCGGAGAAATAAAGTATTTTAAGTGAAATGCAAAAATAAATAAATACTACTTCAACACAAATGCTTACAAATGTTTTCGTTATAACTTTTAAAAACTGTTATACAAATGAAATATAATATAGGGTAGGTAAATGTTTAAACGTCGTTCTGCCTCAAAAATGACAAAAAATATTATTGACTGTTGATTAGTAATTAAAATCAGTGTATTAATTAAATAATAATACTTCATTTTTAATTTATTTCGAGTGTGTATATCCTAATTATTAAAAGTGTCCGATTATATCGGAATTAAATTTGTTAAACACGATTTTCAACGATACCCTCGTGCAGTGGCGGCCGGTCAATGTGGCATTCGATCAATGCTCCCCTTGTATATGTAGGGGCGGTTGTATTTCATGAAATAATATTCAAACATAACATTTATACCATTCACTCATTTTCAATTCTTCATGTATTTATTACCTATAATAAATATTTTAGAAAAATATATTTTATTTTATTGAATTTAGAATGAGGCAATTGTATAAATGTTATTTTTGAATATTATTTCATGAAATATAACCGCCCCTGCATATACAAGGGGTACAATGATCAAATGCCACATTGACCGGCCGCTACTGCCCTCGTGAATACCGGTATAAAATAATCTGTACAACATTTTATTTAACAAGTTATCAATATATTTTTCTTACCTTTATTATATTATGTAAATTATAAAAAAAAATCACATATAACTTATCTTTATATAAAAACGTTGTTAAACTAAAGTCTGTGCAAAAATAAAATATTGAATACATGTAAATATTTGTGTGGTTTTAAAATTGTAAATTTAAGCATCTAAGACCGTTTGATAAACTCTTATTTCAAATTCTTTTGTATTTTGTGTATTTAATCGCTTAGGGCAAATAGTCAAACAACGTTTGTCATTAGAAGATTGACGTGACAATTTTCTTGGTGAAAAAAATGAAAAGAAACAAGATTTGCTTGTGAATGCTCCCCCACAAGTTTGAAAGCTCGGGCCGCAAGGTGACGGTAGGCATGCAAAGCGATTTCAGCTCCAACGCATTACATATTCAATGTACATTATATATCCATTCAGAGTGAAATAATCCTTTGCATAGGCTTCAAAATGTGCTATGGGCCGCTACAGCGCTCTATCATTCCTCTACCTAACAACGTTTGAAATTGAAATGATTTCAATAGGGTCGCTATAAGCCACCCCATACCGCGTTTTATCCCAGTATTATGAGTGGGAATTATACAGAGTGTGTTTTTAACCGATTTAAGTATTTGAAAATTCAAGCTAAGACATATGATTCATATTTTAATTTATTAGAGCACGTAAACTTCTAACTCTAACTCCTACTAATTCCAGCAGGAGTTGTTTTAAAAAATCTGCTTGTAAGTCAATTCATCAACACGTATTTTTGAGACAGAGTAAGATTTAAAAAATAGTACAAGAACGAGACATGGAGCTTATACAACACAAATTCATAAATCTGTATCGAACCTGTGAACACTAAAACAGAAAACAGAGGCGTTGACCGCCTGACTATTGTCATTTTTATATTTAAACTTTAATTATAAAATATGTACTATGTTATAACACTGAAATATAACTATAATATAACATAAATATAATATATGAATAACAGAAATATATTATAACTAAAATATTTCCTCACACACTTCCGATTCTTCAATAACTGGGCATAGCAATAGCAATCACTAGTCCTGTTCTAGCCTTTTCCTTCTATCCCTACTACTCTCTATGGAAAATAGCGGTTAAGTAACTGAGTAACAAACAGTTCTCGTAGAGAAACTTCTGTTAAGGTACCTTCACTATGTGAGCATATATATGCTTGACAATGAGAGCGGATATGGATAAAAAAATATGTATTTAAAAGTATAAGATTAACAATTTTAAGTTTACACTAAAGAAACCATTTATATTCACGATCACCGTTTTTTTATGTTTAGCAATATTGTATATAAATTATACGGTTAAAACAATATCTAATAATATAAAAATTAAATTCATAGCTTTGATGTTCTTCTAGTTTTGTTTTGTGCCACTAAGCGTGATAAAACCAATAGAACAACAGAGTGTTCACATATTCTAGGTTATTTTGTATTTTTTAATAGGATATTATAAATAATAATTTACGTGTTTTTTTTACCATTCTAAATTTTTATAAATTGATTTTTCAATCGATTTATAAATTTCTGTTCAACGGCATGGGTGTATGCGATGTATCGAATTCCTCCCTCTCACCCATCCTATCCTATAAATGGGGCGTATCGAGAACGATTAGCTTACCGCTAGTCCTGTCCTAGCCCTATCCTTCTATCTCTACTCTCTTTGGAAAAAGAGAGATTGAGCAACTGAGTAACAAGTGAGATTACTCGATAGGATACACTATGCTCGCATTGGAGGACAGGTTAAAAAATTCATTACGGAGTCCATTATAAATGGCATCTTTATTCTACGATGAGTTTGATGTAATTGGTTAAAAACATTCAGATTCTTTCATGAGGTATAAAATAAGATCTGATTTTTTTTATATATATTTTTTTAGTTATTTAAAACACGTGTGTTACATGAATCTTACACATATTGCTTAAAGGGTGAAATTAAACAGATTTTGTATGCACGTCCTGTATAAAGCAAGGGGTGCAAGTAGATTTCTGTGTACATCATTTGTTTTATTTCACAACTCGAAACATTCAAATGGGTATAAATGGAAATTCTGTCAAGCCTCCTCTTTTGACTACGCGCATTTTACGATTTCGATTTGGTATTTCGATTAATATTCCCGTTTATTTGCGAGTTGACGCGTTTTTTCTTTTTTAATTTAATTTTTTTGTATCGGGGTGTTTGTGAAGCACTCCATAGGCGCCATTGCGAGGGCAACTGAAGTGTGTATGTGTAAGTGTTTTTTTTTATATAATGCCTGATTCAAATATTTTCAACGGCGATTGATGGAAATTGAAAAGACGACAAATACATTTAAATGCTACAGTTCTACATCTATTTATACAAAAAGTTTATAAAAAAGACTCATTATTTTTGAAAACTTTACAACAAATAAACTTGATGATTTACTCTATCAATTCAATTTTGGATTACTTGGTTATTTGGACTATACGATGAGTACACATTTTATCACTCGATGTATAAATGTGACAACTTTCATTTTAATTTTTTTAAATTTGAATTATATACGATGCATATTGTTTTTAAAATTTTATTTTAAAATACAAATCTTGTTATATTTAAAGGGTTTTAGCTTTTGGTAAGTTTATTTGAAATAATCATATGAAATAACTTTTAAGCTAGAAATCATATATTTTAGTCTAGTGAATCTGATAACTAATCGATTCCATAGGCCAGTGATACCGCTACCTCATCTCACTCGGTTGCGTGGACAAGAGTTCGAATCTTTAAATGAACAAATATCATAAATTATTATTATGATCGATTAAGAAATTTAAATTCTGTAGTGCGTATGTCTGGGCAAGTATTTCATTTATTTCCACCGTACCTATTCGAAAACATCAATAAGAAATAATACGGTTTGTAGGGTAATTTATAAATATTTAAATAGCCTTCCTACATAATAGAACATAAAATTAACTTAACCAAAAGTGTTAAGGCATGGTAGCGAGAGTGATTAGTAAATCACTAGTCCTGTCCCTGCCTTATCCTTCTGGCTCTACTACTCTCTTTGAGCAAAAGAAGTTGAGCGACTGAGTAACGAACAGTTTTCGTAAAAAAATCTGTTGAGGTACCGCAATTATGAGGCCAGATGCTCTACATTGGAAGTGAACAAGGATAAAAAAATCCACCAAAAAACCACGTGATTGTACTTAAAAGTACAAGATTTCTTTTAGCATTTACTAGTTGGCTCACTTCACCTTTCAAAAGCCCATATATTAGTTCAACAGTGTAACTTGGAAGACGTTAATAAAAACCTAAGTCAAGTGTTTTCTCAGCACAAGCCATTCGTTCTGAGTATGAATGAACTAAGCAATGAAGTACTGTTTTAGAACGAATCGCATCTCCTACGACCAAATAGGATCGTCTCCCGTTTCTGCAATCCTGACATGCCCGTTTCAGTATTATTTTTTAGTATCGTGGATGATGTTTGTATATTATTATAAATGGTGGATGTGTCACGTTTCTTTCTATATTTAGCCAGGACTTGCGCGTGTTGTTTTTTCTGTTTATTCATTTACTTTTATGATCTTTTCCCTTAAAAAGTGACATGGATTTCTGAATAAAATATAATTTAAGTCAAAAAAAAGGGATGTTTGTTGAGTCTTTACATTCAACAACGATAAACATATCGTCGCCTATATTATAAGAACACGAAACACATTTTTTTGGTTGTGATCTTTTATATCCTTGTCACTTTTATAATGAACATACATATGTTTATTTTCAACGCGGAAAGCATTACTAATTATTGTAATACCAAACGCGAGTAAAAAGTATTTATTTTTGCAATAATATCGGCTTTTGTCTCTCCTGTCAAATTTACACAAATTCAAGATAGTTGTTTTTGCAGTGTTAACGACGATATATTAAATAATATGTATTATAAAGCTTGAACGCCGTAGGCGAGTGGTGACGATTCAAAGCATATTGTTGTGCGATTTCACAAATTGAGTTTAAAATTAGTTATCAGTGACAATTTTAGAATATTTCAATATATCCTATAATTTTTTAAGTAAAGGGTATTTGGTAATTAGCTTAAAATTAGTATTTTCTATAATAAAAATTTCTATCGATAAAGTCTCGACAAGAAAGGTTTAACAGCTCACTTCTGACTAATTTTTGTCAAATAGATCATGATAAATGATCTTTGTAAGTATATGATAACTCAATTCATCCATATATTTGAAATGGACCTAAAAGAAGCTCAGCGGCAAAACTAGTGTACTTATAGTACTTAACTAACCTACAGTAAGTGTATCTGGTCTACGCTTATTCACTCCTTATTTGATTGTGATTGTATTTGTTATAATTCATGAACGTGTGAAACAAATTGCAACAAGTCGTTGTATGTATTGTATAAAATAATTATATCAAAGAATTTTCTATTTTTTAAAAAATCTTAATAATACAAATTGAATTCTCAATTATTTAAACATTACAATATTTGATGTTTTATGTTAACTCACTTCAAAACACATGTATTACTTTCCTTGAATAAAATTATTATTTTACCACTATTGGAAACACTTCATTAAAAATATTTTTCGGAAGGTTTACGTATTTTGAAATTATTTATTTTTTAATGAGTGTGATAGAAAATGGACAGTTTATTTGCTTTCTTCAACTTTAAGTTTAATAAAATATATAAGCTTTATTGCTGACGTCATAATGTTTGTCTGTATTGCAAGTATTGAACATTCTTCTGAAAAGTAGCTTTTTTAAAACCATCCTCAGTTGCAACTGCTTTTGTCCGTTTATAAAAGATTTGCCATTAAAAAACGTGACAGATATGGTAACTATTAAAAAAACTTTTAAAAGAAGAGTTTCTTGTTTGTCAAGACGTTTACTTTTATTAAGAGCGATTTAGGAGTGAAGAAAACAATGTTACCGACACGGAAAAAACTCAAGTAAAATGTAATAAATCTCTTTCGGTGAAATACTTGCATTTTAAGTTGATTTTGAAATCCTTACAATACTTATCTCGATGGTAATTACTAATTACCCAGCCTGAGTTGATTGACGTGGAGTATATCGTGGCACGCCAGATGTCTTTCGAGGAGACTATTAAAAACAATTTTAGCAAAATAGTTAACTTTGTAATGTTTTATCATAAAAATAAATGATAAAAAATTGTATGAGCGTAGCTACCAGTACGTTGCTGCATATCGTTAGGCCGAACAAGGCGTATTTTTCCGTTCGTGCCACTCCATAATTGGTTTACAAGGAGCGGCGTGTGCGCGCCGCGTCATGTTTTTTTCGCGACTAATAACTCTGTCCACGCTAAACGTTTCGTATGCGTTTATAAAAATACATTAAAAACAGCAACACTTTTACGACCTATTCATTTTTATCGTGTAATTTCGACGTCACAATAAAAATTAAAACGTAATGTATGAAATCAAATAACCGTCATTTTAAATGAAGAAAAAAACATTTTTTTATTTTCGGTGCTTCTTCTTTGCGCGCGTGTCGTAAATTTGTTATGATTGAGACTTGGAGGGCCATCACACACGGAAATGCATAATACATAATATATAATACATTCTAAAGTTGTCACTGGATACTAAGCCGACTGATACATCATCATCTGAACATTTTGAGTCTGAGTTAGAGTATTTTTTTATTTGAAAGCCGGAGTCGGAGTCATATTTTTTTACACGACTCCACAACCCTGTTAATAAAAAATCAATTCTTTGCTTCAATTAGAAAGATTGTGGTGATGAGTTTTTTTTTGATTAACAATTGTATATTTTACAAATTATTTCGAGTAATGATTTTCTTTTGTTGTTCAATTTATTTGGTCAATCTCTTGTAACGCAATTCAATAGTTTAACCATTAAATGCATGGTTTTGCATGTTTGTAAAAAAAGTGTATTTTAATTATGTACTTTAAGTAAAATCTATTATGATCATGATCATTGTTCAATAATAAATTAAAAAAAGATGATTGATAGTGATGCTCACAAATTATGTTTATTTCAATTTACTTTTTGTGAAATTTGGTTGTAACACTTTGTCTGGGTAAAGGGTTGTTACTTACATTATGATAATACCAATTGCTGCGAAAAAAAAATATTTTGCATTAAACGTATCCCCCGTAAAAAGAGAGGCCAGTGCTTGCCTCTTTATGCTATCTGTAAATGTGTAATCAACTAACATTATGTTTCGTTTACATGTTATTGATTTCACTGCGGATCAATCGTAATTCGTAAAGTTACATTATTTCCAAATCATACATAATTAAATATTGTTATTTTAACCTCGAGCCATTAATAATCTATATGTATTTAGTAGTTAAACCACAGAACTGATTATTCAAGTATAATTATAACAAAAATTTACTTCAAATACCAAATATTTTCTGTATTTTGTAGCCATAGATCCTGTAAAAGAAAAATATCCCACTCGAATTAAATTATAAATTAGAGTTTACAGACCAGTGTTTGATTTCAATGGTATTTTCTACTTGAACTGGTATTCGCTGGCCAGCCGGTGTCCCGTATCTTTGCTAAGACAGGTATCAGGTTGATAGCGATTACATATCGAACCGGCTGCGATATTATTGTCTCTGTAAAGGTTTGTGTTTATGAGCTGTTTGTACGACAAAGTGTGCATCTTGCATCAGATTTGATGCAATCGCATTTTCACAATAAAACTATTAACAAATGACGTTTTTCATAACAAAAAGTATTCTTCGCTCCATAAAATATTGTTTCAATTCTAAATATTAATTAAAAAACCAGCTAACACATAAATTAAGTTACTTTGTCAATCAAATGATATTAAAAAGCCTATTTTTATTTCAAGTGTTTTTTTTTAATTTGATATGGTTTAAAGTACAGCTACATATTTATTACTATTATTTAAACCCTCAAATTTCTAGACTATACCAAAACAAAAAATAGCTAACATCGATAATTTATCTATGTAAGTAATTATTATAAGGGTAATATCTTCTTTCAAAGGTGGGAAATTTCTACATTTACTAAGAGTAAGATAATTTATCAATTTCTGATATTTTAATGTAAATCTTAAATTTATGGTTATTGTATCCATATGGCTAATTACAGCATACTTTGTATTTATTAAGTAATATGTATACGAACACTGATTTTTAAATTATTTTTAAGAAACTAAGAAAATAAAAGAAGAGTTTTCAGAGAATTATGCGAAAATAAATTATGTGGTTAATAGCATATTAGTAAATGTTTTTGATTCCACACCCTGTAAAATAATTTATTATAACAACTTTGAGTAATTTAGTCAAATTCGAATAAAACACAAGAATTAACAGGTTTGATTTTATAATGGTAGATGACACCATAAAAGAATGTTTGAAAAACGTTTATCTCGCTATTTATTACCAATTTTAATACAGTCATAGAAAAGCTCTTTCAAAGACAACATTGCGTTAGGGAACAATCCCATTGAATAATGATCAAGTTTTGTTACGTGGTTTGATTGAATTTTGATTAGTAACATGTAAGACTTTAAGATAATAATCGTCGCAGCGTAAGGAGTATAAAAATTCTTAATCGACACACCGATAATACTATCCTCCAATATCCAACGTAAGACAAGTCATTAGCATACATAGGATGTCCTGGGTGTCCTTTGGTCCCACGGATTCTCATTGCATCGTGACGACACGATCTCCTTACCTGCTCGCTACTGGTCGAGTTATTTCTGAGGATTTTAAGTAAAACAGTCGCATTCAACAAAGTATGTGACCACTCTCGAGTAACTTACAGTATACAGGTATGCCTCTTTTAATTGAACACACTTGAAATTGACACTTTCTTCAACGATGCGAGGAATTGAAATATCTGCTGTCAACGGTGAGATAAATATAATATAAAAAAATTGATTACAACAAGATAACGGCTATAATTTTAATATTATATTTATTTTGGTAACTTCTTCTATTACAAATTGTGACGCTTGTATAGCCTCTTTAATAAGAATCATTGGACAGAACATCGCAAGGTTTATGAATAAATTAAAAATTGATCTGAACTAGCTGTAAGCCCGTTGACCTCAACGGGGGGATTTTTGTTGCATTTTTAAGTAGTCAGAAAATTTACAGGCGTCAAAAATAAATTACAAACCTATTTATTGAATAAGCCAGAAATTCTGATAGTAAAAGAAATATATCTCGGGGCATATACCGACAGCCCTGCCCTGCAGTATTTAAATTGTAAATTATTTAATTTTTGGAATAATGTTTAAGTTTGCTAACAACCATTTTTCGTAGTAGCAAAAATAGACCTCGTAAATTACTTAATTTTTGGAATAATGTTAAGGTTTGCTAACAATCATTTTTCGTAGTAGCAAAAATAGAGCTCGTAAATTACTTAATTTTTGGAATAATGTTTAAGTTTGCTAACAACTATTTTTCGTAGTAGCATTTCGGGGACCGTCTTTCTTGACGTCATCGAAAAGGCGAAATCGCGACCATATACAAACGAAAAAAGTATGTCTTTAGTATGAATACAAAAATGGTGACAGAGCGGGGCTGGGGCGGAGGAGGGGGAGGGGAAATCGGGACAATTTACAGACGGACAGACGGACGGACATTATCGACTATTAATGTATAGATTTTTCGGTTATAAGCTTCAAAATAAAGGTCGAGTTTTTTTTTATTAATTAATAAATATTTTTGTTGGACTTGGCAGTGTGTTTTTTGAAACTTATTTTGAATGAAATATCTAAAAACAACTTCTATTAGCAAATACAGATACTTTATTGGATGGTGTTATCATGGTATTCTGTATGCTTGTAATTATTTATCATAATATTTACTACTTTGAATTTATCCATAAATTATGAGACAATACTAGTAATTTTTTCGTCGCTAAGTCTTGGTAAATTGTTTTTGGGAAAAACTTAGCAACAACTCATAACGTTAGTTACGCCACGGAAAACGTCTGTTGGAGACAGATGTATGGCCGTGGCGGGTGGTGGAAAGAATTGTTCATTAATAGTTCAAATAATATTATTAAAAAAGCAACTAAAATCAAAATAGCATGACTTTGATATAAAATAAAATCTGTGTCTGCCTAAAAATTTTCTTTTTACAACACCATTCATAACTGCACTGCATTTAATAAAACAAAATGAATATCTACACGCCCCGATGATGAAGTTGTGCTTTATAAAACATAGCAAAAAACGAAAGAAACCTTACCTTTAGTTGAGAGATATATTAAATAAAAACTTATCGTAGATTTAAAATAAAGTTTATATTTCGTGAAAATAAACTTCGAATAATAAGTCACTGCTGCCACAACTCGAAATAATAACTCATGCTTTAAAGAGAGTCATCAATTTGAAAGATAAAACAAAAATAAAATAAATTAAAATTGGGACCAGGTCGTCAAAATATAGAGAGAAAAAAAGAAATATTCATTTCAAAATTAAAATATTGGTTGCCACGGAACATCAAAGAGGTCAGAGTATCCATATTAAAATCGAAGGGTTCCAGCCTTCTCATGTTGGACGTATAATATGAATGCGAAAAAATATTAGAATGTTACCTGTTGTAATATTCTCGGTATAAATTTCTGGCCATTATCATTTTTAATGGATATGCTTTGATAATTAAAAAAGCATCTCGAGGCAACACTGCAAGTAAGTAGTTCTATTGTAATATTCTTAAGCGGCGCACAGTAGCCGGAAACTTATTAAAAAGTCCACGTCATACCGTACCTTTGGACATTATACTACTGTGACCATAAACGATTTAATTAATGTTTGAACATAGTTTTGATATCGATCCTTAGTTAGTAATATTAAATAATCAAATATGAGGATTAAAACACACTTTATTTTATTGAATTATTAATATTATTGAGTATAATACCGATATTTTTTTTTTATCAAAAATTTTTTTTTTTGCTCATTATAGACAGCGGTGGGCTGCCAATATCTTACCAAAGGGCTTGGTAAATGTTATCAATTTTTTTATCCATGTCCGCTCCAAATGTCGAGCATATGGCGTCCTAATGAAGGTATCTCAACAAAAGTTTTTTCTACGAGAATTGCTTGTTACTTCGTAGCTCAATCTCTCTTTTCTAAATAGGGTAGTAGAGATAGAATGATAAGGATAAGATAGGACTAATAATTAACTAATAGTAGCGTGGGAGGCAATCTTAAGACATCACAAAATACTCATGCTTTCGAACAGAAAATAGATAAATCGATCGAAAAAATACTGTTTTGTACTGGGACTACAACGCTGAATGAAAAAATTAAGGGTCAATTAATTTTCAAATTTACCCATCTCCAGAAATTGCAGTTATGTGATGATTTGATCTAAGACGAATAATTTTCTTATCTTAACAAGGGGCTCGCCGGCAGCCCCAAAATTTAGCAAGGGGCTCAAGCGAGCAACCCCGAGCCCCCCAGTCTATCCCTGAATAAATAACATCACCAAATACTGATTTATGTTATTAACGGTTATATAGAAGTTTCAATGGTTTCATTGTCTCTAAATCATTATATTTGTGGTGGGTTCGTTAAAACCTTCACTGGACATAAGCCTAAACGGATACACGTTTAGCAATATTTAAAAAAATGATTTCTATAGACGCAAGAAAGTCTGATTCGAATGTTTAAATGAGTTACGATGTAACTTTTTTTACATTGCCAAAGATTTTGAAGTAATTAGAGTCCTCTAATTGTTAGGTGCGTTATTTTAGCGGTCAACATATTAGTTTTTTTGATGCTACACTTATCTGGTGTAGTTAAAATAATTTAAATTTGTAGTGCATATTGCTTATCAGTCACTCTGTAAAGCATCAATTGTAAATTTGTAAGTAACAATATTTCCTACACCATGTGTGCAGTGAGAAAAAGAGCTAAGATTGGCAGCGTATCTGTATTATAGTCATTGAACAAAGTTTTTAATATAGTTATTAGACTGATTACCTATTTTTGTCTTTTTCATTTATACCATAAAGGAGCAAACTGAAAGAAGTTACATCCAATCGAAACAATAAACTGAACAAAAAAATCATGATGACAATGTTCGCCGACCGCTATTTTTGTTTGAAGGACACATGCAAGTACTTTGTATTTGTAGAAAAGATTATTGAATTCTTTACAGTCTAGTAAGCTTTTAAATTATTTTCGAGGAAATACTTGTATAAAACAGGATTCAAAATTATTTTTGTATAAAATAATGGTCACCGCTTATACAGTCGTACTACCAAATATATCGGACATTATTAACCAGCCCTGTATGATTTTCCTAGTAAATAGTTATTGTCGGAGAAATCTTTTACGAGCCGTGTTACGGTGGCTTGAAATATTCGACAAGAGTGAAGAATGTGCTCACGTAGGTAAGCAGGGCAACCGAAAACTCATCTTTGTTTCCAATTCATTGGAATTCGACACAAACGAAAATAGCGCGTCATCATTACCCCATTGTGCGTCGGTATGTTTTTGAATTTGACTATAAACTATATTCACGCCGACACTAATACGATTTATTATTAAATGAATTAATTAACAAATGAAATTATAAGAGTAGCAAACATTCAAAAAGTGATTTGTCACAAATTTTGATAAATAATAAAATCTATGAATGGAAATCATAATTAATGTTAAAAAAAGTTTTTTCCTATAAATATTAAATCATAACGTTAAAACATTCAAGCAAACTGTGATTTATCCAACACTCAAATCATTTCCCAAGCTCTTTATTTGTGTGACGAATAACTTTTTGAATGTTTGCTCCTCAATATGTCTATAAATTAAACAATCCGTTTGCTTAGATTATACTAAATAATATTCTTCATACGGAAAAGTTCAGTTATTTTATAGAAAAGATATGTCTGAAAAGATATATATTTATATATAAATATAGCGCAAGCACTTGTACATTTAAGCCAAGCATGCACACACTTTTTCTAGTGGGCCCTATGAAATGATGTGTTCGGGTCGCAAAAAATAGATTTCAAGTAAATTTAATCCTCTTTTACATTGACCGTGTAATTTTGAAACTATGCAAAAGGATTATTTAAAAAAACATATTGTGAAATATTTAGGAACACATGTTGTACATATTTATAATTCAAGTCATTGCGATGTTTGTATTTAAAAATTTAACTATTACTAAATCTTTAGAATTTAACATCACATTTGAAGTATTAAGTTAAAAGACGAATCCAAATTTTCTTCAGTAGGGTTATTTCTATAAATCGATTTATTCTGCGTCAAAAAGTTAGCCCCCATTTGTGAAATTCAATGTATTCAAAAAAATATGTACTTTGTTAATTTTACAACGAAAAATTCGAATACCACAAAAATACAAACAAGCCGTGGGATGAGCTTTCTGATCTAAACAACATATTGCTTGAATGAATATATTTAAGAATTATAACACTTTATTTTCCAGCTTTTAAGCGAAGTTATTTTTAAAAGAAATAATGTTGAGAAAACAACACCGTATGCCAGAAATATGTTTTCAGGTAGAGAGTTCCAATGGTGTTCAAAATCCACTTACGTAAATATAGTACTAGACATCTTTGACGGCTAAATCTTGGAATAAAGGAATTATTATATAGACGTACAGTAAAGTTGCTACAACTCACCAATGTACATATGTATAAATAATGCTGTCTTTCTATTTTTCTCCTTAAGGCATTTTAATATGAGGGTACGTTGAATCGCTCACTATTGGTTGAGTTGTCATTTACTTAGTAGATTTATAGCATGCCAATATTTTAACAACAATTTTATTTATTGTTTTTTCTCTTATATCTTTCATAAAAATCAAAATTATTTAAAACATATCTCTGGTTTGTACCCCAAACAACAACTTGTTTCATTATGACTTTAATATTTATTCTTATTTTGCGTATACGTGTGCAACGCTTTTATGTTATTCGAATAACAGGGCCTCCAAAATTTATTGCTTCTGGGGCATCCAAAGTCCGGAGTATGCCACTGGTAGCAGCCGAACGAAAGTCTTTAACAAATGACATTTTGTTTTGACCAGATTTAATTTACGAAGAAATATACAAAATACACTAAATATGATTACATATTTGAAAAAATACAAATTTTGGCATTTGGCATTATTAGGCATTTAAGTACACGGATGAACTTGTTCTGGCTTGAATTTGAACTTGTTTTTAGTGGAAGAATGTATGGAAATGTTTAGAAACAAAATTTGAACGATTTAAAATTTGATATGAAAATTTTATCAAGCACCTACAGTTAAAATTTAAAAAAAAAAACAGCTTGTGTTAATGTGAGTGTCTACGTGTTTATGTGCATTTAATTAATCAATTTGAGCGAACTGATTAAAAGCACATTCCAGATGTGTGGTGATAAAAGCTGCCTCAGTGAGTCGTTGTGAATTACGTCGATTTGATAAGCTCCCGACTTGATTGTATTGTTTTTTGTATCGTATCACGATCCATTCAGAAAACTGCTGGCCGCTAACGTCCATGGAAATGAATCTCCTTCCTGCAGACGATCCTCAATCTCAATAACCGAAATAATAATGGTAACTTCACGCATATCGAAAACAATTACCTTTTAGTTAATGCTTCGCCGAGGTGCTTTCGAAGG
This sequence comes from Himalopsyche anomala, assembly GCA_031772345.1. Classification (NCBI taxonomy): domain Eukaryota; kingdom Metazoa; phylum Arthropoda; class Insecta; order Trichoptera; family Rhyacophilidae; genus Himalopsyche; species Himalopsyche anomala. The sequence goes on from CM062824.1 coordinate 21,880,032, forward strand.
ACAAAGTGTCAGAGGCATCCCAAAGCTCCAGAAATTTTACAATATTTATCATTTTAATACGTATGTACGTATCAGATTGGATTTCATATTACGAAGAAAATTTATGGCGTTTAATTGAATAATTTAAATTTTTAAGCAACCTCTTATATTATATTATGCAATGGCATCGGCTTGAATTTTTATTAAAATATTATTACATAACCGTTTTCGCTTAAAACGTGGATCATATGGATTCCTCATAAAGTTAATAAAAACAAAAAAGCCTAAAAAAAATCTTTAATTTTTTTTTTCAAAGATAGTCAGGATATAAGAGTATAGCTAAGGCAGGGCTAGTGGTTAGCCAAACGCTTCCGTTGCGCTCTATTTTTTTTAATCAAATGAAAAGCAAGATATTTTTGACATTATCTATGTCTTCCAATAAAAATGCATTAGTCCATTGAAAAAAAAATATATGTTGCAGTTTTATTACAGCTTTTTTTCCCTTTATTTTTTTTGTATTAATTAATAATTTTTAAATAAATTATTGAAATGATTTAGGTTTTAACGGCGAGTTAAGCTGACGATAACGCAAGCTGAACCATGAATATTTAATTTTTAACAGAAAAATATTTTATATCTTACAATAAATAATTATAACCTGCATAGAAGAAATTAATGAAACGCCAAGGAGAAAGGTGATAGTGACTTCAGTTTAACCAAATACTAATATTTGATCTATGATTTTATATAACTGAATATATTTCTGATAACGAATCTATATTTAATTATTTAAAACTCTTTTTATCGGCGTATCATTCAAAACATTTAAAAGAGTTATTAATTGTTTCAAAATATTTTTGATCAATTATACATAATTGTATGCGGCCAGTTTTTTTTAGTTTATATAACTGAATCTGAATCATTAATTACTTTCTGACTACGTAAATTTGATCTATATTTAATTATTTAAAACTCTTTTTATCGCCGTATCTTATGAATGAATTTAAAGGTTTATTATTATTTTTTAAATATCTTTAATATTTTATATATAAATAATTGTTCGTGATGGGCGGCCAGTTTTTTTTAAAAATAATAAAATACGATGATTTTAGAAGAGAAAATATGGTAAATAATATAAAGGAATTGCTATATTTATTTACCTATGTATATAATTTATTTTTGAATTATTGAGTTAGTGAAATTTTAAGTACATATTTGTTTTTAGTACTGAAAATAGAATGAACTTTAAGTGCCACGAAATGACAATTCTCTGACTTAATTATTACTGCATTATCCCCCTATATGATCGCCACTGTGATGTATCTCATAGAAGCTTCCAAAGAAAGCATAACCGCCTTTGTTATAGCCCATTAAATTGTTTAAAAATAACTCTTTAACCCCTGTTCGAATGTTCGATAATGCACCGTGAAGGAATGGAGTGGAAGAAAAGATGATAAAAAAACAACCATTGCGAGGTGAGTTATATATTATGTCTTGAACTATGAAGACGCCCTATTGAATCGTCAAAGATTGAAGAATCTGAGAGTCAAAGCTCAAAATCCCTTAATTTACGTGCAGCCAAACCTCGGCGAGCTTTTGAAATTAAACGGCATACGTGGTGAACTTAACATTATTTTTAATCCTCAGTTTCCTTAATGATTGACGTTACGTTTTTTGGCACTGATCGTGACTAAGTATACTGACTTTCATTAAATTATTTAATAATTGAAATTAACACCGAACATATCTTTGACGGTAGGGTTCCTAGATTGCGTTTAAAATGACTTAAAAGTAATAATATGCTATGGTGTGTTACTATTTTGTTTTAAATCGGTACATATTGCTAGCGATTAACGATTTTGGCACGATCTTCGTGAGAGTAAGGCAATTTTTTGACACTTACATTTTTTATAGTCTTAAAAACTTAACTGATCGCAAAAATTGGTTGGATACTGATATAATATATAACAAGCGATAATTGTATATTGTTTTAAATCCATGTCCGCTCACAGTGTAGAGCAGGGTTTCTCAAACTATGTTCCTCGGAAACCTGCATAACTCGAAAACACCTATTTTGCAATATTTTTTGATAACTAGTAAAGATGATTCGAGGGGTCAGAATCCATTTTCTGTTACCGCTAAACCAATAGGCTTAAGCGCAAGTGATTGAAAAATCTAATTGATTTAATCAGTGATTGATTTGAAACAAAACGGCAAAGATTAATCAGAAAACGATTTATAGTGAAGTTTATCAGAAGGGTTATGTGCTTTAATAATATATTTGTTTGAATTTTAACTATTAGGAATCACCAAACCCTAAAAAGTGTTATGTTGCAAAAAAAAGTTTGGAAAACCCTGGTGTAGAGCATATATGTCTTAACAGAGTTTTTTTTCTACTAAAACTGTTTGTTAATGAGTCGCTTAACCTCTCTTTTTCAAAGAGAGTAGTAGGGATAGAATGACAAGGCTAAGGCAGGACTAGTGATTAACTAATCGCTCTCGCTACGCCCAGTTATTGAAGGGCCGCAAAGGTGGGAGTAAATAATTTAATTCCCGGTTATTATAATCAAATATAACTATTAAAATGAAGTAATACAAAGCGTACTTTCGAGAGATAAATAATAAATGCATGCTGATTTTAACCCATGGTACAATTATATTTTCGAGTCATGACGTAAAATGGTTAAATGATAATCCGTATTGCAGCGAATACAGCAGTTTTAATATGTCTTCTCGAGTTGGGTTGTGCTTTGACGTTCGGAATAGTATAGGTGTGGCAATTTAACTTTTAATGGTAACCCAGCGCCCTCGACGGACGCGGTGTGGAAAGTACTTGGACCGTGAGACCAAATGCAATTTGAATTTTTTTTATTAACTTTATATAAACGATTTTTCTTTTTTTTGCCGTTAATACTGTACGAAATTGCGAATAAATGCATGTGTTTAATGATAAAGATTATTCATTTGTTAATATTGCATTTATCTTGACTGCAATTTTTATTTTTATTTCTTTCAATAAATATGTACATATTTTGCATAGTAATGTTAAAAAAATATAATAAATTCGAATTGACGAGTTATCAGTAAACACATAATGTTCGAAAAATAAATCCACATACCTGAAACATATAAATTAGCGTACATCTTAGATCTTAGTGCAAAATTCGACTTAATATAGGTATAGTTTCTAACATGAAAATAATCATGAATAAAACTAAAAACGATGATAATGTTTAATAACAATTGGGTGAAATAATTCAAATGTTGATTTATTATATCTAAACTTTATACTCGTTAAAAATTTCAGCCATGTATATTTTAAACTGCATCGTAAAAAAGGTTTTATTAAAGACTTGCAATGTATCTAGACATTACCAAACTTTTAAAAAGTCTTACACAACGTTCTTTATTTGCTGCGATACAAAGCGAAATAATTGCCTTTATAAAAAGTACACCCTCTTATTTCACAAATTTATTCTGGACTTATAAAAATACTTTGCAGGTACTGAGTTTGCAAATAAAAATAAAAGATTTTTATTTGATACCTAGGTGGGATTCCATCTCCCTCTGAGGTCTGAAAAAATCGTGATGTTAAAGAGAGACGGCGTTGTGTTTTTCAGTTAAATAAAATTAATCTTATCGAGAGAGCCATATTTCTCGACATCACCTCCATAGTTCTCCTCGTGTTTGGCTCCGAATGGTTACGAAAAAATACGTTTGTCTCTTTTCCTCAACAAAAGTACTCATATAATAAAAATGGGACGGCAAGAACAGCGCAATGCTAATTTTAATTACTAGAGAGGTTCAAACTTTTATTTAAGCAAGGGATGGAAAGATTTATAAATACGCTTGCAATATAAGGGAGAAGAAAAGTTTTGGTTTGAGATCTGTGTAAGTTTATGTTAAAGAGGAGATGAGTATTCAATGAAGCCATATTAAAAAGCTAAATTTAAATTAATGTAAACTTCTTATTCTTTAAAAAAAAATTGTGTCTTTTTCACATAAATATATTAAATGATTAATGGTTTAGTTGTAGTTCAAAGTATTCCAGTCGGATCTATGTAGATGTTAAATTTATTTTTGTTAAATTTTTGTTGTATAAAAAATAAAAAAAGGATAAAAAATATAAATATTTAGGGGTCGAAGGATATTCAACTAAATACTCATGGTGGTAAGATCTCAAGTATTGTACAATTGAAAGAAAAAATTGTGCCTCTTATCAATGCAAAAAAAGTTTGCAATTATTTAAATATTGTTTAATTATTCAATAGTAAATAGAGTATTTGATATATAAATGGATTGTTCTTGAAATACTCCGTCACAAGGTAACTGGTTTGAATCATCAAACTGGCTGATAAATTTATCGATTTTACAATCAAACCACAAATTGTGTTTATGACACAAATATTTGTGATGTCTTTTACACCCACCTCTTTATGTGAAGTTATTTCGTATGTTTTCTCTTTTATCTGTATCGTCTCCAAAAAGAGAGGTTTGTCAAATGAGTTACAACCAGTTTTCGCAAAAAAACTCGTGTATAGACGATGTGTTATAAGGCCAAATGCAGTACAATGAATCTTTTTGTGATGGATTTAATTATATATCATAAATATTGCAGAAGTTGACAGTAATTTTATAAATAAAATATTATCAGGGTGGTATGACGAATTATTGTAGAATAATATTAGTTTATACAGTAAAAGTCTTATTGCCGGTAAAAGTAATATTAGTAAGGAAGACTTTTCCAGGTATTTCGTAATATTCGGCGCAATGTCCCGAAAGCAGAAACAGGGGGGCGCCCGGATGCCATTTCTGTGTTAATGAATGTTCGTCGAGAACATAAATTATGCACCGCGACGGCTCTAATATTATTTGCATTTATATGTTTTTCTCTCCGAGTAACGGCTTTCCTCTTCTTATACCGTGAAGTGAAAATTTATCCTCGGCCGACGGTCTGTATGAACTTTTCTCAAAGCGTATTGATTCAGTGCTGTGCCAAACTTGAGCTGGTTTTAAAATTTTCAATGTAAAAATGTTAATTTATTACAAGCTCTCGCAGAATTTATTACTGTTATTTGTTTTGCTGAATTTCATTTGAGGATATAAATAAAGAATTCGTTGATTGAAACTCTTTTAATACTAATTACCTTTACATATTTATAAAGTGAGAGAAACGAAAATATGAATGGTTGGAGTGTAGCCGTATATTGATTACTATTGAATGTATTTGAAATAAAATAAAGCGACTAGTCTATTTGACGAGATCGGCCTAATGTTTATTAATTTTATTTGCTTTTCAATGTTTTTGTTTGATTAAATTCAAACAAAAACAGAGATAAAATATACGATAATGGTGAATTGTGATTGATTGAACGGCGCATGATTTAAGAGTTATTGCTAATTTATTTTCCCGATAATTTTTGGACTATCTATAAATAAAAACAAAACCATGAAAGTATAAACACTGAAAAGGTTAAAACACAGCCTTATATTTAAATTCTACAATATATTATTTTATGTATACTTGATAGCTATTTTGACTTACACCCTCGTCGGATTATCCATTAACCGAAATGGTTATCAACTACATATAAAATAATAACAGTACAATTAAAAAACATTTATATTTTTTCACCTTATTATAATAGAGTTATACCGGTAGCCGGTAAATTGCTCGAATGGAAATTGCTCGAATTACAAATTATTCGAATTGCTTGGTTATTTAAAAGATTTTTCACGACTTTTTCTACGAATTTTATTTTTATCTTGTGCGACACTTGTTTAGAGAGTGAAATATAAAAATAATTTTCGTAAGTATTTATTTTAACCGTGTTCGCTCCAAATGCGGAACATATAATCTTTTAATGGAGTTTATCTCAACATAAGTGTTTCTACGAGAACTGCTTATTAATTAGTTACTCAAACTGTTTCTATATATTTCCAGAACACATAGAAGACTAGGGCTAAGACAGAACAAACGGAAACAAATTGATTATCTTGTTATTCGAGCAATTTCCATTCGAGCAATTTACCGGGAACCAGTTATACCAAGTTAATACACATTCAATCAATACAAACACCGAGGTGGTTTTAATGCATTTGTGATACAATCTTGTCAAAATTGAAACAATATAAAATATACAAATCATAAACAATAACTTTACATAAATGCTTGAAAAAATTAAAATTCATGCCAAAAAATAAAGACACCCGATTTTTTATTATTATACATACACTCTTCCTAGTATAAAGTTCTGTAATTAATTACATATATTTTAATTTGACACTCAAAGTGATTTCATTATATAAATACATATTAACTTTTCAAAAAAAATACACGCTCAGAAAATATTGAATCTATATTTATAACAACGTTATTCAATAATAAGTAATACTTATAACCAGTGCACATTGAACAGAAAAAGGTAGTATATATTAGGGATAAAAAAATCTAATATATGGTGATGCAATCAAAGTACCACACGATACCTACTTGAATTGCATTTTGGTATTCAGCGAAATTTTCTCTGACGAAGAATTTAATTTGAAATTGATGAAATGGAATGGATGGTTTGAATGTTCTGATAGTAATGTGAGGACTAGGGATAGTAACTTGCAGCTAAGAGGGTAAATTTAGCAGGCCCAACCGATCACAGCGTAGATATTTGATGAAATTTAACGGCAACTAATGCTCCCTAGTGATTTGCATAGGAATCTCATATACAAATAGATTCTGTATTCTTACAATTGATTCGATGCATTTGTTTTGAACTATCAATATAATGAATGAATCGGCAACATACGGTAGGGGAACGTGAACAATAATGAAGTAAGTGGCAACATTTCGTGATTATTGTTTTGAAATAATTAATAAAAGAATAACATTAATTTGTGACAACATTTTAACAATACATAAGATTAATAATTTATTGAGTTTAAAAATCGAGCATTGACATACTGAAAAATATTACATTCCGGTTATAACGTTGTGAATATTTATTTAAAAAACGAAACTAAAATTTATAAAATTTGAATCGTTCAAATTATGTACACTCCCACAGATTTTGTCACTAACGACCCGGGTTTCGCCTTTCGGCATCTTCAGGCGTTCAAGTACACGGATGAACTAATATTGGAATTCCACCAAGCACCTTCAGTCGAAATCTTAAATTATAAAATTTATAACTTTGTTATTACACTACATAAGTATTTAAAGATTACACAAATGTTTTCCCTCAATAAAAAGTCTTTCTATGCTGGTTAGAATGAATATGATTGTTAGCGTGTCATAACCAGTAGAATAAAAACACAATTTCTCCTACGTAATTCGCAAAGTGATTTATGTTTTTCTATGTAATATGTAAAGTATGCAATATCATTAGCCGAAATGCGTTAAAACTGCTGCAGCTATTTTGAATATCTCACCGTAGGTATAATACCGTTGGATTTAAAAACTCAACGGGACGATAAAATTATTTTACAATTGACTTCGGTATGCATTTTTTATATGGTTTACTGTGTATCGAAGATATTATCCACTACAAATTGTTTCATTTAAATTAAAAAAATATTTAAATATTTCGTTATTCAAATTTGCGTTTGTCGTGAAATTGGAGACGGTGATGCCGTTCTAGCATAAAAGTTTTTTTAATATTCTTAGGCCGTGCAATCGATAAGGGGTGTGAAAATTGTTGGGACTCTAAGAATTTTTCGCGAAATTGAAAATAATATAATCTCGCGGCGCCTGTCTTCGATAGCCATTAAGTATATTAGGGAAGAAAAACAAACATTTGGATGTGAAACATGCTTTAACTTTGTCTTTCTCGTCACGATCTCGGCATTAGCCCTGAAACATATTACTATGAGATGGAAAGCTCACGGGAGCATTTCGGAAAAGCTTGTAAAACAAAAATCATTTTTATACAATGCTGAATCAGAAAAAATCTATAATTACACATAAAAAACAAAAATATATACGAAGATTACTGATTTACTTGATTGGCCTTTTATCTTAAATCTTAAAAAAATTGCAAATTACTTTTTTTTTGTATTTTTTATCAATTCTTGTTTGATATACAATGTATGCAGTTGACAATTATATAACATATTTAAACAATACCGTTTTCACTAAACGAGAGTTATTGCTACACGCTAGTTGAGAGAAATCGGCCTAGATCATCATCATCAACTGTGTCTCAACACCAGTGTTTCACATCACTGCCTAATTTAGTTTTAATTTTGCGACATATAATATTATAATATCATTTGGTAGTCATCTACGTCGTTTTATTATCATAAAATTTATGTGTCGTAATTAATCCAACGCAATTGACACACTTCATGTCTTTCAGCGCATGCGCAAGAAGAGAGTGTGTTTGTGTGTGAAAGTATGTTTTTAATGAATTTTTAGCTCAAAGCACACATACACCCTCTCTATTTTCGTATCATTAGCATCAATCGTAATCGTATTGAACAATATCATCAGAAAATTCTGCGTAGTAAAAGTATAATAATTACTCGATTTATTCAGTCAATATATTGTCAGATTTTTTTTGTAAGATTCAAAATGTAAACAGATTTGGGAAATTCCTCTCATGTAGATGTCGAGCCATCAGTCAGTTGCCAGCCATAGGTTTTCTGGCGGATAGAAGCGAAAAATTAACAATTTTATGACTGCTTAAAATTCACAAAGGTTGTCCCGCTTATAGCGTTGTATAATGTTACTACCTACACTGCGGCAATATCTCTCGCTCAAAGATGCTGAGGTAACGTCGCATCTACCAACTCAAATTTGCCACATTACATTTGCGCATATATCGCATTGAAAAAATATCATTTAACGATTTACGATGGCAAAAACGTGATTAATTGTCTGAATGTTTATTACATTGAAAAAGAATAGACAAGAATAGTACGACGTGTTCAATAACTTAGATCAGGGTTCTCCGATCCCAAGCTCGTGAGCTTCATGCGAGTCTAATAATGTGGAATAGGTTTAAACAGTTGTGTTAACCGTTTGAATACCGCGCAAACAAATCATTAAAATGTCCCAAAAACACTGCGTGTTTTTGATAAAAATAATTTTGTCTAATATACACTAAAATTCGATATTTTAAAAACCTATATTGACTCAGTATAGATAGCACTACACATATTTATCAAAGTATTGCTTATATTCTATTAGATTACCAAGTATTTGATTTTTTAAATGTCTTGGACATCCGTGTTCGCTTGCATATGTTACGGACACCTGTGTCCGCTTGTTATTTTAATGGTTAATTAATATTATAACCCACAACTTTCACGACACTCTTTCGTCTCCGGCCCAAATCACTTGAAACTATCTCGTTTGTCTGACTTATTTTTGGTAAATATATTTTTTTCTTAAGGGTTTATTATAAGTGCCATAACTGTGAAACTACTTACTCGAATCAAATAAAAACTATTGCTACTTTTTGGAATATTATATTTTAAATATTCAGTTTTATTTTTCATTAAAGTATTTGTTCAGATAAATACTATTTGATTTTGTTTTAAAGATAATTTTTCCAGAGCTTATTCGGTTGACTTCTTTGCCATAAAACTATCATTTGTCAAATATTTAAGGCGATAGATGTGCATTTAAAAAACTATAATGGGGTTAAATAAAAATATGTATAATAAAAATTTAAATTAATAAGAAGACATAAAAAAATATTAGTTTTATGTGTGTCTTTCAAGTATGTATCAACTGTATTAATAAGTTGAATAATCGTTAGTATCATGCTTAATTTTAAAATTAAGTATCATTAAAAAAACATTTGAAAACCCATTTTCCTAATAGGCAGCAATTTATTTTCATTAAATTGTTTATAAAATATAACTCTACATGTAAAAAACATTATTTACTTAGTAAATAAAGTATTATCAATATACTCGAGTCATTCTTACGTACCTAAATATTATATATTTATGGCCCTAATACTTTTTTTAGTGTCGCGCAATATATGATTGATTCTTTTGAGATAACGTCTTGAGAACCCCTGGCTCAAAGTAAAGTAACCACAAAGTTTTTAATTTAAGAACAGTCATGCCATATGTAACAGGTTTAAGTACACATTTGTATTCATGATAATTTAGTCATTATTGGCATTTCAGTTGTACGTTTTTTTTTTAAATATATAAAACAATATTTCATGAAGTGAAGTTTGAATTAAGATAATCGTCAAAAAACAACTGTATTATTTGTCAATATTTTTAATGAAAAAAAAAATCAAGTGAACGAGGAATGGAATTGTAATTTTGGTACTGATTTTATATGAATATTATAAATTGATGTTGTTTAAACAGAAAAAAATAATGTACGTTTTATTTTTTGATGTACATTGTAAGAAAGTACTTTTTTAAATTTTGCATACGCTGCCTAGTAACATTTATGCAAAGATTAAAATATTCGTGAATTTTATTTGACTAAATATATTTTATTCTACCCTCGATAAGTAATGCTAAAAAAGCGATATTTTTATATCAGTTAATGTATATTATAAATATGTTTGCTTTGCAAGAGTGACAAAAGGGTGGCGGGAATTTTCAATAAGCATTTATGTCGGCGCACGCTTGATAACATCGAAAAATGATTACATGCCGATGACAAAAGCGCACTGTTTAGAATCGATCTCGCTGGAATGACACATGGATAAGGAGCTTTGTATGAAATATTTCAGAGGGTTGCAATATGTCAATAGATTAAAAATAAACATTTCACAGATTAAAATAGGGGATGATCTCTGCTTGCTTTTGCATCTATGTCTACAATGCTAGTGTTTTGATATTAAATGAAAAATTAAATGTATTCAAAATTACTGTTTTTATTTAACACAACTTTTTAGTGAACAAAATCATAGATCAGTGGAGGGGAAACTGCGGCCTCTTGACTACTCTGATGCGGCCTTTTGACTTGATAAAATATTCACTTTGAACAAAAATTTATATGCAAACGTTTCGAAAGAGAGCGTAATCAACCCATTATATGTTCGACAGTCAAAAAAAGGGGGGGCTATCTTTACTGCGGCCTTATTTTAAATCAGATAAATGAATGTGGTCTTTAAAAATTTTAAAAGTACCCCACCCCTGTCATTGGCGGTTGTGGGTAAATTGTTTTTTTTTTTATCAAATACAATTATGGAAATATCACATGTTTGTCAGATAAACTTTGTTGGCTCCAGTTATAGGACTCACAGTCTCGAATGAGCAGTTTTATAAATCGATTTGTAAATATAAATATCTATTCTAAGGCATGACTGTCTGTGATATCTAGAACCCCAACTAAATACAAGCCTTGTCCTAGTCCTACTCATGTGCTCCTACTCTCATCTCAATAAGAAAATTGAGCAACTGAGCAGGTCTCGAAGAAAAACTTCTGTTAAGATAAACTCCATTAGAGTCCAAATGCTTTACATTGGAAGTGGACATAAAACGTTACAAATAACTTTATTTAGATGTATTAAATATAAAGGTAAACAATTTAATTGTTTGAATGCTGCCAATCATTATTGTCTGTCTCACATATATGAAATACTTTTATTACTCGCTGTGAAAGCGTTTAAAAGTGATAAATTAACCAATTTTTCTATCGATTATTTTAAAAACTAGTTATAGAAATCGACATGAATGTTATTTATATTGCTAGCAACTTCAATTGGTATTTAAGAGGTTTAATGTTCCTATCTACACATTTGAACCTCTGTTCAATTGAACATCTTCTGAAGTACATTCTTTAAATACAAATAAATAAATTTGAGTAACATATATTTATTTTTAAATTGGTTTAGCCTTTTAGCTGCCATAGATAATTAATAGTAATTACCTAGTACCAATGTTCCCGCTAAGGTGTGCGCGCGCACACTTTCCAAAATGTGACCGCACAAATTTTTCTATCTCCCGCACACAGAAATATTATAAAAAGATGTTTGATTTGTCAAAAGATTTACTAAATTTTAAGTCATCTCTTTTGCCAAGACAAATAAATAACAGGTTGAAAGTTACATCGAAATAATGGGTTGACTGACTGGACTCTAATGGTATAAAGCACCAAGCAATCGGGTTAGAATATTATATAATTTTCATAAACTTCATTGATTCCAAGAGTTTTTTTTATCAGATAATATGACGAATTGGTTTATCAATTGTCAGTGAGTACCTTTATACTTGGGCACATTTTTTGTATTTGCTGAAAATTAACTGCACAAAGACTTTGATGGTCCGCACACACAAAAGAAAAATTAGAGGGAACGTTGCCCAGTACGCCGGCTATAATTTGCAACTATTAATTTTATTATTTATTGACGAGATAATTCGTCTCTGGCGTGTTGAGCACGACAAATTTTACGAGATATCTCCTCTGTGGTAGCGATCGAGTTAAGTCATCAAAATTAAAACCACATTTTGCATTCATAGTTTTTTCCATGCTAAAACGCTGAACATGACTTTCAAGCCATACCATGTGTATACGAAAGATTGCCAAATACGTAAGTAATCTCTTACTTTTGAACTAAATTAAACATGTTTATAATTAGCCGATATTTGTTGAAAGTAGATAGTAATTTTGGAAGAATTATTATTACTATAAAAAATTAAAATATTTAAAAGATATTAGAATCGTTTCCAAATGGTCTTTCAATATCAGCTGTATGGCGGTAGAACCGGCAACAATTATTCAATACGAGGGCGGAAATAAAAAATTAAACATTTTCCGGTGCAACAAGTTGCGAAGCATGAACTTAAAAATGTTCAAATTATCAGCTTTCGAGTTATAAGTAATCTGATGGCACGCACATATAAAATCACGCAGACGAATTTTACAACATCATTCTAATTATCATTGCGTTGAGCATTGTAACAACCGTTTAAATACAATTAACCCAACATTTTAAAGGAATCTAAATGTTTAAAATACTAAACATTAATATGTAACAGACTTGATAGTAAACTTGTATTACTTATTACTTAATTTCACCCCTGCCACAAAGATTTGATGAATTTACTTGGTATGGTGGATAATGTATTTACAATCAGTGATATTATTTTAATAATATAACATGATCTTATGTATTAAAAAAAATCATACAAACTTTTTGTAATAACTTCACTTTATTTTTTAAGGCCAAGACTTGTTGTTCATAAATAATATGGGATTACTTCAAGTGTTTTATTTATTTAATTTTATAATATTATAACTTTCCACTTAGTCAACGACGTTGAATAATGTACCACAAACTCAACAGTTTTAGATATTGAAAGTTCTTTTTATGGTGAAATATTTTTCTTACTATATAGTATTTTTTGCTGAATTATATTACGTTAAGTTAAATGTACATAAGCAGGGATGGGCTGGAAGGGGATCGGAGGGGCTCACACGTGCCCCTTGCTAAAATTTACCAAGGCCGGCGAGCCCCTTGTTAATTTAAAATAAAACAATATTCTCAGATCAAATAAGTATATAACTACAATTTCTGACTTATATATTATTTAAGACAGCTTCAGTTTACACAGTAGTAAATTTTTAGCCATTTAGATTGATAAGTTGACGGTAAATTGTTTTTTTTTTACATATTACAAGTGTATTAAGTAACAATCGATTAGTTATTTAAGTATTGCATATAATTGCATAGGAGTAATAAAAAAAATCACTTCTCCACAGAACACCGAGAATTGCTTTGAGATTAAACGAGCCCCTTGTTAACGTATTGGCAGCCCACCGCTGTACATACGTTTTGAATTGAGTTGAATAACCTGTATCTATTACAGATAATTATAAACAAATGTATGTTAAGTATAACTTGTAAGTATTTTATCCATCATTTGGTATTAGTACTTGTTCCATTTAAGTGAAAGCTAGGGTAAAGCATAGATCAGTATCTCGTTCAGTTTGAACAAATTGGCTATGTGATTGTATCTAATATAAAAATGTTTAAGTATTGTTATTATTGCTGTTTCTCTATAGTCTATCACGCGATCGTTCGGCCCGCTTTTTGCTGGTTCGGCGAGCACGCTTGACAGGCTCCACTTTCGTGAGAGTGCTTCATTTCTTCTCTATCCGCTAATGACAGGATGAATTTGCCATGATTGTGATCGCCATGTGTGCTCGCCAAGTGTGATTATTGTCTGCTTATTATCATTGCATCTTAGAACGATTTTCGCTTGCATAACGAAGAAAATAATTCTATTTTTGTTAACACTGCCTCGGAAGAAGAGCCAGCATGTTTCATTATACAGTATTTATCTTTCCAGCTGGAAATTCCACGTTTCGAAAATTTAAAAATTGATTATACGAAATATAACAACCTAATTTCTCGCATTTTTCATTTAAATAGAAGTGAAAAAAAATAAGAAAAAAGAATTAAAGGAATAGCTAGGTAAACCAAAATATTCCATTGTATCCAATTTCTTAAAATAAATTTCTATTCATTATAAGTGTGTGTATTTATGAAAATTTAAATAAAACTACCAAATGATACAAGATTTGAAGTTTAAATAACTACATATTTCAATTAGATAATACAGTATTGTTATTATTTTATATATCGAAGTAAATCTGTATTTAAAATGTATTAAAATGAAAAAAAAACAATTAATTTCGAGAGCATGTCATTTACAGATTTTAGATTTTAGAGTATTACATATTATTTTCTCATACCTGTATACAATAGTAATGTTAAAATACGATTGAAATTAGTATGATAATCTAGCGTGTATATCTTTTTATGATATAATAATTGAAAGAATTTTTTATTTAAATTATTATTTTTTAATTAAAAAAAATTAAACTCAAGCGATGTGTACACCAAAAGTTTTCTTAAATCATATTTTGTGAATAACAGTTCAACTTAACCTTTGTTGTCTGTTATCAGAAAACGAGCGCTCGAAAAAAGTTAAAACAGTTGCTCCCCGTATATGTATATATATATATATACTCATATGTTATGTTTTAAATATATTCTCAAAGAAACATTAAGACTTTATATCAATAAAAAAATCCAAAGATACATAATTTCAAAAGTATTAATGTAAAAGAATTTTGTTGCTGCATATTTCGGAGTATGTATGTATAAACTTATTGTGTAGTAATTAAAAATCTGTAACCAATAAAAATGTACAAAAAAACGAGAAAAATAAGCATACATTTTTTAATAACCATCCTGTATTGATATGAACTAGTTTCCTAGATTTTTCAAAATATCTCGGTGGCTTGAGATTTATTTAATATTTCTGTCCATTAATATTCAGCTATATAGATAGGGAAGAAACAGTGGTACATAACGAAAATTATAATTTCTTTACAACACATTATATTGAGTTATTACAGAATCAGAATAGAGTTAAAGACTACATTATATTTAGTTTGTATATATTATTGTGTTAGTTAATTTTACAGCACAGCTTACAATATAAAATAGTTAAATTTATCGTAAATTGTAAAGCGCGATTCGCGCTCGATCTTTATTGGACGTTTAAATTACTCTATAATTTACGTTATCTTTTGCCTTCATTCACGTATCACCTAGCTTGCAAATTACACCGTAGAGGGCAGTCTCTGTTGAAGACTTCTGACCTCTTCCCCACCGCGCATGAGTGAGTCTTGTTCCGTTTCGCAAAAAAAAGATAATATCGTTTTATGGATGACCATAATAAAAAGATAAACTTGCAATCTCAATAAATTGTCAACCGTCGCTTTACAGAAAAAATATTCGATACAAGAATATCTCTTTTTCATTAAATATTTCTTAAAGACTATTTCAAGATAACAATCTATTCAGTTTCGATCGACGTCATCGTTAAAACTATTTTTGAGTACTTCTGGTGATATAATAATGTTGAAATATAATTACAGTCAAATTAGCCTCATAGTTAAAATTTACCCAGTGGTGTAGTGGTGAATAAATAGGTACCAGGTCGATCATTGATTTCTTCCCATTTTTTTTTCTTTTTTTTATATTGAATATATGTTTGTACTTGAAAATTAAGTTACAAGTCAAAAAGATGGCAGAGCGCCTTTCTCATTTTCAGGTGCCAGGTCGCCGATCTGGCCTGACCTGGCCCCACTACACCACTGAATTTACCCCCTTTCTAAAGAGATTTCATTTGAATATATTTTGTCTTACGTTACAAGCCAACACACTTAATTTCAGTTAATTTCGATTTGGTTAACTCAAAAAATATTTTTAAAATAATGTTTTACTAGTACAGCAAATAAAAAAAAAGCTCTTAGAAGATCTTAGAAGAATCAAAATTTAATAAAATCTATTAATATCAAAACTCATTTAAACATTATATTATGTCGTTGGAGACGTATACTACCTGAATATTGCGAAAACTTACATATTTTATTTGCATTCTATTAAGTCATTGTCTTAAAAAAAATTGCAGTGCTTATAATATTTGTCTATAAATTATAATTGAATGATTACGATCTTTTGAAATGATGGTGTACGTATGCCAACAGTCAGTCAATCAAAGAAGGATAATGATTGGAATTAAAATTGATACAGTGAATCGTTTGTTGTTTATGTTTATCCGTCGAGCTTCGATACAATTATAGGTTATTTGTATTTAAGTTGTATACATTTGACGTTGATTGGCTGGGAAAATCTATAATGCTATATTATTTTGCATAGCGGATGAGTTAGAAGTCAGAGTTATCGAATTATTTAAGACGTTTTGGATAACGGGCTAGAGAAATTGTATTGCAATTGATTGACGAAAAACCATTTCCAGACGTTTTTTTTTATTTCTTTGAATGAACAGACAATAATTAGAATACAGTAAAAGGTTCATTTTTACATGTATCTTAACGGTAATTTAGAATGTAGCCAAAATAATATTTTTATATGAACGAATTCGTATCAATCATTTTTTAGGGCTGTCCGACTAATTTATACCCTAAAAAGACTTTCATCCGGACTCAAATTTTAATATTTTATATTTACAAGTAAAATTTCTTACAGGATTCCATAAGAATGTTTTTCGTCTATTTCTTAAAAAGATTGGTGACTCCTGCTTTAGAGAGATGCACATATTGAGAGACTGGCTATGTTATTTTTAGTTTTATTTATTTAAAATAATATATTTGTTTATATGAAATTACATAATTTTTATATGTTTGTCTAATACTAGACACATTGGTGTCAGCTGCAATGCCATAATACAGTAGTCTACCTGTGATAATGAAAATAAAATAACAACCAATTTTCAAGTGTATTTTCATATTATAAATAATACAACGTATTTTCTGCGATAAATAGATGGAGCTATTACTAAAGTGTATATAATTCTTTTTAATTGTTTACATTATATAATAACTATGCATAGGGAAACGAATTGATGATTGTATTCATGCCACAAATAAATTTACTTTGACAATTTTTTAAAGGTCCACTTTAAACACTTGTCTATATTCGCGTGTGTAAAAATATGCCATTACGTTAAATTAGTTTTCACGTAAAGTTTTGCGACGACGACGTGATTGGATGTTTCCTTGCGGAAGAGGTGCGTTCCAGCCAATAAGATGCATCCATCGTTGCAGTCTGCAAAGAAAACAATTCATGTATTTCTCACGGCGATAAATAAATTTTACGCAAAGATAACAAAGAATAGTGACATGTGAACACATTCACTTCCAGACTAAAAATCAGAGAATCGTCGCCAGGCTGTTTTAATGTGTTGAGCCGGACAGCTGTTAATTTGGTTCATGTTCAAATTTAAGTGTCAATTTTTACGTGACACGTAAACCATCAGTTTTTAGTGGTAAAAACATGACAAAGCTTTTATTTTTTTCTACTTTCCTGTACAAGCACAAAATGTGCTTGTACAGGAGATACAGAATACTAAAATTGTCTCATCACTCAAATTCGTAGCAACTTAAGAAGTTCGATGCTTCAATGTTACAACACAATTGTTCATTTTCTACATATAACTAAATATTTATATAAATAATATTAAAAATATCTTCTGTCAGTGGCCAGCGTCATAAGCTACGGATACGGAGATTACCGGTTCGAATCCCAGTAAGGACAGTTATTATAAATAGAGTTTTCCATCGCTTTATGGATTTCTGTTCGAAATCATGCTATGTCTATTACTCATTGTATTATTAAAACGGCGCAGCGAGAGCTATTATACAATAACTAATCCTTTCCTAGTTTTATTCTTCAACCCTTATTATTTTTGAAAAAGTTGGATGAGCAACTGTTTTTTTCCTTCAATGATATATTTTTTAATATACGTACATGTTAAGTGAATTTTTAACAAACAATAAAATAGTTAACATTGAAAATGTAATCTAAATGGAAGAAATAATAACGACAATGCTAGCCACGAGCGAAACCGGCCATTATAAATAATGTTCGATGGTATCTTCATTTGATTTTTTTCTAAATTAAAATAATGATAACTAAATGAATCTTACAATAATTTCACATTTGATGGATTCTGTGGTGATATAAAAAAAATGTTGAATTCGTTTTTCCACTGGTTGCGCAACATGCATTACATGCTTCTCCTATTATATATTATCTACGATAGCTTAAATATACACAGTAGTACATTTTAGCCGTTTAGATTGATAAATTTACGGTGAATTATATATAGTTACATATTATATGTGTTTTAAGTAACAATCGATTGCTTATTTAAGCATTGCATACAATTGTATAGGAGGGATAAAAAAATCACTTCTTCCCCAAAACACCAAGAATTTCTTTGAGATTAAGCGAGCAGCCCCTTGTTAACGCATTGGCAGCCCACCAATGTCTACAGCGTAGGCTCAATCTATACGCTTTAAGAAGTACGACTGTATAAATAATTAGATATGTTAAAATGAGTATGTTTATTAAGTATTAAATGGAATTAAAGACTTTAGACATGAATCGTTTACATATTATACATGAAAATATACCAAAATCATTACTGATGACAATATAAATATTTACGCATGTTAGAAGTTGATTTATGTCGATAAAATAATATTATTTGAAACAAAATTTAAATGTATCTTATTTAACCCCTCTGACTGTAAAATATTCTGATTTTAACAGGTGCAATTACCCGCCGATTAAATGCTCGCGATGTTTATAATAACGGCCCATATTCGTTTCGTTTAATAAACATAACTTTTAACGACCATTTTGAATTCCGCACAATTTTCGCTGCAGACAAAGCATTTAATTGAAATTTCAAATAACGTTTTACGATGGCATCCGTTACGCGTACCGCGGGATAAGCTCTGCCATAACAGAATTAGATATTTTACATGCACGGGCAATAAAACCTATTCCGTGGCCCTCTTCCCTCTTTCCCCCATTGCGGAGTTTTGCCGCTAGGTGTCTCTAACTATATTTTAGTGCCTCCATTTAATGCAATTTTGATGGCGCTAACATCGTTTGAATATAAAACGATGTTATTTTTGCCGAAACGGATATAGGCGCCTATAAAAGTATGGGAAAAAGCAATTCCGGCTGTGGGCTGTTACACACTGTCGGAAACAGTAGCGCGACATTCTGTAGCCTTTAATTCGAAGGCATTTTTTTCTAATAAGCACTCATTTAGCTATCCTACTCATTACAGTTTTGTCATATGCTCCGCGTTTGCATTAAAAATTGTCAAACAAATTCTACATCGATTTTGTTTTTGGAAATGAGCTGTAATAGTGAGCTCATGGCGAAGCCAGTACACGAGATCTCTTTGGACATTTTAAAATTTCACAAAGACAGCGTTTTTTTCTGTATCACTGTGGCCTTTCATTTGTTTTCTATATCTTTATTTTGTAGTTGAGTGATGAAATAAGTCTATTTATTTTAATCAACGATTAATATTTTAATTATTATTAGCCTTTTGGCTGCCTTAGAAAAAAGTACCGTTGTACCCAGTACGCCGGCTATAATTTCCAATTATTAATTTAATTAGTTATTGACGAAGTAATTCGTATCTGCTCAACAGCACGAAAAATTTGGAGAGATATCTCGTCTGTGGCAGCCATCCAGTTAAAACACAATTATTTTTTAAAAAGCCGTTTGTGTTTAAGTAAACCATAACATGTTTGTAGTATATCCAATTATAGAGAATACAAGTTGGTTTCCCACCACCACCCGTTGTGTATATGAAGCCAACGTTTAATGGGCGCCTTTCACAAAGAATGTAAATTTGAAGTGAATGTTTGATTAAATTCAATAAAACAATATTTCATCTACAGCAGGGGTGGGGAACTTTTTCTTTTTTAAAGGCCGCATTCATTTTTCCGATTTGACATAAAGCCGCAGTAAACATTGACTAGAAAATCTTTGGCCGGAAACAGGATTTTAAGGTCAGAATATGTCAGGAATTTACGAATTTACATAAATTTATAGAATTACAGAATTGGCTAGAAAGCCGCATGTCCCCCACGTCTGATCTACAGCCTTAAAAAATATATAAAAAATTCTACGACTAAGATACGATTTCCAACTAGCACTATTTTAAAAGCTCAATCTTAGCCAAATTTGTGCTTTACACCAGTGTATAAATCGACTTTGTAGCTCGGTACAAAAAAGATGTATTAGTTTCATAAAGGTACTTTGTTAGTCCCCCGCCACTGATAAGTAATAAAAATATTCCAATGTTTGGGGGTTGGCGCCACATACTAACGGTCGCACGTTAAAAACGTTTTTATTTGCCTTAATTCCGAAACGATCAAATATGCACGCATGCCATTATTCACCTTTGCGATTAATTCTTTTGCCAAAGGTGAGAACAGGCGTCAAACGAAAACTTAATGTCTTATAGTACGAGAAGCTGAATCTTGTATGGAAAAGTTTAAGTTTAGTAAGATGTTGGTCATACATTTTGCTACAGACAAATCTAAATACATCTGTATATATGTACAATGTCGAAATATTAAAGCCTTATTTAAAAAAAAATTGTATGCAAAATTGCGATGATATTTCTCTTAGTTTCGACAAAACATAAAGACTGCCGTTTTTGTTTACAAAACTCTCAATAACCAGAAATAAATGGTTTACTCGACTCGCCATCACATTTTTTGGATGTATTTTTTGTGTATCTGGAATAAAGTCATCTCACAAAATTTGCATCAACAGTGAAAATCAGAACCATATTTTGTTGAAGGGTTATTGAAAGACTGCAATGAACCATTATTGATTTATTATTGTTTGGGAATTTTATAAACTTCACTTAAACCTTTTTGTATTGATTATTTAACGCATACCAGCAAATCATTATTAACAAAAAAAAAATCAAAACATACTGTACTTTATGAAAAATATATTTGAAAATACACAAAATTAATGCAGCATGGCGGCAAATATTATTATAAAAAACATTTGTATACCTTCTTTATTTTGACTGTTACGATTTTGCTGAAAACAAGCATTTTCCCCCAAAATAAGAATGGGATTTTAAGCACAGGTCCGGCATAGGAGAAAAAATAGGAACGACATTTATTAAAAATTAAATAAAATGATCGTAGATACACATACATACATTGTCAATAAAAATAATTATAGCAATGGTTGATTATTTTTCGAAACAAATTTTGGAAAAGTAAGTTTTATTTTAGTAAAACTTTATGTTAAAGAATTTACAGTTGTGTAAAAATGTTCTGTCAAGAAAAATGCGTTGATATGAAACTCTGTACTGAAATTACTAATTTTGAATACTGGAATTGGAAAATATTTGATATATAAGAAGTTAATAAAAAAATATATAATACAGTTTTAACTACCGGTATGAGTATATAAGCTTAAAAATTAACGTTTAAGTTACAGATCATATTTGATAACATTTCTAGAAAAGTTTAATAATCTAAGAATTACCTATTCAATGAAAAAATATCAATATAAAGTATTTTTGTTTAACATATGCTATTTTTTACGGTTAATAGTTATTTCGGCTTGTCTCTTTGTCATAAGAATTGCTGCTGCTCATTAAAATATTCTTTTAAACGTCACATTTAAATTTTACGAAAAATGGAGAATATTATTGAATTCCATGAACAATCACACCAAGCAATAAATCAAGTTACGAACAAATAATGATGAACACTCACAATAAGTACTTGTTTATAATTTAGATAATTTTCCTGGTAGCTAATCATTTGATATATATTAACAGTGTAGTTTGTTTTGTAAAAATCATACACATTAGTTATTATTTTTTCTAGCAAGTAAATATAGGTGGGAGAAAACATATTCACGTCAAAGTAAAAAGTTTGATTACGGTTGTCAATAACTGCAATATTAATTTTAGGCAGAAAAATCCCTATCGCCGCGTCTGACCACGCTACCCCTCCGGACCCTGTCTAATAAATATAATCTCAAACAGTTTCGCGGAGGTTTAAAACGAGACAACAAAACCGTGGAAAAAAGATTGCCCATTTTAAATATGGCGACGGACTTTTTGCGCGGCAAAAGTTATCGAGCTTATCTGATGGGAATGCGAGCGGCGCTTTTAGCTTCGGAGGCTTGGGGGGCGTTCGGCTCCCTGCAGCGGCCTGCCCCGGAGTGCTCTGCTGAGGAAGGGGTTTCCCGCGCTTTCCGTGGCTGTTTTGCGGAAAATTGTAGATATGGTTGTCCTCGCTTTGCCGGTCGACGCTGGTATGGGGCGGTTACCGAGAGAGATATGACACCCCGCTGCGTTTTAGATTAACCCTCATATTACTAACTGGAATGCAACGCCTTTATCCAAATATTTCAAACTAGCTGAGCGATAACTTTCTAATCTTTGTAATTTTTACGTCAATATGAATATATTATATACCATCCAACAACAGCTTAGATCTTTGCTAACGAAAAAATGTAATTGTTATTTATAAAAATAAAGAAAGAAAAAAATACAAAAATAAGTAGTTAATATTTTTTGATAGTTTAATAACTCAAATTATAGTGATTATTTGATCACTTCTAGGAATAGCTATGCTATTATTTAGTTATTGTTGATAAAAATGAATAAATAATACAATAAATTCTTTAAAATCAATTATTTTTCTGGAATAACTCATTTACTGAAGTAATTTTATCAGTTTACCAAAATAGTATTAAATTATCACTGTCAATTAATTTTAAATTCTTATTTGTGTCAGATCGGCACATAGCTATAGATATATATATATATATATATATATATATTGTGTTATATTTATATATGTTACACAAAGAATTGATGATATAGGCTTTATCCTAAAATCTGATCTTTTGTATTTGCTGTTAATTAAAAACAATCAATCTGTTACCGACTAACCTCTGTCAGAAAAGTGGAAATTTAATATTCTTTTAATATCAGTTAAAATAAATGTGGTATAATTTGCATTGCAATGTTTCATACATATTATTACTAAAGTTTCAATAAAAATCAAAGAAAAATAAATATGATGACGCACAGAACGGGTTAAAAAATAAAACGACCTCTCCACCGCAGCGCGCTACATAGTGTGAATTTATTCATAGATTCGTATAATGAGAAACTGTAAAAATGGACATTTTCAGCTGGTTTTATATGTTTTGATAAGGCGGGGAATATAACTTCACATTTTCGCAAAGTGCAGCTGCTCTTTTCACGTAATGTTCGTTTATTTTTGCCTTAACGCGTCGCGGGAGGAATTTAGGATTATTGAAAGTGTTGCGGAGGAAGAATGGGCCGCAGGGTGCATGTGGCATGTAACGAACTACCATTTCCAAGAAAAATACTTTCACACTTTTTGTTTCAATCGAAAAATAAGTATTTTTTATTCAAGTAAAACAATAATACTGTAAAACATAATATGAATTCCATTACTATTGAATGCCGCTCATCATTAAAATACGAAAAAAATAAGATTGAATTGGCGTTTACTTCATGTCAATGATATGATCAAAAATTTTAAGGTGTTTACTGCTATAACTCTTAGTGAAAAGGCATTATATTATATTGAAAAATAAAATACATCTTTTATTATTTTTTTAAAAATTTAAGATTGATTGATATGTTCGACGGACCTTTAATATTAAATTTGAATCATTCAAATAGTGTACACTCTCACAATTACTTTATTTACCAAGCGTCAATTCAAGTTCATCTGTGCAATTGAACGCATGAAGAAGCCGAAAGGTGAAATACGGGTCGTTAGTGAGCAAACATGTGAGAGTGTATACAATTTGATCGATTCAAACTTGATTAAACTTTATTTAAAAACAATTGTTTTCTTTTGCAAAATAATACAACACGATAACTAAGTTTAAAAACATTTAATTAGCAAGAGGAACGGCATAGCTTAGAAAATAATCAAACGAGATTAATTACTTAAAATTATGTTTCTCCTGCCAAACAAATGTATATATAAATATGTATATATACATATTTGCCTGAATATTATTACTAATCATCACCCTTTTCAAAGATACGTCACCATCTACTCACATACATAATTGAACAGCATTAAAAATATACCGACCGAATAAATTCGGGTGAAATGGATCAAATACTATACGAGTGGCTTTTGTTCGATGGACTGGTCAAAGATGCCTCATGAGATGGTGAGTTGTCGCCTCTGGCGTTGGTAATTCGTTTGCCGAAAGCTCAGAGACAGCGCTTGCCTGCTCTTTACCACTAATGTCACCATTATGAAAATGTTCACCAAAGTTCAACTTCCTAATCTCGCGGTATAATCCACCCGCAGAGGTGTTTAAGCATAGAACAGGTGATTTCAACACTTGAATTATTAAAGTTTTTTTAACATAGTGGGATTATTATACGAAGCTGTCACATTTACTTAAAATTATTAAACTAGAATATAGAAAAATAAATGAATATAAAGCGAATATGATGTATACGAAAGTTTTGCATGTATACAATATTGAAAAAAAATTGTCAGAAATTTTAAGGAAATGAATCGATTGAGATCTATTCTAGCTTTTAATTGTTGTTTATACAAAACAGATTAAAATCGAAAGGTGTAAAAAACAATTGGGATTTTAAACAATTATATTTCAATTCGTTTTGTATATATAGCACTGTTGAATGCTATTAATTATAAGTTGATAATGCTCGTCATGAGCGAAACCGGTCCTGATCTTGGTAAAAAAGGGGGGGAAATAAGTACAAAACAATATTGTATTTTTTCATAATATAATGCCTTTCCACCGAGTATTGAAAGTGATCACCCTAAAAGTTCAAAAGGCCTTTTTTGTTTATTAAAAAAACGTTGTTTGTTAAAGAAAATAAAATAAAATGCAATTCTTTATTTATTTTATTGTTATAGATGATTTTTCAAACATACAATATTACTAACATTTTACTTACACATGTATCGGTTTGTTAAATTAAGTGTCGCGCTGTGTTAAGTGTTGGTAACCCCTTCGGAATAATTCCGACACATCCACCCCGCGCATCCAACGATGGTGGCGCATTATTAAGATAAAACATAATAACAGTCACGTGGCGCTGAAATATAAATACAAAACGCCCACTCTGATCTCGCACAAACACGTTACATAATTCCAGCGTTATCTTTCCGGCCGTTATACGACCGTTAAACGAAAACAACGGATTAGGAGGCGCCCCGTTATGCCGTTGGCGGCGCACGCTGAGCATTAGATGCATATCTCGCGCCCTAACGGATTACGGGAGGCTTTTGTCATATAACGTTACATGGTGGACCAGAGTTGTATTTTGGACGTTACAAATGAGCAGGCATCTGCATCATCGAAGTTACTTTTTAACCATTTTAAATCACCCGACTACAATTAAAAAACATAAAGGAATACTTTAAGAAACTCACATATAAGTTTACCGTGAAGTAACGATGCTTAATATGAACCAAAAATATAAATAGACTTAAAACAAATGAACGTATCCTGATTTACAGGAATGAAAAGTAGCATTAATGTATGTTTAAAAATTGTTTATTTATATATTACTCTGAAAACCACCGTTTACGGAAAAAAAACTAGGCGTCAGGTTATGAAAATAACAAACTTCATCACTCTCTGTAATAATATAAGTCCAGTGATGTTTTTTGCTGTTTTTTTCTTTAAAAGAGCTGGATTCTGTTTTTCCTTTATAGTAAAGTCACCAGTGGTCTGTATATGATAAAAAGAAGCCAATAGCTTTTTTGAAGGCACCACACTGAGGCTTAATTGGTTCTCTAGACTTAACATCAGACCTTGAAAAGTAAACCAAGTTGATTTACGTGGTTTGATTACACGCCAACTCATTATATGCATGAAGTAATTGTGTACTGGATTATCAAATATAATTATTTGGTAACTCATCAGTCAAGGGAATAATTATTCTTTTATACATATTTCTTGTAGTTTCCGTGATAACATTCACTTTCAATATACATCATTGAAGTCTTTATTGTATACCTGAATAATGTCTGAATACGACACTGTATTTATTAAATCAACACCGATGTGATTTCGCAGAGGAGATAAAAAACAAAGACGTTCTAGCAATTTGTATATAATAAGCGAGAAATTATATCGTTCAAATGATAGTATGTTTCACGATTCATTATGTTTGTGTGCTGAAATTTTTTTAGTAACTCTGCTGTTCTATTATGCATTTAGATATGATATGTCGTGGATATTTTCCATTTTGGAAAAAAGGTTTCAATCTAAATATTAGTTCGTCGAACTTGTTTACAATTTTTTTTACAATTAGTCATGAAGTACTTTCACTAATTCACACAAAAAAAAATAATAAACAATATGAACATGACAGCGATGAGTTTTTTTTGCAGTGTGCTATTTGAATTAGTTTTTTTTTAAACAATGCATTTGTTTATTTAAAAAAAGATTATAATACCTCACAATATTTTTTTTTTAATAATATTATTATATTATTAAGTATTTTTTAAAATATCACCGGTTTCACTTAGCTAGTGAACAATGTCAACTAGGGAAAGCAATATCTTTATTACCGAATCCGGGATCTCGGTATTTACATTTTTCAATACAGTACTACTTTTTTAAAAACTGGTAATTTCGCAGTGAAAACGAACCAAAATCAATGGTATTGAAAAGCATAAAAACCATCACATATTTTAATGAAAATGTCAACATTAAGGAGATTCACAATTGACAAGCTTTTCAATGATTTATTATTATTTTAAGACATTGTAAGTTACGGTATTGCATACGAAATACCGTTTTTGCTTTACTTGACCAATATTACGATTCCAATACGGTGTATTTTTTTTAGTTTTTTTATTGTTATACCCCCTATATGAAACGAAGTATAAAAATACCGGTATCTACACTTTGTACTGTTTTGCCATCCCTAATTTCAATTGATAAATATCTGATAAAAATCGATTTTGATGTTATAGCCGCCCGTGTGGTCGAGTGGTCAACATCGTTGGCTACCGCTACGGAGGTCACGGGTTCGAATCCCAGTACGGGCAGTTTTATAAATTGATTTTTAATCGATTTATGAATTTCTGTTCAAAGGCATGGATGTATGTGATGTCTTGAATTCCCCCCTCCCACCCATCCTATCCTATGAACAGGGCGTATCGAGAGCGATTAGCTAACCACTAGTCCTGTCCTAGCCCTTTCCTTATATTCCTACTCTCTTCGGAAAAAGAGAGGTTGAACAACTGAGTAACAAGCAGTTCTCGTAGAAACATTTCTGTTGAGATAAACTCTATTAGGAGTCCATATGCTCCGTATTGGGAGCGGACATGGTAAAAAAAAAAAAAAAAAAATGGAATAATATTTTGTGGTACATATTTTTTTACTAAGCTTATCGAATTAAAAAATATTCATAAACAAATCATATTGCAAGTGCAAAATATCGACGACGCCACTGTAGGGCTGTGAATATATTTTAATCAAAACCGAGTTTATTGCTTACGTTAGAAGGTTTGGTGGGATATTGTTTTTCGTAATGAAGGATAGTTTGAAGCTTAGTGCCAACATATTACGTCACAAAGTTGGGATAATCTTTATTGAACGTGATGTATCTATCGCTGATTAAAGGTTCAATTTTAAATTGATTTTGGGCCGCACTGCTGAGAAAATAATGAAAATCTAAAGATAGTCTGCGAGGGAATAAAGCTTTTATTAGATTTAAAAAGCTGACACTATAAAATAAATATGCCAAACAACTCGATACGATCTTGAGTTTACGATTAAATGAAAGTTTCCCCACACAAAAAAGTGACGTATAAAATGGGATGTTTCACTTATCGATAAAACTTGATGCTAATCATATTAAACTATATATCTCTATTTAATAATTTCAAACGCTTTGTTTTTGAATATTTATGAGATAAGAATATTAAAAAAACGTTATCTATTTTTACTAGACAATTTAACTGAATTACTTAGTTACTCCATTCAGATGATTTTTTAAAAAATATAAGTTTAAAAGTTTAAAATAAAGTTTTACAGACCATTAACGTATAAAATAATCATTCGTACATCGGGAAAACACGTTTTTCCTTCATAAATTATTACATTTACAATTATTGTTTTCATTTACCTACAATACACTCAAGTATATGTTTGACTTTATAACTTCCCTTTAATCATTTTTTTCCCAAGCTATGTCCATCTGTCTATTGTAGTCGTTCTTAATCTTTCTGCCATAAGAAAAAATGGCGGTGCACCAAAACAAAACGGATAGAAAATGAACAAAAATATGCGGACATAAACTTAATTACAAATTTAATATATTATCAGTGTATTGTATTCTTTTATTGCGTATGGTGATGCTAAAATTTTTAAGTATTATCTTAAAAAACACTAAAAAATAACGCCTTTATATTATACTATTTTTTGTATTATATGTAGATAAAGTTGTTTAACTTTAAGCCCTCGATATTATGTTTTATTTTAATCTTACTTAATATGCTCTTTACAACACTGCTTTCGTGAAACAATATCTACAGCAAACCCATATCAGTCGATGGTTCAAGCACCCTATAAGCTGTAGTATACAACTAGAGAGTATTAACTAAAATGTAATCCATATATTTATTCAAAAACGGTAGCAAGATAAACCGGGATGAGCACAAGTCTACCATAACTCAACCGACACCCGTCAACTTTACATAAACATATTAGTCAAAAGCTGACTCGCACTTAGCCGCTTCACGCGTGCGTACAGATGTCAACACCTTTAACCCGTACACCGAATTATAAATACAAACTGTCTGTTGAGACATCATAATATTTCACGCCGCATGATATGTGTAGTTAAGTCTGTTAGGTGTTTGAAATGTTGTTAACGCCGTGTGTTTCACGCCATTTTACCAAACGAAAGGGCTGGCAATGCTGATATGATCTTTGTATGAAGTGAACGGAAAGGCCATTTTTAAGTATGATTACGGAATATAATTTTAATATATATGCCATAATGAAAGATAACCAAAATGAAGTGCTGTGTGAAAAATTGCATTATCTACCTGTTTTTTTGAATTGTAATTTACATTATCCTTTATAAGTTATAATCAATGATCATATTATGTGTATGTGAAAGTTGCAAGCCTGCTCAAATTATATTAACGCAAAACAAGTTTTTTTAAAGATACAAAATTATTACACTTTAACATGTTGAAATGTTAAATACGTTTTTTATTTTCTTTGTATGACTGTTGTTTTAATTTGAGGTGAATAGTTTACATAATTCACATGAAATAAAACAACCAAAAAACATCTGAAAAACGTAGTTTTATTGCGATGCCATATTGTTTTTCTAACACTTTGGGACTGTTTACAATCACCGGCTATTTTTTTATATTATCTATGAATATTTTATATCATATTTTACCTAACGAAGGAAAGCCTGTGTATTGAACGAGAATTTGTAAAATTTGAATCGTTCAAATTATGTACACAGATTTTGTCACTTACGACCCGAGTTTCGCCTTTCGGCATCTTCAGGCGTTCAAATGCACGGATGAACTTGAACTTGTAAGAATTATCCCAAAAGAGTTTGTTTTAATCCAAGCCAACTATTTACAAGAATAAATAAATCTTTTAGATGACACAAAATTTCCCATTCAAATCATATAGATACATAATATTTTTTTATATGTATGTAATTATAAACACATACAAATTTATAACCATCATTACTGTTATGTTGAAAAATAGTTACATTGGTTAGAAACATAACTTAATTTATTTGAGATACCTTTATGTACTACATATAGCTTTGAGTAAGAAAATAGATCATAACTTCATACAACTTCGACATAAGTGAGTGATAACTGCGAGACATAACCAAGTTAAATGTACTAAGTGAGTTAGTTAGTGTTACTCATCTTGTGGGGCGGTGTGTGATGAATGTTGCGGTAAGCGGGCTCACACTCGCGATCTGAGTGCTTCATATGTCATACTCATTATGTTCATTAAGTCTGACGGGGTGGTACTATATGACAGTAACGATAACATTTAAGCCGAGCTCAAATATGGGCGGCTTCCGACTCTTATCATTTGAAATATGAACATCCGTGATTCACCCCATTTCATATTTTGATTTATAAGGAAGATTTTTTATCTCGTAAATAAGGGGGTGCATTTAAGATAAATGAACAACGTTTAAAAGCAGAAACAGCTGTTAAGTAACAGCATGATTATATTTACAGTATTCAAACGTGTTGCTGCAACGCCGTATAGATTCGAAATAGAGATTTAAGTATTGATATATTTTTGGTTTTTAATATTGTCATCAGTTTTGCGTTTTAGGAAAATATTCTGAAATATTAATCATGGGTTATATGCCATGGTTTTTAACCCTTTGAGAATTAGGTTTTTTCTTATATTTTGATTATTTGTACTATTATTACAAACAAATATATCTATATTTTTTGGATACGGATCAATCTAGGTTACGATTTTTTGCCATGTACGGTCGATATATTTAATTTGAAAATTTATTGAATATATTATAAATAAGTTTCCTTTTAACTTAGTGTTCATCAATGTAAAATTTAGTTCAGATAAAAGTTGCCACCAGACTTTTATTCTATTTTTGTTTGGGGCCTTAAAAATAGCATATACCACATATTTATTATTTTATATGAAATTTTTGACCTTTTTAATATTATCCAAAAGACAGGGTCACTAAATTTTATTACGCCTGGGGCCTCCCATGTGATAAATCCGCCACTGGTTGTTTGAATTGTAAGCGTGATGCCGAAATTTCTATGGCGTCACATAAATATTGATAGAATAACTATATTTGTGAGAGGTAGATAATGCATTAACGAGTTAAAAGCATCCTAAACTGTATCACGACCATTTGATTAACCACGAGGCTAATTTACTTTTGAAGGTAGTGTGTGATCCTGTAACCTGTTACACACCAATCAACCGTTTAAGTACCCATATCATTAAATACAGGGAGTATAAAATTGAAATAAAATTCGACCCAAATTTTAAGTGACTCTACACATTTTAGTATCCCGATTAATTAAATGAAAAGGATATATTAAAGTAATATTTTTATCGCTTCCTGTTGAGGTGGATCGCCATTGTTTGTGATGCTTGGATCATAAGTTTTTTATTTACACTTTATTGTTTTAGATTGATCTGATGATAGCTCATAAATTAAGGAGTTATATCGATCGTATATTTAGTAAATTAGAGTAGTGTATTACGAATTGTTTATTAAAATATATTGATGACAATCCTCTTCAAATATCATAAAGATTATAAAATATGTATACATACTATCTATACCGAGAAAAATTATTAATTAAATATAATACAGTTTACAGAATCATTTTTTAATATTTTCGGAATAGACGAATACTATTCATATAATAATTACAAAAAATATCTCAATATTTGGTTCTATATATTTCAATAAAACGTTATTGTCTTATTCAACAATTCTTTAATAAAAGAAACATCTGAAGATATTTCATTACATGAAAATGTAAGCATTACATTTTTCGTGCGAATCCAAAGATAGAAACTATCATACATTGATTTATCAATAAATTTATGCACCAGTAATGAATGCATGCCTCTGTGGTCAAGTGGTCAACGTCGTTGGCTTTGATTATGGAGGTCACGGGTTCGAATCCCAGTACAGTATTATAAATTGATTTTTCAATCGATTTATGAATTTCTGCTTGAAGGCATGTATGTATGTGATGTCTTGAATTCCCCTCTCCCGCCCATCCTAACCAATGAACGGGGCGTATTGAGAGCGGTTAGCTAACCACTGGTCCTGTCCTAGCCCTATCCTTCTATTTCTACTCTCTTTGGAAAAAAATAGGTTGAACAACTGAGTGTCAAGCAGTTGTCGTAGAAAAACTTCTGTTGAGATAAACTCCATTAGGAGTCCATATGCTTCACATTGGGAGCGGACATGGTAAAAAAATGTAAATTACTTGCTAAATAGCACTTTTTTCCAAACCTCATGCTTAATCCTTTTTTTTACCTCTCCGAAGTTTTTGTATTCAGCTGTTTTATTTGTGAAATGCTACATTCAATTTCTATAAACTCCAAAGTGAGAGAGGCAACGGTTAATTTATTTTTTCCTATATTTTATATATTTTGAGTTTAGCTAAACAACAAATTAAGACTAAAAACTATTGTACATATTATTGTATATTGTTACGTGACAGTTTTAAATTTTGAATTGCTCAAGAATCGACTGCTTAGTACACGAAACTTAATCATTTTCAACCACAAGCTTTGACATATACTATTTTACTGTGTCGTATATTACTAACCGGTTTCAATTATATTATTCAAATCAGTGCTACTAGTATTATAAAAATTATAACAGGAAATAATAATGGAGATTGAGATCTATGAAACAATAAAAACATGAGTAACTCTCCCGGATATAGGCAGGCAATATAATATTTTCATGTAGGTGTTTTTGTTTTATTATATGCTGACAACTCTATGTTTACTTTTGAATATTTATAGATGAGTGATCGTGTCAATATTTATTTGAAATCAAAATAAGATACTACCTTTAATATTAGATTGTTTGATAAAGTTTTGTAAAGCATTGTTTAAAATAAAAAAAATAGAAAAAATCATATGACTAGGGCCAGTTTTGCTAAGAATAAGCATCAAAACGGAGTTATTTGAGGCATATAAAAACAAATGCAGCAAACTCCATATTGGTATGTTTATTTCAGAAATCACAAAAAAAGTTCAACTAGTGTAGAGTTTAATAAGTAAAGTATTTTACTAGAGTTGACGGCTATTTTAAATACCAAATCATTCGATACATAAATCACTGACAACACCTTAAAGGTGTTGTAAATAATTAATAAAAAAAATATATTAATAGAAGAATAACTGAAACTTAATTTAATATAATAAAAACGTTTAAAACCTCATACAAATAAATGATACAAATTTTCAAATGGATAAAAAACAATTTAAATAAAGAGGTTACTAACAATAAATTCAAATGTATCTCTAAAAACAAAAAAAAAAAAAATCATTATAATTTACAATTTCAGAATAAAATTAATACCATATAATTAGCATTGTATTAATATATCAGTTGAAAATGCTCGTGTTGAGAGAAACCGGCTCGGCTCGGTGTTAAATAAAAAAGCTGCTCATAATTTAGATCAACCTTTACAACGACTTTATTAGAAAATTGTACACTAATTCTCTGAGTATTATAAATAATTTGAACAGTTATGCTCAATGACATTTAATACATTCTGAAAAATAAGTATTTATGATTATTCTGTGAATAAATATTTTTACCCTACGCGCTCCCAATGTAAAGTATATGCAGTTTATCACAAAATATTCTGGATGAAAGTAGAGAAAGTAGGATAGGCTTAAGACAGGACTATTGATGTTTTTGGGATTGGATGGGTGGGAGGGTTTTTTAAGCATCGCATACATCCGTGCCTTCGAACAGAAATTTATAAATCGATTGGAAAACCTGTCCGTATTGAGGTTCGTACCAGTGAGCTCCGTAACCGAAACCAACGACTTTGTCCACTTGACCACGCATCCGAAATTGTACTTATGTATTCTGGGTGCAATTATTGTTAAAGGAAACTTGCTTCTTCATCTCGTTAGCAGCAATAGAGTTAAGAAATATTTTATGATTGCTCCACAAATAAACCGACACGTCATAAAATTATAAACACACTGTAAAATTCGATAAACAAACGCCTATTACAAAGATTTTAATAGGCGCTTAATAAAGCTCGGCCTCGCCAACCATCTGTGTGAAACATGGTCTTGTTTTGGCGGGATCGTGGGTAAAGCTGGAAGAGTAATAAAAAAAACATGCAGTGAAATACGCGGGAAAACTGTGCGCATGTGCGGCACGCGACCTGCAGGATTATCATATGAGGATACTGTCATGTGATATCTCTAAAGCACGATTAACGCTCGTTAACAAAACTGGCGAGCTTTTTTTGTCAACAGACATGTTTATGCCACACGCATTAGCGACATAACATTGAACACCTAAAATAGTTAATCATCAACGTTCTGCTACTAAAAAAAACAAATCAAATCATTTTTTTTAAAACCATATTCGCTCCCGATGTGCAACATATTGATTCCTAAATGAGTTTATCTCAACGGAAGTGTTTCTACGAGTGCTTGTAACTTAGTTGCTCAATAATTCATTTTTTAAAGAGTAGGGATATATATACAGAACTAGAACAAGACTAGTGGTTAGCTAATCATTCTTCCTAAGCCCATTTTTCAGATAGGATGTGTGAGAAAAAATTTCACACATCACATACATACATCCATTTCTTTGGACAGAAATCTATAAATAAATTGAAAATAAATTTATAAAAACTGTCCGTACTGAAATTCAAGCCCGTGACCTCCAAAACGGGAGATAACGACTTTAACTACTTATCCACACAGCAGGATAAATGAAATTTTATTTTAAAATAACGATTCTAATTTTTTTTTTTAAATTAACCGTCCAATCTTTTTGGAAAGGCATTAATTATATTAAAAAATAAAATACTAATTTGTACTACTTCTACTTCTCGCTCACTGTTATTAATGCTCGTGGTGAGAGAAACCTGTCCTGATCTTAATAAATAAGTATTAAATAAGAATAAATGATGTTTTGTTTTGAAACTATTATCCTGTTTATTGAAAGCACATCTTACAATTTTAGGAACTAATTTGCCGTTGACAAGAAGAGTGCGAGGGCTTAGATTTAGGATCACAGAGGCACTGACGTTTTTAGGCTATGTTCTACCCCTAAGCAGAATTTAAAATGGCGCCCTTACTATTTATTATTCGAAATAAAATAATGTTCAATGATGTTGCTTTTATGACACAGGCCATTTCCGCTCAGCCTTATTTTTTAATTTACGCCAATGTGCCGCCATTGGTAAATGTCATATTTAAAAAAGTTTTTGCGATAAAGTAAAATACTCTTTACTTATCGGTCATAATATTATTACTATTGAAAATGTATTTTTCATTTTTTTTGTCAAATACATTGAGGCGTCATATTTATTCTAAGCCAAATTTCTGTTTCAAAAATATTTAGACATTAAAAAAAAACTGTGATCATTTGCCGCTCCTTAGGACTTGCCGCCCCTAAGCAACTGCCTAATTGCCTATGCATACGGGACCTCCCTGCACAGAAGCCTTAATCTAAAAACCTGTGTGCTTCTAAAATTATAATTTTACCCGACCGTAGTTTCACTATTCACGTATATCTTTATGGTATTGTCAAAACTGAGCTTAACTAAAAACAATCATTTTTGTAAATAGGCCTCTATAATCTAAATATCTTTATTGCAGGATCGAATATGAGATCAATTCTAAATTGAAAAAGTATCTTATCTTAGACTTGACTTGAAAAAGAAATATATTTAATATCATTCAATTAATGCCATGTATAAATTTCCTTAGTCGCGTAAATATTCGAAATATACGAACAATTTTGTCGTATAATTTTGTAATACAAGCTCTCAATATATAAAAGTATCATTGCATTGTCGTAATATTGTGATACGAATGATTTATATAACATCAAGTCGGAATTAGAGCCATAGAAGTCAGAGTAATGGTATGGGCGCGTGCCATAGAATTGAATAATGTTATTCTGCTAATGCTTTCTGCTGACACGTACCATATTTTTGCCTAATGATCGGCTGTTACGATTGCACAATAACAATATTTTGATAAATGTTCGGAAGCTTCCTTCCTGCGAAGGGGTGAGTGATACAATTATTCCGTGATACACGACAATTGGATTAAGTAGCAATCCATTATGTTTATTTTTTACAAAAATAAAATAAGATTTGCCATTCAAAATGTTATACATTTGAATGGGGTCATATATTCAAATATATTAGACTTTTAAGAAAGTTAATATTATTTGGTAATTGTTAAACATTCTTTTAGGACTATTAAGTAGAGTAAAAAAAATACGACTCTGGCAATAAATTAAAAACCTACTCCGAACTGATTTTTTCAACAATTTCCATTTAATTTAGAATTTCGACTGAAGGTGCTTGATGGAAATTTAACTTTAAATTATAATTATTTTCATAATGTATGTTTCCATAAAAATCTTGGTCGAAAACGACACGGGTTTCGCCTCTCGGCATCTTTCGGCGTTACTCAGTGCGTGAATCCACTCGAACTGACAGTATGAACTGAGGTCAGTTTGAGTGCCAGTTCAGTGTCAGTTCGAACCACAAAGCCGGTATATGAAAATAGCCGCAGAGAGATATGATAAATATACTAATGGGGTAAAAATAGCAACGTATTTAGTTCTACAGTTTTTTGTACAATACATACAATATGTTGCTATTTTTACCTTATTATAATAGAGTTCTAACAAGTTAATGCCAAGTCAATCAATAAATAGACTAATAATTTTCTCCGACTTTCCCCGACACCCGACTCTAACTCCACAAGCCTATATTATTTACTGTAAATTTAACAAAAAAAGTAGTCTAAAAATCGTTACCAATATGTAATATAAAAAATCCTAACAGAATATCATACGAAACTTACTTGATTTTGTTTCGCAATGGTAAACATGTTGCGTATAAATAAATATTCTCAAGTACTCGTTGTTTTATATTTATTAATTAAATATTAGTTAATCTATCTGAATATTTAGAATGAACAAAGAATTGTTTAAATTAACGCCTTTCAAATACACATACATATAATAAATCTAAAAAAATACTAATTGGTCAAAATTAAAAAAAAAAAAGTGAAATATTTTCTTCTTGCGTTTTTAACCAATCTAAAGTACTTTCATACTTTAAAAAATCCATACAATTAGATCGCAACAGAAGAAAAATTACTTACCACTGCTATAGAAAAAAGTAAAATATTTTCATAAACAATAGCTTAGTAAGAGACAGTTGATTTCACAACATAGTAGATCGAAATTCGAACTTTTCTTTTAGTTTTTTGATTTGTACATGATAAAAAATAATAGTAATGTGTATGTAGTATAAAAAAAATATTTGCATATCCTTGTGCGGGATGGTTTTGCTACCTGCCGTCGTGTGGCGCTAGTCAGCGTACAGGTCAGAGTCGCAAGATTATTTTTGTACACACTTGTATAGGTAATAACTAAAAATAAATATACTGTAAACATCAAGTGGCGTAACTAAGATCCGTCTGTCTCCTGACTCCCATTCTCAGAGAGCTTAACATTAAATATTTGCTAAAGCTTAACTAGGACATATTTAATTTCCGTTATAATAACAAAATACCTTTTTTAGTAGCGTAAACACACTAGTTACGCCACTGAAAATAAGAAAAAAATATTTGAAAAAGAAACAAGAATCAAATTAACAAAAATCTTTTGTATGTATTTAAATTTAAATTAATTTTTCAAATGCTTTTTTTTATTACAAATAAAATGTCTGATTTTATATGAAAAAGGCATATTGACCTCAACACTAAAGCAAGTCTGATTACACATACATATGTATATTTATAAATATTTGCTCTGAATGGCTAACAATTAGTTCTCGATACTCTATTTATGTTCCCTACTGAATTATTTGTTCTTAAAGATTAACTTAAGAATACTAATTATTTAAATTATTTGTTTTGAATGAGTTGACTCTTCGTATGTTATATTTACAAAAAGTAAGTTTACATATGAATTCAGAAATATGTATACATATAATCAAAGTCTACGTCATAATTTTATCCAAACCTTAAATTTGTTGAAAAAAAAAAAATATCTGCAATTGCGCCAGATATGATAAAATAACTTGAGAATTTTTAACAAAATCAGTTTATATGATACGATGATAGAAAATATACAATTAAACGTATTTTTGCCTAAGATCTGATGGTAAACTACTTTCTCAAACTCGCAGCCTTCAGATCGCTAAGAAGAAATTTTTCATATTTAATGATGTATTCATTAGCTACACACATTTTGATTTAATTTGTGAAATCGTTGAAACACTTTGTAAACTTTTTTCGAGAATTGAGAATCTTTTTTGAAAAAAGTGCTTTTACTTGAGAAGAATTTAAATATCAGAAAATGTTCCATAAATGTACATTTGAAATATGTCTGAAAAAGAACGAACATATTTTTTGAATTGTCATCAAATGTTTCTATTCAAAAATAAAGATTTAAAGACAGGTCTTGGCTCACTAAGCTTCACGCCTCTCTTGAAGCGAAAGCCATTTAAAAGGAAGAGGTGTCGAAATAATGCGTGGATATTTATTTTGTGTATTGCTTTTGTCAGCAAATACAATTTTCAGCTCACCCACTTCACCTTTGTTCGTGTGTGTGTTTTGTATAAGCTTATATGAAGTTGATAGGCAGCCTTCATAGAGACAACATAACAGTGTGACGATCTCGCTGACGAGACCCCCTCTCCCTAAATTGAGATGTGAAAATGATGTCATTTGAATATGTCAATATTACAATGGATGTATGTAGGGTTGCAAAATTATACAGAGGGTCGACGAAAGTAGTGTGTCAAT
Source organism: Himalopsyche anomala (assembly GCA_031772345.1). Classification (NCBI taxonomy): domain Eukaryota; kingdom Metazoa; phylum Arthropoda; class Insecta; order Trichoptera; family Rhyacophilidae; genus Himalopsyche; species Himalopsyche anomala. The sequence continues at coordinate 21,918,929 of CM062824.1, forward strand.
TCCATTTTTTTAAAACTTTCTTTGTTATCTTTATTTTGAAAAAATATAGTATTTATAATAGTGTTGTTTTACTGAATCATGCAACCGATAAATTCACTGATTCTCTTAATTTTACTAATTTGGTGAAAGTTTATTCAAAACTCATGGTTCACAAATCGTTTTAGCTCTAAGAAAGAAGGCTTATAATACAGAGAGATTTTTTTTTATATATTTTTTTAAAAAATTGATAGATTCGAAATAATTATAAATGTGATGAAAATAGACGTTTAAAAATTCTCTGAAGAATATTTGAAACAACGGAAAATTACAGTAAATCTTTTTAGATTTGGATTTAAAGGTATGACATTTTTTCACTTTTTATATTAATTACTGTGCTTTATGCCAATTTAAAAAGAATTGTTGACATTAACACTGGCGTGATATAAATATGCAAGTGCCTCCTCCCAATGTATGTTAAGTATCTTTCAGAGCACGAGTAGCACGAAAAGCACATGAATTTGAATTCAGACGTTTATTTCTTTGCATTTTTACATTAAGGTGAAAAACAAAACATAAATTTAAAAGTTAAATTTTCAAATTTATAAATCAAACAAAACAATACAAATAGATGACAAGTTTTTTTCTGACTGCTTCCTGTTATAAAATATTCGTACAAAAAATTAACACAGGTTTTTATGATAAGTCTTCCTCCAGAAATTAATTAACAGAAACAATGTTAGTAATAGTCGATTATCTTATTAAATTTAATTGAATAACATATTATTTAAATCCTATTTTTATTGAACTTCATACTCTTGAACGACGAGTTATATTGTATACGAATAAATTTCATATAATATAGGCGCACATGACTTTGGAAGTCATGCGGAGAGTAAAGCGACTCGGCTCCAGCATTAGTAGCGTAGGGCGAGAGGACTCTATTCCCCGGAGGCATTTATTTGTCACAGAAACGGTTATCAAATATTCAAGCTACTCCCAGACTCTCTCCCGGAGGTGTACCCCTCTATCCCCTAGTTCACCCTTCACCTCACCGAGCCCCTAGATTAAATGACTTAAGCATACAATAATATGCAAATGACTTACTGTACACTTGCGAGAAGAAAATAATAATATTTTTAAGTGATTAATAAATTTTAGAAACGTGTTTTAGAGTATCGGGATTAAGCAAGCATTTAATAAAATTGTTTTTGTAATAATTGCACAATTTAAAATTATTAATATTGTTTGTAATGTAGAAGGGGTGCTATTTTCAGAACGAATTCTAAGAAAATAATATTCAATTGAATCTTATATAACGGATACCTTACAATGATGTAACTAAGGTAGAAAAATAGTTTTAAGTCCATAAGAATCGATAGAAACTCGGCATCATGACATAAGAACAATTAATACTTCTGACTGTGCCATGGTGTTTAAATAGTTAAGTTAACGTAAAAAGTTTATTTTACAAAGTTATAATGGAGTTCAACTCTATAACGCTAATTCATTACTATTTCTAATAATTAATTGATTTGTGAGAACGTTGGTTAAGCTTTTAGTAATATTTTGTTAGTATGAAATTATAAATCAAACAAATAAATACATGTGACCTTAATATCGACTGTGGAAAGGAAAAAGGACGCAACCCACACTTTACAGGAGACACAAAAAATGCCTTTTGATGATTTTAAACTAAAAGCAAATTATGAAATATACACAACCCTGAAGTGCACGGTGACTGATAAACTGGTTTTTTTATTAACTAAGCCTAATATTAATTTAATCAATTGTTCAAGAAAAACCTTTTTTTAGTTTCTTTTTCCTGATTGCAATTTTCACAAGCCTTTCTTTTTTCAAACTTAAAAGCTAAATTTAGATACTGATTCGGTATTTTCAGCTTCCATCCTTATGATAGAACGTGTGTCAAGATACATTGTGATTATCGAAAATAGCTGTTTTGGAAAAACTGAAGGTTATGTCCTTTTTCCTTTCCACAGTCGATGTATATAAGTTTTTGCCTCCTTATTCATTTTTGATTTAACGCACTCTTATTTGTATAATGAATCAATTTCAGCGAACATTTAAAAACATGACACCGGATATGATTTGAGAGACATTTAAAAAAATATATATAATAAATACGCTCTTGTCAAGGGTACAATGCATGGTACGATAGTTATCACATAATACCTGAGAAAGCCCTGTTGACGAAAAGTCGATAAATTACTTGATGATGAGAAGAAGCATCTCCAGTTCTAGTTTGAAAATTTGGGTTAAAACACTTGAGGAGGTTCCAATTCTTATCTTGATCATTGCGTACGAAGTAGTTTAAAGTATAAGTTTTACTAAATAATGTTTTTACTCGACAATATATTAAGCTTACAATTTTGTTGTTAAGTAAATATACAAAATAAATGAAAGGTTGTTCAGTTGCGTATGGAGAATATAAAACAGCGCAAATGTTTAAGGCGTCTAAAACAAGAATACGTGCCATCAAAACGATGTGAACAAACGACGCTAAATCGAATTAACTCGTTATGTGTTTAGCAGGTTGAAAATGTGTAAATTTTCTTACAATACAATCCTCCAATTTGAACTCCATGCAAGAAGAGAGCTACTTTGTGCGTTTCTTGAAACGCTCTTGAGCGTAGAAATATAGTAGTATTTTGTCTCATATAATTGCTACTGACAAACATTAATTTATGTCTGAAAAAGGTAACTTGCCAAATGTAGATAACTATTTTTTTTTTATTGACTTATTAGGAAGAGTAGTTTTTAAATTAATAAAAACCATAGCCAGTAAAATAAGTATCAGAAAAATAGTACTAAATTTATAAAAAGAAACTTAAAGTATATAGTAAAGATGTAGTGTATGTAAGTAAAGATGCAGTGAAGAAAAAAAAAGTTAAATTAGACAAGCTAGTAGTATCGGTCCTATAATATTTTTGAACTAACGAAAACTTTTTTTGTTATTAATATTAACGATTTTAATAATCAGATTGAACGATGATATTTTAACTTGTATCTTACGACATCTTTAATTCTGTAAATGAAAATCATTTTAGTTTTTAGTTCTAATATTTAAACTAGTGCTGAAAGAATTTTTGAATTTAAACAATACGAATGTTTGCAAAGTGAAAAGCCTAGACTAAAAAATATTGTCTTTTTTATTGAATTATTTTTGGAGATGATTAAATAGTTATATGAGAATATTAATTGTAGTTACAGAATTTTCGGTATTGGAATATTCAAAAATTTGGAGATCTCTGATTGCGGTTTTGTTCTGTTGGAGATCAAAATTGTTTAAATATAATTAATAAAGACTTCAGTATAAATAATGATGTTTTATTAAAATTGTTAGTTATAAGATCTCTTTACATTACGTTGTTTATTTATCGGGTAAGATAAGATAAAAAAAGTCATCTAATTGTTGGCTAACAATTTGAATACGTATTAATTAATACATAACGACGCAAATATTTAGCTGATGACTCCAGATCGATTTCAAAGTATGAAGTGAGCAGTGAAAGCAAGCGGCTAGCAGACAATCTATTGAAAAAATTACCCAACCGTCAAAAAATATTTTTATTAATTAATGTTTTGTTTTGTATTTCGTAATGCATGTAACGTGTATATATTTTTTAAAGGAAACGGAAAGTCAGACTTGAATTTATTAATTGTTTTACATTCGCATTGTTTAGCTAAGTGTCAAATAAGAGCCTTGTCTGGCAGGAGGGTGAGAAAACCTGAGTGCTCTGGTTCAAAACGAACATGTGGATAATTTTTCACGCTCAGATGTGCGTACCTCCCCCTATTATGTTTATTACACGGATCACTGGACGCTCATACAAACAATGTGACATTAGAGAGGTTCGGCCATTGTTTATTGTTCTAACACATAAAATTATTTTTTATTTATTTATTTCAGTTGTAAGCAATATAACTAAAGATGATTCTTTTCAACTATTCTGGACTCATGTAAACACATCAGGATAGTCAATGTACATTTATAGTTATATTAATAATAAAATCAATGAGTACAACTATTCGTGGAAGACATCTATTATACATTAATTTGTTTGGCAAAAAATCAGTTGGTAACGTTATGGGTATAGTTTTAATTTATACATGCAGAATTTTAGACCAATTCCGCCCTACACACAGTGTGGCAGTTAGGGATTCTGAAGTCTCGGGTTTTTCAAAGTCCCGGGACTCGAGACGTGATAAAGTCAAAGTCCCCGGACTTCCCGGGACTTGGGACTTTTATTTCCCCTTCAATAAAATTATAAATTTATTAAAATTAAATATTTGTATGTATGTACTAAAAAGGGATGATAACGATACATGTATTGAAAAAATAACAATGAATTAGGTAAAATTATGACCGTTACTTCACAAATCACAATACAGCTGAAAAATAGTGAAAAACATTTGTAAATAAAACAACATCTGGTATGAACATTTAATTATAATATTTTGTAATTTGTTTTTGCTACAGTTATATTTTTTATACGAATATAAATTGATTTAAATAAATTTCTAATAACATAAAAGGAGATATCTTTCTCCTAAACGTTTTTTAATATTTTGTTTCAATTAAACTAATTTTTTTGAGCGTTTTTTACGCAGTTAAACGTATATTTTTTTTCGTACGTACTTTAAAAGGCCGCCGAAAGTATGCGTTATTAAAATAAATACATTTTTTGAACACATTGAAATGAAAATATTAAATTAATTGAATAATAAAATCAGAACCTCAAATCATACACAGTATGTATTATTAACACAAAAGTTAATATTTTATTTTATGCTTATCAAAATATGATATTAAAAATAATAATGAATTTAATGACGAATCAGACAGCCGATTTCTTATTTTTGTAATAAACGTTGTTGCAACATTGTGTTTCGAAAAACAATTAGTCCCAGCTGAACTGTTGATAATAAAACATTTATAATCCGCCTTGATTTATAACATAATTTTCGAGAAATAACTATCGGCTTCATTATTTCTTGGAATTCTGTGAATCTCAAGCTTAAGCGAACACGTGTCTAAGTTTGTTTGTATTTCTGCATTGGTCTACCCATCGAAAATGGTTGTTTCGTATTACAATATATAAATAGATGTTATTTGAAACTTCTACAATTATAAATCTAAACAGCTGTTTCTTTCATAAGGTCCCTTTTATATATGCATACTTAATTTTGTTAAAACCCCGGCCTTTAATCCTTAGCCTGAATATAATGCATTTTTTTCAAAACTAATCTCGAGGATAGACACCAATGTAAATTTATTTTAAATCAAAATTAACTTTTTAGGTCACATTAGCGATTGCTTGCATCCAATTTTATTTTGTTAGAATGGTTTTTCCAAAATTAAAATGTAAAATTTGGCTGTCTTAAGTCCCGGGACATTTAACAACAAAGTCCCGGGACTTACGACAGCAAAAATGCTTAAAAGTCCCGGGACTTTTGTCCCGGGACGTCTCGACACAGAATCCCTGGTGGCAGTGAATACTATCTTCAACTCAATTTCATTGATCTAATCCTTATACTTTTTAATCAATCTTTAATAAAAATATAAATAAAATACTTAAATGCAGTCCTCTCACTCAACGAGAAAATGTAATTATTTCGATAAAAATTCTAAAAAACAATTACTTAAAGAATAAACTAATCTCACTCAATTCGTTATGGAGATTCAAATAATTTTGACAATGACAACAATTTTCATGTGTTCTTGGCGGCGCGTTCTCCCCTAACCCGGCTGGCGAAATTAAATTTATTTCATTACTCACCGAAATTGAAATTAAAGTCTCAATTATTTTTAAGTATAGCTAAGCTTTAATATGCAAATCGGAGATTTCACAAAAGGCTTACTAATACCAAAATTGCTATCATTTATTACAAATATTAGGCAATTAAAAAATATGAATGTTTAATTATTGGTGGAAGTCATTATTTTAATACAAATTTATTAACTAGTTCTACATTATTTATAAAAGATCAAGACCGTCTTTGCTCATCACCAACATCAGTTTTCAATGCTCGTAATGAGTGCAACTGGTCCTAATAATTAATAATTGCCGTAAATTTAGTTTGAACTAAAATATAATTTTATCAATACAGATGTAAGTTCAAAAATGTTAACGTTTATTTGTTCTACTTCCACTTTTATTTCATATGATCAGGACCGGTTTCTATCATAACGAAGATTATCAACTGATCGTCATGCTCAGCTAAGATCGTCATGATCTAAACCGGTCCTGATCATATAGATACATGTGGAATTAGTAAAAAAAAAAATTATTTTTTGAATATAAAGCATTTCCACGAGGGCTTATACAAAAACCTACTTTTGAAATAACCGGTTTTCGAATGTCGATATATTTGAATATATCGAAGTTTTAGAAAAAAAAGGATAATTCAATTAAAATAGAGAGATTTTTTTTAATGTTGTCTATTTATATACATAATAATACACAACAAGAAATTATTTGGTGTAACCCTTCAAAAAATATGATTTAAGAAAACACAAAGCGTCCACTAATCGTTTTGTAATAAAATTTCCTGATATCGAAAATACCCTTTCGATGAGTAATGATGTGGGGCATATAGTCTTAAAGCCATCAAATAAAAAATCCAAACTTTCTATCCTTTTGTGTATAGACTCATTTATAAAAAATTCGGCACAACCGGTTACGAAGTTGAATAACCGGTTTTCGAATGTAACAAATTTAAAACCGGTTTTTGAAAACCGACAAGCCCTAGTTTCCAACAAGTATTGACAATGAGCACAAATAAAAGTAAACATTAATTTCTCATACTTAAACGAGTGAGTAGAAACTATTTTTTAAATTTCAAAAATGAGGTTTGCTGTCAATTTTTTAAATAATATTTTAAGCTATCCAAAAATGAATTTACTATGCCGACTTAGAGCGCTTAATGAAATTTTAATCCATTATTTGAAATGTTAAAATTTTTTATATTATATGGGTCATCGAGAAGTAAAGTTGGGCCAACTAGTGAAATGGTAAAAAAAATATTGGACTTATAAGTACATTTACATTTTTATTTGGTGTTTTGGTGGATTGCATATTTTTATTTTACGGACATAACATTATTGCAACGTGTAACTGAGGTTACCTCACTTTTGTGATATTTAAAGACGTGTAAAATATTACAATGCATCTGACTTCTTTTAATCTTTTTAAAATACCACTTGGCTCACTGCACCTCTAATGAGCACATATAAACTGAATATGCTAAAAAAAACACCTGTGTTGTTTTTGAACAAAGCTTTTAATATTAAAGTACAGCACTTAAACGATTCCCATTTGAAGGTTAAAATAGCTTTTTAGACAGCCCAAAACACTATAAATTTTAATAACTATGGCGGAGCATGTTTACAGTAGGTTTATTAAAAATTGAAGTGGCTGGTATGCAATTTAACGAACAATTTTAATGTATTGTGTCGTTAGGCTCCCAAAAGTAATTCGTTAATTCCTTTGGGACGCAAGGGATACTAAAAATTCATGTTGCTACTAGAAATTTCGATCGATTTTGTCATTCCGTGATATGGGTCTTATATTATTGAAAAAAGGGCGGATAATCATATCTAGTATAACAATAGTTACTATTATGTATCTGAAAAGTAATGTTTAGTAAAACTACTAAAGCGGCGTAAAATCAAAAGTATGTTTCGTAATATAAACTACTGGGCTGTGATTTTTTTTCTTTACGAAAATAGTATTCTTTTCGGCATTGCACTAGTGAAATGTACAATAATAGATTTTTTAAAAACCGGCTGCGTGGTCGAGTTGTGAGCGTCGTTGGCTTCGGTTACGGAGGTCACAGGTTCCAATTCCAGTATGGTCAGTTTTTATTAATTGATTCTTTCAATCGATTTATGGATTTCTGCTCAAAAGCATGGATATATGTGATGTTTTAAATTCCCTCCTCCTACCCATATTATCTAAAAAACGGAGCGTAAAAAGAGCGATTAGATTACCATTAGTCCTGTCTCAGTATTATGCTTCTATCCCTACTCTCATTCGAGAAAAAAAAGTTCAACAGCTCTCGTAGAAATATTTCTGTTAAAATTAACTCATTTAAGAGTCCATATTATTCACATTGGGAGCGGAAATGGTTAAAAAAATATTCAAAAAGTTGTTGAACTAATTCATCACTTTTTGTTTATTTTCGGTGATTAAAGATTGACATTTTTGAACAGTAAAAGTAGAGTTAAGAACCAAGAAATAGTAATGTGAAAAATTTATGATAACACAAAAGATGCTGAGAATGTGAACTTAGTCCTATATCGTAGGTTCTCTTTAATGTAAATATTACTGACTGCAATTTTATTTACAATAGCTTACACTGACTGCATCGCTGCAGTTTTAAATTTAATAAAATTGATGCACCACTGTCTCCTGCTAGACGAATGCGACACCTAAAAAATCCAAATTGAATCATGCGGCGAGGGAATTGCGCTATTATGTTATTAAAGAGTGCGCAGGGCGCGACCCCAAACAAGTGAATTTAAAAAAACCCTCCCCCAGTCTGTAGGAACATATTTTACTGTATGATGGTGTGACTGATTTTATTACGGAGTCTATTGTATCCGACGCAGCTTTTTTCTATCCTGTCAAAATTGTGAACGGGCAAGTGTTTGATATATTAATTATGGATGTAAGTCAAATTGTTTTCTGTTGTATACACTTTGCTCACCCTTTGCATTTATATTTTTTGGCAAAATACTTATAGTTTGTAAATGAGTAAATAGTATTCCAAGATTATTTTTTTATCTTAGTTCTGATCATACTGTTACTTTGTTTAAATGTTCTTAGAGCGTTTGCTTTGAAATAATTGTTTTATTAAAATAAAACTTGCCCAATCTTTGTGTAGTAATAAAATACAGCATCATTTCATCAATATAACTTTGAATCGTTCAAATAATCTAAATTCACACAAGTTTTGTCACTAACGATTCAGGTTTTGCCTTTCGGTATCTTCAGGCGTTCAAGTACACGGATGAATTTAAACTGAAGTGAATTAACATAATTTGAACGATTTAAATTTAATATTGAAATCCCACCAAGCACCTTCAATCGAATAATCTTAAAATATACAAAAAAAATGTTTATTTATTTTCTCCAGCCTAGTAGGACAAGTGGAAAACATATGAACTCTTATTGACAATCTTAACCAGAATTTTTATTACGAGAACTAGTTGTAAGTCAATTTAATTAAAATAAACTTCTCTTTTCGGGGAGATTTAAGAAAGAGGAGATTGAAGAGACAGTTGCTATCTTTACGTTTGTTTTCGCTTGTGGACTGGATTGAGAGGTACGAAAAAATACTGATATTCACACCTTTGGATTGGTCAACCTGAGTTTTTATCCACTTGACTTTAGGGTGACAGCCGACAGGTTCTAGTTTTAGAATGGAAACATTCACACGTTTAAATGCACACTGTAAGAAAAATCAATTTTAGCATAGATTTTCATACCCAATGGTAAAATACAAATTATTCTTTCAAATTTTTCAATGGAGCTTGTGGTGGCAAAAGGTTGTCGGCTTTAATCTGCAATCAAAGAAAAAAAGCCGGAATTTTTGGTAATCTTGATTTTAGGCAACATACAAGTTCAATATTAACTGTAAAAAACATAGATTTTCGCTGGAAAAAAAAATATTTCCCCATTCTTTAATTCATGTTTATTGATTATTTACGATAATATAACTGTCAATTTTTTTTATTATACGAAACGTCGCAATTTATGTGCGTACTTTTCCATGTATTTTAATAAAAATGAGAAAATCGTGTATTTAAGGGTTAACTAATCAAAGATTCGAATTTAATATTGAAATTATACCAAGCACCTTCAGTCGAAATCTTTAATTATAGGTTAACTAATCTTTGATATAAGGACATTAGTATTTGGTACCAATGCTTACATACGAAAACTATTTTCATAAGAAATACAATTTTCTGTGACAGGGTATTCATAAAAAAACAATTATGTTAACAATGTAATGTGAATGACGTCATCACAGAACTTTACAGTCATACTCGTATATCGTTTTAATGCTTTTTACATTTCCATACAGTCGCAGCTTAACTACTCGAAGAGAGTGTTATAAATTCACTCTTTCCTCCCTCACTCATTCATTTGATGGAGTGCCAAACATACTTCTGGCAAAATAATCAAGTATTTCATCACACCTTTGGTATTTCCTGCCTTATTCTTGGAGGGCGCAGGGGAGATATTTCAAAATCAAACAGCGGAAAATATGACTGTATAATTATGGAGGGCATTACGATGTAATTCGTAGGGGAAGATTAAAATATTATACGTGTTAAGTAAATATTCGTCTGAATATTTGTCGTGTTAGATAATAACACGATTGTTGCCAAGAAAGGGGGATTTAAAAAGAGGGTATTTTCATTCAGGGCGGAAAATTTAAAATTGTTTATTTTCGATAAAACATCTTCTATCACAAAATAAGCGCTCCAAATTGAAGCGCTAAATAATAATTTTCTGTCATTATATTACAATTTAATTAAAATGTCTATTAAGTAATGATAAGAAAGCAAAATAGTCAGGTATATGGCACAGTGGTCAACGTCATTGGCTTTCATGCCGGACCTCACGTATTCAAATTTCAGAATGAACAGATTTTTTTCAATCGATTTCCATTTGAAAGCATGGATGTTTGTGATGTCCAAAAATCCCCACACCCTTCCATCATTCCAATCCAAAAATAACGAGATGTAGCGAGAGTGATTAGCCAACCACTAGTCCTGTCTTGTCCTATCACTTCTATCCTTACTACTCTCTTCGAAAAAAGAGAGGTTGAGCGACTGAGTAACAAATAGTTATCATAGAAAAACTCATGTTGAGATACTTCCACTAAGAGGTCAATGCTCCATATTGGAAGAGAACATGGATAAAAAAGACAGCAAAAAAAAAAAAATAATGATGTACGATTGGAGTCTAACCGAATCCGGCCCCCCAGTATCCGTATACATATAGTGTTTTCACCCCGTCAAAGAATTTACGAAATGTTAATTTATTATTATAATTATAATTAAATATCATAACAGGACACCAAAAAAAATAATGTCATCCGGCCTCCCGATGTTTTTTTTATAAAAATCATCCGGCACGTTTTTCAAAAAGTTTGTGACATTATCGAATAAAGAAAAACATTAATTTTAAATGAAAAAAAAAATGTATAGTTTATAGGTTTATGCAATTTTAATTGATATTTGAAAATAGCAAAAGTGTGTGACTTACTTTGAATGACTGTAATTCTTCTTTCAAAATATTCATCCCTCTTAATAAAATCCTTCTTAACACATTTTCCTATTTTGTAACTCAATAAACAGTATGACAATGTGTTTGACGAATTATAACCACCCTCCCTTTTCCCCAAAGGAGAAAGTATTAAAATAATAAAATGCTCATATCAAGTAGGGGTTGTAAGAGTACGTGTTACGTATTTATTCAGCTATTTTAATATGTTTGACATGCGTATAATGTAGATTTGTTTAAAGAACACATTTGCGTTTAATGCGTAGAATTTTTATACGGAATAAGTTTAAACTAAGCTGGCTAGCATTCTATGATTTCAAGATAATGGCTATAACAATGCAATGTTATTAAAAATTTAAGCGTATAGACTTTATAAAACAAAAATACTTTTTTGCACTAATTCCACATTTTTAGAAAGAGAAAGAAAAATCAGGTTGTTATTGAAGTAATAATTATATTATTAATACTTTCGATGGATTTGGCGATAACTTTGTGTCAACTTCAAAATATCTATAAGAAGAAAAACACGTGTCACTATTAGTAACACAATACGTGGAATAATCAAAGTTATTTTACATTTTATATTCATTATAACATTGTTAAAATATTTCCATTTGCCAATATGTAATTTTGTTAATACATATTTAAAACAACTTTGAAATCATTTGATCTTTCTTACATAGATGATTTTATTTTTATATATAAATGTAGTTATATTTATTGTCTTACTAAAATAAAAAAAGTTCGTTTTTTCAATATATAATTTCTTTCCACCTTGAATTGTAACGTTCTAGTTGGTGATACATAATATTATAAAAATAATTACATTATTTAATATTTATCACCCCTGATATTTTCCTAATATTATAGAATAAATTCAAAAAAGTACTTACTCTACCCATAGCATTAAAAATAACATCTCTTTGATAGGAGTCTGTTTATAATTTCAATCAAAGTGAAATTAGTACAAATAATGTGTTTTTTTTTTTATTTTAATAAAATACTTGTCAACATAAAGTTGGTTTGTGATCTCCTTGCGGGACAATTGATTATTACACATTTTTAATAACAACGAACGCGATTATTTATAAATCAGAAATTGAGATACTGACAAAGTAAAGGTAAAAAATATCTATGATGTTTGTATTAAGCAATTATATACACACCATTTTATATATAAAAAAATGATTCAAGACAAGGGGACACTTTGTGATAAAATATAATAAAATAATAATAAAGCCCGTATTACACCGGACGCGATTGCGAATCATATTTTTGTTAGCATTAGACGCTTATAATAAATTAATATTGTGTAAGGCGAGCGCGGGCGCATTAGGGGTGTTGCAGACCCTACTTGTTTGATGACGCCTACACAAAGAAGCGAAAGGCTTTACGGTGACAAGTGCGCATTTAATTTGATCGTGTGTAAATAAATAGGGTGACACTAATACATTTGCAACTGAAACATTTGACTCATTAAAGAGCGAGTATTTTTAACATTACTTCCATCATGAAATGGTTATATATAATTAATTTGTATGGGACCCCATTAAAATGAATAACACACAATTTGCAATAAAATATAAAAAAAGATAATAAAATAAATTGGTAGTATCAATGAAGTTCAAAAATAATTAATAGAATTAATGTTTTTAGTAAATATAATATTGCACATTCTTTCAAACTTACAAAACGAAAAAAAACTTTGAATCTTTTCCACTCGAATTAAAAATTTACTACTATCAATAACAAAATGACACGTGATACAAACGAATGAGATATCTAATACTTAGATACTAAAGTGATTTCATAAATAAATGCATTCATATTTTCATTGAGAAGTTAAAAATATTAAAATCATAAGATAATAATTAAAAATAGTTATAAAAAATGCTTTGGATGTATTAAAACAAACCATAAAAAAGGAAACCGTTTTTTTTCAATGGGTATTTACACTTATATTCAATGGCATTAATGTTTTTGATAAAATCTTATTTACTATTTATTCTACCCACGTCTAGAAATGGGGCGTTAGGTGATTATCTAACAACCAGTGCTATACATCTTTTCATTCTTATGCTTTCAGAAAAAGGCAATTTACAATTAGTCATTCTAGTTAATAAAATACACTGAGAAGAAAAATCCTGTTTTAAGTCCATATTCTCCGTATTAAGAGTGGACATGGATTATGTGAAAAAGTCTTGAAGTAATATTAAAAGAAAGATGACTTCAATATATTTATTTTATAATTAATGCTCCAGGGAAATTAAACTTGTTTTAATGATGATAAAAAAACAGTAAGTGAAGTAACATGGGTGATGTATAAGGTTATATGGACGTGAAATGGAAACTTGTAGGATCGTCTTGAAAATATTTGAAACAAAATGGAAACAATCAATTTCAAAATTGAAGAATGGAAACTAGATTAATACGCATAAGACGGGGAGAGTACAAATATTTATCTTTTACTCTTTTTTATTTGCTATTAATCATTCAAGGCATGGTGATATGATTTCTACAACCAACATATCAAATGTATATACATATTTGTGCAAGAATAATTTAATTATAAGTAATTACCCGTAAAAATAATAATTATAATTTTGATGAATACTTAAAAAAATATTTTAATGGGTTTGAAGGTGTTAAAATATATTGCAGAATAAATGACAGTAGGCATATAAATATTTTCGGCATTGTCACATTTACATTGAAATATATAGCAGATATTTGAGCCCCTGTCACACCAACACAAGTTAATGTTCTTATTATTTATTACGTCACGGATGTAACTGTCATACATTGTATATGTGTATGCTCATGTGCGTTCTAAAAAAAACTGATATAGAGGGTTAACATATTTTTTTTATTGATACATCTACATAAAAAGATTTCAGTTCAATGTAGGAAGCACGTCAGACTTAAACCCGTTCACTGGTAAAATCACTAGTTAAATTTTTTTATCACATATAATAATAAGATAAATTAAATTAATGATCATATTTTGTTAAAATATTTTTTTCCCTCTAAAACAACATTAAAATTAGTATTATACATACCTAACATACCTACTTGCAACTTGTTTCTCTAAATAAAATTGCATGGTTCCTCTTTTCGTATATTATACTAGTATTTTATGAATAATTAGTAACCTTTCAATGTCTTTTCTTCCTCAAGAATTTTCCTCCACCAAAGTCTGTTTAAAGCCGCCTATCTAAAGCAGGGTTTCTCAACGGCGGGCCACATGTAATTTTGAGCAAACTGAGGATTTTAAATTCCTTGGTGAGCTAAAAAAAGGTCTTTCGGAGATATTCTGGGAAAATTATACCAAACCGGAGATTTCAAAGTCCTCGGTGAGCTAAAAAAAAAAAGGTCTTTCGGAGATATTCTGGGAAAACTATACCAAATCGGGAATTTCAAATTCCTCGGTGAGCTAAAAATAAAGGTATGGGGGCCACAGAAAAATAAAGACACTCAAAAGAGGCCACGCTCCCAAAAAGGTTGAGAGACACTGATCTAAAGTATTGAGTTCCACATTAGAATAGGATACAACGAATACTTACAATAGTGAAGCAAGTTAAAGCGATTTTAAATATTTAAATAAACTAAACTGTTCAATTTAAGACCCCGAAAAATATTTACATATTGATTATTAAGTTAGTTAAACATTATTTATTTAATAATATTTTATATAATATGGGTATGTGTGTGATGCTTTTATTTCTCCTATCTTGCACAACCCTTATCTATTCATAAAACAGGACTTAAAAAATACCAACTTGTACATTCTTTCTTTATCTGCGAAGAGATATATTAAGCATCTGTTTAATAAACAGTTTTAAAAAAAATAAAGTTGATGAGTATCTTTAAAATTTCATAATATGCTTGACATTCATGCCGAAAATTTTTAGAACATATGTGATTAAATCATGAAGTTGCTGAAAATTTAAGCGCCCCTTTTCTCTCGCCTTTGCACGCTCATGTGTGTGTGTGATCCGAGTAGATCCGTATCAGGTGTTTGTCACAGTATTATAAGAAGATTCATTTTCAGATAATTCACTTTGCTACCGTAAAAGTGCGTGAAATTGGTACGTGCACGTTTTACACGAGGGCGGGGGACGAACCCTTTGTCGCTAAATATGATTTAGCATTTTTTAGCCGTCAATTCGAGCCCTATTTATTCAGTAATCAGCTTATTAGTTATGACGATGCAATCTGAATATTTTCAATTCGATTTGTATGTTTCTATTATGAAAAATATTACGTTTTTTAATGCTACAATTGATTTAGAGAGTCATGGTCTCCCTTGTATTACAAAACAATATATATTATATTATGTTAATAAAAATCGAACTATTCTAGCCATTTCCCAATAAAAAATTTCACACAATTAAAGAAGTTTTCCAAGTAATCCCAATAACCATCCAAAATGCGATGTGTTGTATCGGTCTCTTAAAAATGTTTTTTTATTTAATTATTAAAAGAAAAAGATCTTTTCTCAATATGCATACATTTTTTGTAAAACTATTATTTTCTTATGACTATTATTATTGTCGCCTGCTGTGGATCAGTTGGTAAGAGCTTGCTCTACCGATCACGCAGGTCTGGGTTCGATTCCCGGTCAGATCACAGTGAATTTGAAAATTATTCAATTCAAATTGTGATCGAAGACTGGGTGTTTGTGATGTCAATTTACATCATTTCCTCTCCTCCAATCCTTCTGATCCTTTAATAACTAAAATAGCGATTAGCCAACCACTAGTCCTGTTCTAGCCTTATCCTTCTTTCCCTACTCACTTTGAAAAAAGTGAGGTTGAGCGACTGAGTAACAAACAGTTCTCGTAGAAAAAAAAAAAAAAAAATTCTGTTAAGATACCTCCATTAGGAGGCCATATGCTCCACATTGGGAGCGGACATGGATTAAAAAAAAAAAATTATTAGTATTTTTTAAGTCAAACTACGCTAATTAAAAAAAACAAATGAATTCATACTATTATTAATATATACGTTATAAATTATCATTTATTATGCCTTTCCACCAATGATATTTAAGAAAATAAACAGATCAAATAATAAATATGTCTTCGAATTTATTTTTGGGCATAAGTTCACATTTGCAATTTTTGATTATTTTACACACTAACATTAAAAAGAAAGCATGACATAAGCAGATAATAAAACACGATTATGATTTAATAAATTTGTCGAGCCACCACTTAATGGATTTATTTAATTCATTTTTTTATTGTAAAACAGTATTAATAACACAGCGCACAACTAAGCGCCAAAGATCCATATATGATGCATATTTTATTGCAAAAACAATGTTGGATATTGCACGCAACGAGCATTTCATATGAATCGCGCGGTAGTCTGGAATTGCAGCACGCACCATCAACTCTTGCTACGCGATATGCCTTGCATAATGTGGACACATATTTTGACGACATTTAAAAACGATAATTTATTTGATGAGTTATTAAGAAGTCGTAGCATTCATCTCTGTAGTTTTGATGCCCATAAAACATTATAAAAGTATGCAAGCAGCAAGGCTCGCTCGCTATGCAATTTCATCTTCTGCTGTCATTAGTGAGAGACGATCGTAAATAAAAATTAACAAAAACTGTTATTAATGGCAAGTCACAAGGGTAATTAATACGTGTTGTTTCAACAAAAAGTAAATTATACTCAATATTGTACGTTTAAATATTGAATTATGTTATAGTAAAACTTACCTAGACAAATTAATTACATATAAACCGTTTTAAGTTATCTGTGAAAAATATTAGATCGAAACACTATGTAATAAGTATTACTTTAATAAGGCGTAGTTTTAATGTAAAAAAAAACTCATTCGTTCATTTGTAATTCAGAACTAGTTTTTTTTTTAATAAGAAACAGATGAAATTTAATCATTTCACAAAAAAACAAACATCTATTAGAGAAGTAGATTTAAATTGTTCTCGAGTGACGGTTTTTAGATAAATTGTTAATTATTAGGTTTGCTTACCACGAGCTGATACAATAATTTTATTGTAAATTTTACTGAAGTTAATAATGAAAAATATTCTTATGTTGAACTGGTTCATAAATCTTGATGATAATGCAATTTCGACCCGAAATGAAAAAAACCATCGCTTTAGCCGAGTCGTCAAATATCATGTGATTTCATCCTACCTGATTGCGTCTCTAAATTTACGCATTTAAATTTAAGATTTATTTATTTATATTGATTCAATATAAAATTTGAATATAGTTCAAACTTTGAAGCGGTAGAACGATCTCGACCAAAAAAGTTATTCCTTGTACTTAAATGTCTGAACACATACATAATACTGGTTATTCTCGATTATGTAAGTAAACGATAAAAATATATAAATGAGATTAAGAGAAGAACCTCCCTACAAAGGTGTTTGCGGCAATCTAAGTTTATTGTAAAACTTGACCAAATTATGTTGTTGTTTGTCCACATAACGGTGGCTTGCAATATTAGCGTGGGCGGGTTGCCCAGGGCGAAGGCTCCCGCGATTAGAGACGCGCCGCCCAGACGGATGACTCGAAGCCCCGCTCTGACGCCGGGGATTACCGACCCTAATTTGATTTGAATTAATGTTTCGGACACCCTGATTTATTGTCGAATCTTCCGATGGCCCAAACAAACTTTTCTCCTCCCGCCCGCGAAAAGCCGAGGAACCAATACCCCCCCGCTGAGCTTCGATCTAAAATTTAATATCGTTCGCAATCGTGTATCAGTTCAAAGGGGGTGTGGGGGTGAAAGTTAAGCACATTTAACAATGTAAAATGGTTTTGCGCGAGAAAAGGATTTTACACATTTTAAAGTGATTAAGTCATGCAGAGGTTGGCTGGGTAGATGAGTTTATTTATTATATTTATGTATTTTTTAAAAATCACGAGTATCATCATGTGATATAATTTGAAACTAAAAAAAATGTCTTCAGTATGTATTCATTACTCCAATGCAACGCATTTTTTTGAAATATTAATTATTAAAAAATACTGTTTGGTTCGCAGTACAGCGGTCGATGTTATTGGCATCCGTGACGGATCTTACTGGTTCAAATTTTTTTCATTCAATTTATCGATTTCTGTTCTAAGGCGTGGGTAATATTTAAAAAGTCTCCCACCCTTCCAATCCTAGGTAAATAAATAACGTGGTGTAGCTAGAGTGTTTAATCAAATCACTAGTCCTGTTCTAGCCCAATCTTCCTTTCCCTACTCTCTTCATTAATTGTGAGACATTTTGAAAAAAATGTTATGTTTTTTGAAATGTTATTAATAAGAAAAAAAATAAACATTTTTTTACTTATATAAACTTTCTTTTAGGATTAAGATTTTTCGCTCATCAAAAACGTTATTAATTCTTTATTTTTAAATATATTATTCAATAAAAATTGACCATAAAAGTGATTATCAATAAGAATGTATACGTTGTCTTAATTATTGTATACAAGATAGTTTTGGTATGAAAATGATTAAAAAACAGCATGTTTCAAATAAAACCTTTTGTCATCTTGTTTCGCAGCAGCTTTTTCCTGCCCCTTGCAAAAATACCCTCACCGACGTGGCGACAGATAGCTCGTAATCCGCGACTTTCATTTATAATGATTATTGCCTTCAGTGCGCCAATTTAAATTCTGTTCGAGTTTGTTCATCAACAGGAGCGCCGTTCTTCCCCGATTTGTCCGATACAGCAAGACGCGCGCGCGAGGGTGTCGGGTGGGGGAGGGTGTTGATTTTTATTTGGAAAAATCACCGCGTTTTAATTTAGCGACAGCGCCTCCTCGCTAGATCGATCGAAAGTTGTACCTTTCGACGCCGTGCGCGGCATTTATTGCGCTGACATTAATTAAAGGCTGAAAAAACTACACAATGGATGGACCATGATTTATATGACAATAACTTCTCCCGACATGGCCTGAGATAAGATGTTTAATTGGAACATAAATTCTAACAAATTTTTGTTGCGGCGACCTTCGGGCGGGGAGTATTATATGGCATAGTGTTATTTATAAAAAAAACAAATCAAAGTTTTAAAGTTGTGGTGCAAATATGTTGTACGGTCGTATCTGATTTACAATAATATTACGCAATAAAATGCAGTTAAGTTGTTGTTCACCGAGTAAAATTATTTATGATGGATATTTTTTTATCTATTTTTAAGATCTTTTCATTATCTTTAAACACAGTTAACTGTTGGCTTACAGATATTTAAATTTTCTACGTATCTTAATTTTATCCTTATTAAAAAGTAAATATTCGTATTGAGAAATCGCTAAGTGCAAGCTTGGGGAACCTGCGGCCTTTTGGCTACTCTGGTGCGGCCTTCTGGCCAATTCTGTAATTCTGTAAATTTATGTAAATTCCTAACATATTCTGACCGTAAATTCCTGTTTCCGGCCAAAGATTCCCTAGTCAATGTTTACTGCGGCCTTATGTCGAATCAGAAAAATGAATGCGGCCTTTTGACAAGAAAAGGTTCCCCACCCCTGATTTAGTGTATCAATTTCCAGATGCCCGCAGATCACGTTAATGATACAACGATGCATATAAATAAACTTTAGATATAATTATCATTGATGTAAAAAAATCATACACATAACATAAAAGGGAAATCGCTGCAAGCTGCAACCAATGATACACGAAAAATATGGATAAAAAAGATATAAAATCGACAAATGTATTTAAAAAAAAATCTTGAACTCTTTACATATGAATAACTCAGTAGCAAGATTAAAATACACTATTTTGACATCTGGGAGGGTCTCAGGAGCAATAATTAAAAACTCACTCGAGGAGATAGAGTCAATCCCCATTATAAAACGAAAAATAATTAATACGAGTAAACGTTCAATTTACTTATAAAGAAATAGCAGTTTCACCGTGCTTGCAATGATGATTCGCGTTAAAATAATGTACATAATGGAAACAAAAAAAACATTGTTTCCGCCCGGGATCGAACCGGGGGCCTTCCGCGTGTTAGGCGGATGTGATAACCACTACACCACGGAAACATGTACTTAGCTTTGCAAAAATAGATTACAAACGTATCAAAAATCTAAATTAATATATTAACAATAGAGATATCGACGACTTCTGTTCAGCAAAAGAAAGAGAAAATCGAGTCAATTAAATACGACCGACTCTTTTTAATCCACACTATAGTGAATTTTATCAAAAAACAATTCTCGGACATTTGTAGGAAAAATAACGTCGTTACGCTGTGAAACCTTAGAGAAGTGATGCACAAACCGCGGGCCTTTTAGAATTTTGTGGCGGCCCTTAAATCTTTTTCTCAAACATATTTTTTCACGTAACACATTAATTTAATAAATGTAAGAAAGCTTTTTCTTTAATGAAGAAGAATACATCGGTTTATAGAAACAGGCTTACAAATATTTTGTCAAATTAAAAAAAAATAGTTAAAAAATAACAATGGCCAATAACGCATAAACTTATGAATTGCATATAAATCGGAAAAATATCACGGAAAAGAAATTATAAAGAAAATAAATATCTTCATACAGAATAAAATTTTCAAATGACGAATAGCTTCATCAAACGATAAAATGTCGTAAGCTGGTTTCAGAAAAATCCACCAGATCGCACTGTTTTCTATATTTGTTTGTTTTTGCTTTTTTGCGTACTACTGACTTATAAAAAATTTTAAATTTAGAATATGGATTAGAATAAAAGAAATCGATGATATGAAATTAAAACGAAAGAAAATCGGACAATATTGAAATAAGGTTATGTTTATAATTAGGTATATAAATTTTTGACAACAATATTTTGCACGAACGTTGTTTTACTCTGAGATGACACGTTATTACACTTGAAACGCTATATCGAAGAAATTTTAACGTCAAAAGCAAAGCGTTGCGGTTCCTGATCACCCGAATGACTATTGATGCTCTTGGTCGCATTTACACAGTTCATCCGAAAAATGACGAATGTTTCTACTTGCATGTCAAGAGCTCAATTTGCTTGAAAATTATACTTATTGGGACATGCCAATCACTGAAGAAATTGTTTCTGAATCTCCATGTCAGATACGCACATTATTTTCTATCATTATTTTGACATGCTTCACATCGAATCCATGTGAGCTCTGGAACAAGTTCAAGGATGACATTTTACATCGAATTCGTGTCAGTTCAAGGAATCCCGATCTCGAGGTGAATGAAGAGATAAATAACCAGGCTTTGATTTAGATCGAAGACATGTGTTACCTCATGTGAGGCATTTTGTTAATCAAGTTAGGAATGCCAACTTTAAACTAAATCGAAACTAAATCTTCAATATCCATTTAAAAAAAAACTTTTAGGAATTTATGTCTCATGTTCATCACCGTCGCTAAAATATATACTGAAATGTGAAAAGACGAATGAAAGTACATAAAATCAGAAGGTATGTAAAAAAAAATCAGTATACTTTTCATGTATATTATATTGTTATAGAATACTATCAAATCATTATTTTATTTTTGATCCCTATATACAGTCAATCCTGTTTTTATGCGGTTTTTTTTATGCGATTTCGAAGTAATGCGATTTTTTAGAAATGCATTTTTTTAAATGTACCATATTTTACGATATATAAAAATGTTAAATATTACATCGAGAGCATATATTGTTGTATTTTGGATAGAATAGAGAGATTCATAAACACAACCGACATTTGAAAAAAAAAATACGATTTCGGACTGTTTAAATCATGTTGCATCTGCCATCGCTGAATTAAGTCCACCTAATTAGGTGTGTTACAGTCGATGAAACCATTGAAGCATCGGTAATATCAGCGGAAATGAGTACTTTAGCACCTGAACTTGGCGAAGAAAGGTTTGATACCTTTAGCGAAAATTATATCGACGAATTACTTACAGATAAAGCTATAAGTGACGAAGATGTTCATAATTTAAATTTAATTATTGACAAAAAACCAGAAAACAATGACGAACTGAAAGAAATTCCAGTTCCTTCACTGCGAAAATAATTGAAGAAGGTATCCAACTTTTCAGTAAATTAGAAGATCATTTCTTTCTAAATGATTCAAATTCTGATCGCGCATTCAAGTTTCAACGATAACTTTAGAATATATTATATATATGGGTATAACAAACTGCATAAACAATTAATTATCGAAAAAGAAAATCTGAACAAACTCTGATCACTAATTTTATTGTTAGAAAACAACCATAGTTTTATGAAATTGATGCGCATACTATTTCTTCTGAAAAAGAGTGATTTAGAACCACATGCTTTAAAACACACATAGAATTGTCATACAGTGACTATTTTTTAATATTTTTACGCCGTGGTTTTCCCCTAATTTTCTTATACTTTGCGATTTAGTGTATATTTTAACTCGCTGTTTCAAAGTTATGCGGATTTTAAAATTTAAGTAACGCACCCTACTATTTCTATGGAAGTCAAGTTTTTTTATGCGATTTTTTTTTTGCGATATTTCGTGGAACACATCTACCGCATAAAAACAGGATTGACTGTATAACTGTTTGTATGTGTGGAACATTAAACAAAAATATATTTTTTTTTTCTAATGAAAGATAATCTCATAAATATAATATTGAAGATTTGGAAAATGTTGCGTTCTTTGTTATAATGAGAATTTATGTCATTTCGTAATATAAAAAATATGAAAATTTAGAATGAACTTTCGTAAAATTATAAAAAAGTATTATTTGAATAATTTTGAAAAGATCCCTGTCATTATGTTGGTGACAAGCATTGAGAACAAATTTATCCTAGACCAACACATTTCTTAGCAACAGTCTTTGTTTGACAGTTACTGTCAAACAAAAGTAGTCGTTTGTCAACATTGTGAAGATGTAATTTTATTATTTAAAATACAGTGAAATAAAGAGGTATTAGCTATGCCAAGTACTTCTAAACCAATCAGTAAGAGTGCTCGGAATGGTTTTCTAAGAGTCTTTCAGTTCTGTGAACATGAAAAATCTGAAAAACAACCAATAATTCCCTTCGGGTCGACATTTCGAATCATTTCGAACTGTCAATGGCGTCGTATGCCTAACATTTCGTGCCGCATGTCAATAGCTCAATTTGCTTGAAAACTAAACTCATTGGGACATGACAATCGCTGAAGCAATTGTTTCTGCGTCTCCAAGTCAGATACGCACATTATTTGCTATCATTTTTTTGACATGCTTCCCATCGAATCCACGTGAATTGTGGAAAAAGTACAAGGATGACATGTCCGAAGACACTTTACACCGAATTCGCGTCAGTTCAGGGAATCCCGATCTCGAGGTGAATGAGGAGATACATAACCAGGCGTTGCTTTTGATCGAAGATATGTGTTACCTCATGCGCTGCATGATGCGTCGCCAGATCGAGGAATGAACGACGCTTTCAATCGAGAATCGGAACGTAAACGTGAATATGATCGAGATGCATTGAACCAATCACTTCGAACGAATGTACCACTGTTGAACCCCCAACAGAAAGTGTACGATACTTTAATGAAGGCAATTGATGAGGGAAATGGTGGCTTATTTTTCCTCCGCATTGGAAGCACTCAACCGAACTATGAAAGATCAGCGCAATGACTCAAAATGTTTTGGAGGCGCAATGATTCTACTATCTGGCGATTTTCGCCAAACACTACCAGTTATTCCAAGATCGACCGCTGCCGATGAAATAAACGCTTGACTTAAAACATCGACTCTGTGGCGCTATGTTAAGAAACTTCAGCTAACGACAAACATGCGAGTTGCATTTCTAAACGACCATCTGCCGCAGATTTCTCCAAGCATTTGCTGACTATCTGTAACGGCCGTGTTCCTGTCGACGAATCGAATGGATTGATTTCGTTTTTGCCGAATTTTTGAAATTTCGTCTCATCGAAGGACAATCAACAAAGTGTTCCTGAATATCATTGCTAATCACAAACATCATAATTGGTTGAGTGAACGAGCAATTCTTGCAGCAAATAACAAAGATGTGGATCATTTCAACTTCACAATTCAAAATCAAATCGTTGGTCCACTGCATTCCTTTAAATCTATCGACTGTGCCACGTGAATAACATCATTTCAATGTAATTAAAATACTTTTCATTTTTAATTTTGCACATTTATTGAACTTAATTCATTTTGAGTATTCATTCAAACTGAATTTAACTCATCCAATAAATTAACACAACATTTAT
>CM062824.1:21943531-22069641 GCA_031772345.1 Himalopsyche anomala
TCATGTACACATTTTTGCATTTGTCAAGTGAATGTAAAATATGTATAATATGTGTATCAATAAGATAATAAAATTATGTTTAAAGTACTGTTAATATCAATTTGCAATTTTAAATGTTTATATGCATGGTATTTCCTTTCAATATAATCAAAAATATCAGCACAATTATAATAAAACGCAATTTTCAAAATTAATAAGTTAAACTACGAATAAAATTTTAAACTGCTTATATACATGAAAATTAAATACGTTTCTTGTTTTCATTATGAAAAATATTTGGCATAATTGCCATAAAACATTCCACGTTACAATAAAACAATGATTTTTCCAATAAAAATATTTAAATGTTCGGAGTATTCGGTGTGCGAAGTATTCTATATCCGGAAGGTTCTGTGTGCGGAAGATTCCGAGTCCGAAAGAATCGGTGTTCGGTGTATTCTTGGCCGGAGTGTTCGTGTTCGGACTATTCCCGTTCGGAGTGTTCGTGTTCGGAAAAGTAATGTTCGGTAGAATCACCGAACCAATATGAAACATAAATATTTCACAACGAAACGATTTTTAATAAGCAAGTACTCATAATCCTTTTTTTGCATGGCTTATTTATTTTCGAATTAACACGGTCAAAATAATATAATGAAACCTATTACTCATTTATCTTAATTCTTTTAATCTTTTTTACACGGTTTTAAGGCTGTTTTACATGGAACGTACATAGGTTCTGTATAACAAAGGATTGAGCGTACTTTAAATCATTTTTTTCTTTGCGGCCCGAACCCGCGATAATTTTTTGTATGGGGCCCGCTAGAAGGTAAATGTTGTGCATCACTGCCTTAGAGGGTAGTAATGTGTACGCCGTATGGCATTAATAACTGAATATTTCATCCAGTAACCTTACATACTATACTTATTTAGTAAACTATTAGGACTGGTTTCGCTAATGACGAATTTTATTAACTGATCATCATTTGATTACGAGATTCATAAAAATCATCAGTTGACAATACTCGTCATGAGCGAAACCGGTCCTTATCATATAAAATAAAAGTAGAATTAGTGCAAATGAGTGTTTTATTTTTTGAATATGTAATTCTTTTCCATTAATTATTATTGGCAGTGTACACTTTAACCACTCTAAAGCTAACGACCCACCGGTGTGTCGCATACCTACTAACCACACACGCTACCCACCAGTGTGTTGTCATTATTACGACGTCAATAAATATTTTTTAGAGTTTGCATCATTGAAAAAGGGTCCGACATCTCTTAAGGACTCACAAAATGAATATTAAGTTTTCCTTTATTAGTTTTACATACACGACAAACAACGTTATTTTTTTCTAGCTGTTAACGGGCTAAAAGGTATATTTAATTGTTATTTAAATTCTGTCAACAGTGCAATCGTGAAATGATGGAAACACAAATGAAAACTTGCAGTGTCTTCACTGCTCATTGTTGTATTCGCAGCACATATCATATTTATCTAGATAGAATCTTCATATTATCTATTTAATCCTTTCCACTGACCGTAATAGGTATGCCATGTCTACGATAGCGTCTCAGTCTATCGGCTCGGTTATGAAACGTGACATGTTGTCACTAACCATACTGATATGATAATCCATGATGTCAGATGAATAAATAATGAAGTGTTTAAATTGTACTTTGTACGACAAGACCGGATTCTTTATCGCTGGAAAACAAATTGGCGACAAGATATGTGTTTCAACATGAATAAAAATATCAAAACTTTTCGATTAAACAACGCTTTCTTTTAGTACTAGAGATTATCAAGTGGCCACGCTATCTCGTCTATCAATATATTTTGATATGGCTTAATTCTGAAGCAGAAATTATCTTGATGAAAATCAGACGTGGACTTATAATAGATAATAAAGTATGCATTAAAAAATCTCTAAAATTTTATCTTGTTTACAATATATGTTTTTATTGGCTTACAATTTTACATTCCTGTGTGTTATACCAAGAGATCATTCTCGAGGGGCCTCGCGATGTTCTATGGGGGACACAGAGATTTTTTATTGATTTGAAGAGCCACAGCACAGTTTAGGGGGGACACGGGCAAATTTTCAGAAATCCCTAAATTTCAGTGGTTTTGGATTCGAAATTCTCGGAAGAGCTTAAAAAAGTCCCACGCTGTTCGTTTGGGCAAATTTGTAAATTTCTGGGATTTTGGATTCGAAAATTAGTAAATTTGAGAAATCCAAAATTCTTGGGTTTTTGAAATTCGAATTTTTATGGAAATGGTATGAGGGGCAAAGAAAAATAAATACACTCAAAAGAATTGAGAAACACTATATCAAACAATACAATTCAACTGACTAAAAACCATTATTAATAAAAAAGGATTATGATATTTTTTGGTTTTGGATTGTTTGGAGGATTAAAAGATTAGGAAACAAGCAACTTGAATAAATTAATAAAAAAACTGTGTTATTATCAATTTATAGAAGTACAATAATATGAATATTTAAAAATCTAAGCAAAAGTATACGGCTTATATCATAAAAGCTATTTTTAAGGCTCGGAGGCCCCAAACTCGCACCTGTGTTATCATCACTTTGAAGTGTGTTATCACAAATAATCAGTCAAATTATATGGATTCAAGATATTTAAGTAACTGGTCTTCGCCCGAAATGAATAAAACTGATTAATTATACCATTTTGGTAATGATGAAGATGAAATAATTATTCTGTTAACCTGTCATCCTTCTTTAAAAGTCAGATGAGAATTACAATAATAATTATTAAGTAAATGTTTTGTATGTGAATATTTAATATTAAAAAAGTATTCATCCAATAAAATAGCTTAAGTGATGAAACTTTTCAATTGGAATTCTTTGTTGTCTGAGATGCAAGAAGAGATTTTTTCATTAGCTATAGAAAGAATTTTCTAGAATAAAAGTTACCAAATTAGCCGGCAATATTAATTCGATTTACAACTATGTCTAACAACTTCAACATTGTTCTATCAGAAAAGTTTTTCTTATTTTATTTTTTTTAGAAAAAGAAAGATGTTTGTAAATAAAAATGTGCTGTGTATTTTTTTTTCTTGTAAACAACCATTTTTCATTCTTCTTGATTCCACTTTGGATTTATGGTACTAGAAATGGTGTCTTACAAAAAAAATATTACAATCATGAAATGCATAGTTTGCAATTCCCATAATACGGAAATATTATATTCAATAATATTTTGAAAAATAAATAATTTACAAGAAAAAATAATATCATAAAGTCTTATTTATGAATTAAAACATATTTTTTAAATGATGTTTAAAAGATCCTTAATTCATAAGAAAACTCAAATAATAACAAATTATGATATTACATAAAATACTCACATTACATAAAAACTACGTTGTTAGTTAGTGGATGGAGTTATTCGGTTAATGTGTCACAGTTACTATTTGTAATATCAGTATTACATCTCGGTATTCGTGATGCTTTTTGATACCGAAAAATCACTTTTGAACATACAAAAATACTTGTTTTTCTGGATTAAAAGTTAACCAAAATTGATTTTAGAATATACCATCGCATACTTTATTAAACTGTTTGAGATGAATTAAAATAATTAAAATTAACCAAAGGTTGTATTAAGTTTTTAATATTGATTAATATATGAGCCTTTCAATGATTTATAATTATTTTAAGGAACCGTAAGTTATTTATGAAAAACACCCGTTTATGATTATGGCATATTTTTAATAATGGTATTTCATGTGAAATACTTATTTTGTTTTACTCGTCCGGTATTCCGATCTCAACTGGTGGTATTTTTTGCTTATGGTACATTCTTCTGATATCGCAATCCTTAGTCACACTGTATCAGTATTTTTTTTGTTTAAATTTATATTTTTTTATTTAAACGTTAAACAATGTATTAAATGTAAAACTTATAGTATCGATATGAAATATCTTTTATTTCCTTATCGTAATATATTTAATTCTGAATATCTTCGACAGAATTTTTTTCTGCCATATCGATGGACCAGTCAGGGATGGCAACTCTTAAATGCCAACAATTGAGAATCAAGGACACACTCCGAAATAATATGTTGATGGCGATCAATATATTCTGCTGTAATACTGCAAAATAAAAATTAAAATATGAGTGATCATTCATATTCAAATGATGTCTTATGATTAAATAGCCCAAACAATTTTTTTAGTCACACTTAATTTATTTCATTGTTTAATTATACATGACCATATATGTTTTTTTTTTAATATTTGTAAATTCTTAAAATATTTAAATTTTTTAAACGTTAATAAATATTCACTGTGACCTAAAAAAAACATGAGAAAACAATTAAAAATTACACTTTTTAAAACCTAGGTCTAAATTTCGATTTAAATGTACATATTTAAGTATGATTTAAGTAAGACTGAAAACGATATTTAAATTTAAAATGTCGATGTTATTTTAATATAAAAAAAATCTAAATAGAAAATCCTATTTGAATATGAAAAAAATTAACGCCAATTTCCGAATTATTCCGAATATTTATTCTAGAGTAAATTTTTAGTAGTATGCATTTTTATGCTCTTGTGTTCCGTTGTGTTATAGGAATGTTACGAGCTTTTAATGATTAAAAAAAAATGTATTGAATATTGAAAAATATAATATTTTCTTTTTCGATTACATTAGTAATTTATAATATATTACTCATAATAATACTCTTTGTTAAGAACGAGCATGGAAATTGGCATTTGAAAAGAAATATTGTTTTAATATTGATCAATTTTTTTTTTTTATATTGATAATTTAGAACGAAAGTAGACTATGATAGACGTACAGCTAATTTAATATGCATAGATAGAGTATGTAAATTATTTAAAATTAAATGAATGTTTATAAAGTATCGTCCATTAGATGTGATGAAAAAATCATTAAAATTTATTGCCATTCGAAAGTTATTGATTAGACGTTTTGTTAATTGGAGACATCGGTAGCATTTACAATTTTTTTTTATTTATTTTATTATTTAATGCGACTAACAGGATATAAAAAATATGATTTATAAAATATTCATTCGAAAATTGGATATCTAGGAATAGTTTTCAAAATGAATATAAATCAATACGACATTTTGATTCATATAGCATTTAATAAAGCAGGCAGAATAATCTCTTACGGTCAACTGTTTCAAAAGTGTACGTAATGAATATAACAAGTAATAATTTAAAACATGTCTAAATGATTGCTATTAATTGTATATCAAATTATAAATAAATAATAATTTATAGATTGCTTTGTATTGATCATCTAGTTTATTGAACCATTTTTTATTTATATTATTCATTGTTATTTGATCCGAATATAAAAAAAAAGATTGTGGCAATATGGTGATATACCAAAAAAGCAACGGTTTGTAAATAGGTGTACATTGGTCGCTCTCTCTCTGTCCATTCGCTTACAAGCATATAAATATATGGTGTTTGGTAAAGATTGAAAACATCACAGATATACACGTTTCATAAATTGACTGACAAAATCCATGTTTCAACGGTTTAACTTTGTGATTCGACATTCAATCGAGCAATTAAATATAATGATGAACGCTCTTTAGCTATTGCTGCTAAGTAACAGGCTCGAAAGAATCTAAGCCTGCTTTTAAGTAATTTACTTTTTGACTGTGATATATAATTTTTAACCGTTTTTTTGTCTTAATATAATATATTATTTTTGTAAATGTCAACCAAATGGACTTTCTTGAAGAAAATGGACAGCATTTGCAAACTACATTAAATCAATTTGATTTACCTGTAAATCACGATCTACATTATGGATATCTAAGCTATAGGCATATTATTTTAACCAGTCAAACATTTCAAATGTTTCGAAAAAATGGTCCTCAATCATTCGTTTCCTCGAAATAAGACTTTTTCTATGTCTATCGAGGTAATCGATCATCATAATTTCATTTCTTCATCGGCGCATGCCAGACAGAGACGTCGACGTACAGAACGGCCGTGCATTAGAAAGGGACATGACATATTTAATAATTTATATTTTTGATAAATAAATAATTCAAGTTTTAATTTGAGAATGACAAACACCGTTCGGACAATGGCGGCCGGTGGCCAGCCGAGGCAAAAAATTGGCAGTCTGTTCATGTCGACAGAGGGGGTCCTTTTATGATGACTGAACCACCCACGGAGGCAGGAATCTCCGCATCATTTTCTGATCATCATCATATTCATGTGAGCTTTATGAAACAGTGCATAGTTCGTACTGGACCAGCGTATTTTTTGCTGTGTTATGTAAAGTTCATTTTAGAAATTTGATTGACATCATTGAATATTTATTTCAAGACATTTTTCCTTTTTAAGAAATAAAATTCCTTTATCGAAATTAGATTTTTTTGTGCTTTAAAAATAAATCCCTTATCTTTATATAAGATAAAATAATTTGGAAGTTTTTTATGGAATGTTTGCTCACTTGTGTTACAATTTTGTGAATATTTTTTCTGTCACCATGAAATTAAAAAAAATGGGCACAGCTTTATAAATAAATTCACTTGTTTACTTTCAGACCCACTGAAAATACTAATGATAATTTATTACGTTTCCAGTTGTTTCTGGGTCGTAGAGTTTGTCAGAAAATGTGATTGCTGATAAAGTTATAAAAGCTTAAATTTTTTTTTACATGTTCAAATGATTTATTTTTTATTTGATTCACAGTTTCAAATATATTATGAGATTTTGATTAAATTGCTTCAATTTATTTATTGAATTTTAAAGCCATATCCGCTTCGAATGTGATGGATATGAACTGAGATTTTGACAGGAAATATGATGTAAAATCTTTGATTCAACGTCTCTTTTTTCAGAATACATGTAGTACTAACTAAAACAAGCCATATTATTACGCTCAAAGCATTTTGATGAAAATCGATGAATGCAAATTTAATTTATTGAAGTGTTTATTTATTAAGGGCTTTGAACTCTTAATTTTTTAACGGATATTAATACGAAATTTACAATGACGAAAATATAGAAAACCGGCATATTTCATTAAAAATTAAAACGAAACATATTGTATGTTATTTATGGGAAACGCATTAAGAATTAAATGATATTGACTTCGATATGGAACAGTATAATTTATCGCCGCTAGTTACGGACGAAATGTCAAAAAATAATAAAAACCCCCATCGGACGCCGGGACACTTTGATACCGGCCGACAATTTTTTTATGATTTACCTTTGATACATTCCAAAATAGCGACAAAGAATCGAATGAGATGGGACAGGATCATGGAAATTGATATTTCATCCAAGAGATTGGAACAATGTACCGAGCAGGCTCATTACAAAAACTAGAAGCTGCCGGAATTTATGGGAGCGATCGGACGATGATCGGTGGTCCGAAAGATGGGCGCCGGATAAAAACTGGAGGCAAATGAAATTTCTCTATTAAATTATGGGCCTTCACATTTGTACAGGTGAATGAAACGCTTCGCGCATTTGTTTCATTTCAGAGCATTACATCTATTCAAGCAAGAACTGTACGATCACGATCGCTAACAAATAATTTTCTTTTATTTAATTTATTATTTTTAATATGAAAACAAAAATGTAATACATTGTCAATAAAATTATTTAAGCTACTATACGTGGCAAGAAAAAGTAACATGTTATAAAAAAAGAATACTTCTTCTTGAACTATATCCACTTCCTATTCCGAGGATATAACTACTTTACTCTTGTAGCTCGACCAAGTACATTAGCCTTCCAGTGTGATGGAATCTACGTGGCTGGTTATATTTAATTGTTTCCATAAGATTATATGGTCTTATACTTAATACTTTCGATGGTTTCGGCGGTAACTTTGTGGAAGTTCATTTGAATATAAAATTTAAAATAACTTTGATTATTCCACGTATTATGCGACTAACTGTGACACGTGTTTCGCCTCTTTCAGAGGCATCCTCAGACTTACCATCGCAAAATTTTCTTAAGTAATAAAGCAAGATTGATTCTAACATTTAAATTATGAACTTACAAAATAGAGTTTGGGTTTTTTCAAAATGGAGTTTGGGTTTGGGTTTTTTTGGGTGTTTTGGGGAGAATCAATCTTGCTTCATTACTTAAGCAAATTTTGCGATAGTAAGTCTGAGGATGCCTCTGAAAGAGGCCAAACACGTGTCACAGTTAGTCGCACAATACGTGGAATAATCAAAGTTATTTTAAAGTTTATATTGGTCTTATACTTATTGATTGATCTATAAAAACATGACACTTTTATATTATTTTTAGTAAAATCAAATTATGCAAATAAATAAAATTGAAACAGTTCAAAACTTTTTTTTGTGTATCTAAATTTTAAAGTCCTAATGAAAAGAATCATCTAACAATATATCAAAGTGACCTTGCTTAGTAACACAGCTATTTTAAAAAAGACTCGTACCTATTGTAAGTATTATAACATTAAATTAATCATTCTTTAGTATTTTGAGTAAATGCAAACCTTTGGTGAGCGATCATAGTGTGATAAAAATAAAACTGTACACTCCAATATTCTTCTATAATGACAAACCACAAAAGCGTTTTATGCACAATTATTATAATATAGCACAGCCATTTAATGTTGCTCATTTTCTAATTGCAAATTTATTTTCATCAATAATCACTCATTTCTCGACATCATAATAATAATCGTGATTTTTTCATGTTGAAAATGCGTGAATTTATTACTATCTCTTTTGGAGCACCCGTTAACGCCAACACCGCATACAAAAGCGATCATTAAACATCTTATAAAAGAGGGTCTCTGCATTTTTATTTTACTAATTAATAAAATCGGAATGCGCGACAGTCTCTGCGACTCATTATTGCGGAGGGCCGAGATTTTCGTGGAAAGAGAAGAGGCTTGCCCACCCGTGATGTATTCATTAGCCGGTGCGGTCTCCGCGCGAGGAATTGTCCGTCAAATTCTTATGATAAGTGACGTCGCTTCCTAGGAGTTTTGAAAGACAGGCGCCACGCGACGCCATTGCTATAATGTCCTTATCGAAAACAGATGTTGCCAATTTGAAAACACATATTAAAAACACACACCAATCCATCAAAGAAAAATGTTTTTTTCCTCAGGCGCACTTATATGATGGAAAAATATTTTTTATACACATTATCTATTTTCGGTTTTTTAACTGTGTATTTAATTGTATTTATTTGCCGCCTTTGTGTTCGAGTGGTCAACGTTGTTGACTTCGGTTACGGAGGGCACGGGTTCTAATCCCGATAAGGACAGTTTTATAAAATTGATTTTTCAATCGATTTATGAATTTCTTTTCAAAGGCATGGATGTATGTGATGTTTTGAATTCTCCCCTCCCACCCATCCTATCCTATGAACGGGGCGTATCGAGAGTGATTAGCTTACCACTAGTCCTGTCCTAGCCCTATCCTTCTATCCCTACTCTATTTGGAAAAAGAGAGGTTGAGCAACTGAGTAACAAGCAGTTCTCGTAGAAACACTTATGTTGAGATAAACTCCATTAGGAGTCCATATGCTTCACATTGGGAGCGGACATGGTTTTAAAAAAATAAAATTGTAACGAGCTTTCGACCTACACTGTTGAATTTTTGAAAGCTCAAATATTTTTGCACCGAAATACATTTATGTCTGCGATGTTCATCCTTTCCCACGCACTTTTACCAATTTTAAAAATAAAATTATATGCCAAATAATAGTTCTTATTCCATACTAATATGTCTAATTCTTTTATTGCAACTTAAAAATGTAAAAATTAATTTTACTCCAATAAATGACTATTATACTGTTAATTTTACTGATTCCCGCCAAACAAATTAAATAATCAACAAAATATCAGCCTCAATGTGTTGTGATCAAATATATAATTTTAAAATTCAAATTTATCACATGAATTTTTCATCGTTTCTTAGCTAGATAATGTGTACGCATTTTTAGCGTACAAGACAGCGTGTGTCACGTCAGTGGTCATGGAGAGACGTTGGAACTGGCTGGGTCACGTGCTGCGGATGCCTCCGGAAAGCCTCAATCCTGCCTGTCTCTTCTTTCGACTTGTGGGATTCTATCCATAAGATGTACTCGGCGGAACTGAAGGATGTTGGCATCTCATGGGAGGAAGCAAAGCAATTGGCAGGAGACAGGGAAACATAGAGGTACCGCGTGGTGGCCATATGCTCCACTTAGGGAGCGAATATGGCCAAAGAAGAAGAAAGAATGTGTACGCCTATTTGCGAAGAATCAAAGAATGAAGAATCATTCAGACTCAACCACAATAGTGTAGCAACTAAGATATCGATAGGATTTGTAATTACATTTCAGCAAATAAGTCGCTAAATCCATCGTCATTTATTATTTTGAATATTATGTAAATTTTACCATAGATACCTGTTAATTTTCTAGTAAATATAATATATTTTTTAAATATTCTTTACGTATCTTATAATCAAGAATGTACGTAAATAATAATCTTGTTGTAAATGAGTTAAATGATTATGCTAAAGGATATTTACTTAACTTATCAAAAAATATTATGATACATCTCGACCACGGCACGAACGTTTATATTGGCGTGTAATTGCTCTGCTTGGAATGCGAAAATTCAAACGTAGAATGCAGAGAAAAAACATTTCAAAATTATGCATTTATACAATCATTCTGTCAATTGGAAGAGATTGACCAAACTTGAGATAAATCAACATAAAACTACAAATAAAATTGATGTAAAGAATACGTCTTGTACCTGCAGACATTCTAACATTGCGCGATTCTATTATTCTAATAATAAAATTTAATAAAATGGTTTATTATATATTATTTTTATACTTTTAAAGTTGTTTTAACATATGTTCGCTCCCAATGCAAAGGTATGGATTCTTGATAAATGGAATATATGTCAACAAAAAAATGCTCTTGTTATATATATTTCGTTTTTAGGATCAGGAAAGTAAAAAGTAAATTAGGCATCATAGATATACGTTAATTCAAATATGACTTTATAAATCGATTGAAAAATCATTTATTAAAAATGCATCGCAACCAAAGCCAATGATATTGGCCAATGGACTAAGGATTGCAATATCGGAAGAGTGTATCATTACCGGCATTTCGGTTTTTCAAAAAAAAAAAAAAACTTGACTACAAGTACACACACAATAAAAAAAATCACAATGCAAAAAAATACATCAAATTGAGATACCAATACTAAGCGAGTAAATCATATTCGTTGTTTTGATATTTTATACAAAAAACCGTAATTAAAAAAACATCTATTGTATAATCACAAACGGGAGATTTTCAAAAACAGCTTTTCTTAAAAAAAAGAAATAATCCATGTCCTCTCCCAATGCAAAGCATATGGCCTCTTAATGGAGGTATCTTAACAAAAGTTTTTCTACGAGAACTGTTTGTTACTCAGTCAGAAATAGCTCATATTGTTTCCGCTCCGATTCAATGTCTCAAACGTTATACATAAAACAACGTAAATTTTTTTAAATCCATGTCCGCTCCCAATGTGGAGCACATGGAGGTATCACAACAGACCTTTTTTCTACAGGAACTGGTTGTTAATCAGTCGCTCAAACTCTTTTTTTCAAAGAGAGTAGTCGGGATAGTGGGATAAGGCTAAGACAGGACTAGCGGTTAACTAAATGAAAGATGGGAAACGGTGGGTGAGATGGAATTTTTAGACATCACAAACACCCATGCCTTCGAACAGAAATCGATCGAAAAAATGCTGTTCGTACTGGGACTCGAACCCGTGAGATCCGACACGGAAGCTCACAACGCTAACCACTGCGAAATAGGACCCGGAAAATTGAACATATTTTAATTCATCGGGAATAATTTTTGTCAAATGTGTGTTTTCTTTACGTTCGAAAATTCAATTTTGAGTATCGAGAAACTGGTATTTTGAGTTTGAAAAAACACTATGAATACCGAAATCTCTGTTTCAGTAATACTGGTATAATAATTGTAATACAGTAAATACTCCGTTTAATCAAAACTCTTTCCATATTTACGATAATTTTTTATTGAATGTATTTTATTAATATTCCAATACTGTTCAATTACAAAATGTTACGCAATTAATAAGTGTATGAAAAAATGTCAAATGCAGTATGAGTGTAACACTTACCACCATATATTTATTGCTTGTTCGAATGTTTATATGACAAGCTGCCAAACATATTATATCCAATTTAGGATGAAGCAATAGCGCAGGTAATGGAGCTCTCTATGAAATATGGCAAATATGCGATCGCTTCAAAGTGGCCAGTACCGTAATTTGTGTAGGTATCTTAGTAAAATATGGACTCAGAGATCATAGTTTATGGGACCGTTATATGAAATAGTATTTCTTTATGAAATATGACAATTTATTTCAATAAAAATTATATTCGCATACCATATTGAGAATAAGTAGCTAGGCAGGCATCAGTGTGTATTGTGTAGTAATATAATATATGCATGGTCAAGTGGTCGACGTCGTTAGCTGCAGATACGAAAGTCACGGGTTCGAATCCGAGTACGGACAATTTTATAAATTGATTTGTTAATACCTGTTCAAAGACACGGATATTTGTGACGTCTTAAATTCCCTCCTCCCACCCATCCAATTGAAAAAAAGGGGCGTAGCGAGAGTGATTAGCTAACCAAATTCACCGTCCTATCCCTACTCTTATATTCCTACTCTATTTGGAAAAAAAGAGGTTGAGCAACTGCGTAACAATCAGTTCTCGTAGAAAACACTTTTGTTTCAAAATTGCTGCACATTGGAAGCGGACATGATTAAAAAAATATATTTTATAATACTTGTGAGACAAATTAGATTGCTATTTGTAACGTGGTAACATGATTTTCATATTTCATATTTTATGCAAACATAACTCGTATAAATTAAAACAAAATGTTTAATATGCTTATACTATATATAATAAAAAATAAGTCTTAATTTGGTGAAGTTCTAATAA
This sequence comes from Himalopsyche anomala, assembly GCA_031772345.1. NCBI lineage: Eukaryota > Metazoa > Arthropoda > Insecta > Trichoptera > Rhyacophilidae > Himalopsyche > Himalopsyche anomala. The sequence goes on from CM062824.1 coordinate 21,956,523, forward strand.
AAAATTATAGTATTAACAATTTTTATTTGTATTATAACAAATTTATTATAAAATGCATTTACGAACATGAGTTTACTATAGCATACATTTTAAGAGACGCATATAAAAACAGAATTCAAGATTTATTGATCAAATTTAATATGAATTTGATATGTAGTGAGTAAAAAATCTCTTACAAATTCAAGCCATATGTTATATCTTATATCTAACCGAGTAGCTATTAGGCGGCGTATTTGCAAGCGAGATCTCCACTTTGGTATCTTATACATACTTTTAATGTAATTTGATTTATTTATTAAAATACCATTTATGGCTATTGCACGACCATAACCTCATTTTTAGCAATATTTTTCTCTCCGTAATATTATTTGCATGAAAAAATTAATGTTAAATATTCAATTGACGGTCTGACATGATTTACTGAATAAAGCGTCCGTAATTAATATTGTCGAACAGCATTCCGAGAAACGATATTCCGTATATGATAACCTGGGTTTTAATTGCTGTTAATACTGTTCAATTGAGTAGCTATATTTTGAATAAAATCATAAATTTTACAGAGCTCATTTACACAATTTATTATCGCATCTTACTATAAAGAAAACTAGTTAATGTTGTATTTGAATAATGACTTACAGATAATGTCTTATTATTTATTAACGAAGTTTTAAACTTCTATGCAGTATTTTTTATCATGTCACAAAGAATATTAAATACTTTGAAAAAAGTCTCAGTTTTTGTTTACGGTCATAATAAATAAGACAGTGGCGGAATAATACTTGAAGAGCTAACATTAAAAAAGTAATTAGGCACAAATTTGGAAAAATTACGATTAATATCAGTTCTGATACATTCCATCAAACCGTGATTTATCCAACACTCAAATCATCATTTTCGAAGCTTAGTATATGTGTGAAAAATCACTTTTTGAATATTCGCTCTTCGTTTGTAGATAAGAAAAGGAAAACAAATGTCAAATTAAATTGAAATACTTCGTTACTCCACATGTTGTGTTGCAAACTGTGCCGCGTGTTTCGTTTCTTTAAAAATCATTGTCAGACAGAATATCGAAAGGTTTACGAATAAACTGTATCCGGAAGAAAAAAAAAATCAGCGACTTTCATTTGTAATTTTTTGCTTCTTAAATAGGCGAAACACGTGTTAAATTTGTGACAAAAAATGTAGAATAAAAAAGTTTATTTTTTATTTAAAATAAACTTTCACAAATTTACCACCGAATTAATCAAAAATATATAATAAAAAAATATGAAATATTACATGGAGCCATTTATTTCAATAAAAATATAGTATTTATTCTATAGTAATTTTGAGAAATGATAAAAACGTCGATTTCATTAGTAAATAAAATCTCTGCGAAACTGGTCCTTATCACAATGTACCTGTACAACTTATTACACGTTTTATCAATAGGATGTTAGTTGTAAATGCCAAACACATATTATCTAAATTTACATTTTGATTTTGAAAAAAGATTGTTCTGCAAAAATTGGGGTCGGGAAAAACAGCATACGCAAATTTTTTTCTCAAACAATTTGCTTAATTAATATTAGATTAAATCAATTATTCTATTACAAGTTGACAAGTCTTCGTGCATTTCAATGTTGTGTATATATCATATTTTGCTCTTGGTCTAAAATCATCAAAAAACGTTTTTTGTGCCTCCTATAAAATGTATGTATGGGCTACGTCTTTTTTTCTTTCAACATTGGAAATTTATATCGTTTAATACGTATCAATGTAGTATTTATGCAGTAGGTAAGTAAATATTTTTATGAATTATTGAATACTATAATATCTCATGATTTTGGATGTGTAAATTCGATTGTAATTAACATGGGTTATTTTATCAATACAAAGGATTTACATCGTATCCATACTACATATGAGCCCTCAGGAAGTGAAGCGAGCCAAATAGTAAAACTTTTCTATTGAAATTTTAAGTGTAATTACGTATTTACCTGGTCTTTTGGTGGATTGTATATTTTTAATGAGTTTACTTTACTTTTACGATACTTTAAGACAGTGTCTGCCAAACTATGTGCCGCAAGAAGTCTCAGGTGTGCCGCAGAGGAAGAAGCCTCAATAATGCTTATTTAAAAAAATACCTATTCATATCATTTAAGATTTCGAATGAAGGTGCTTAGTGGAATTTCAATATTAAATTTGAATCGCTCAAATTATGTACATTCTCACAGATTTTGTCACTAACGACCCGGGTTTCGCCTTTCGGCATCTTCAGGCGTTCAAGTGCACGGATTAACTTGAACACCTGAAGATGCCGAAAGCCGAAACCCGGGTCGTTAGTGACAACATCAATGAGAATGTACATAATTTTAACGGTTCAAATTTAATGCTTATTCATTTAAATTTTCTTCAGTTTTAAATAAAATCATCATCAACATATTCAAATAAATATTTGTCACGTTCGTACATAGTGATCGGCGCAACACATTTTCTTTTTGAATGTCAATTACTTTTTTAAATTGTCTTCTTTTGGTGTGCCGTGAAGTAAAAAAGTTTGGCATACACTGCTTTAAGATATGCAGAATATTATAACGCACGTAAATATTTTTTTCTTTAAATACCACTTGGCTCACGTCACTTATTACGGTTTCATATCGACCCATAATAGGCAGAAAATATTAACCGTCAATTTATAAATTTTACAAGAGAAGGTTTTTTTTTATTACTCTCGTATTAAGTTCGATAAAGGAATTCCTTAAATGTGGTTAGTAAATAGTAGTATATGGTAAATGTATATTCTGATATTATACTAACTACATTCAGTTCTCTAGATCAGCGTTTCTTAACCGGGGTCTACGTGGAACAAACCATAACAAGTAAAAACGCTAAAATACAAAGAACCTAAAAATATCAGGCAAATGACGGGGCATTTTAAAATTTAGGCGATATCGCAAAATTATTAGTTAAAAACGCAATTCATCTAATTGTGTCGCTTAAGATCTTTTGCCGATTATGCGTCAACATAAAGAGTGTTGCCAATATTATTGAATTGATATATTTTTTTAATTAATATTTATTTTTTATATTTAAGAAAAAGAGCACCTCTATACCTTTTTCACAGTATCGAATGATTGGGCACTCTACGTATGATATTTAGTTTTTTTTCAAGAATCAGTAGATGGTCTTCTATTATGATCAGTATTAAAAAAGCCACGATTCAACCCGGACATCAGAAACAGCTTCAGAGCATCCAGCGCATTATTCCAAGAATTATTTTGTGCGTCAGACATGTGGTAAATTGTCCAAATGTCTCCTGTATACGACACTTAATTGATTCGACATTTTATTTGTTACCGTTGACAATTGCGGTCCATAACATCAAAGACGACAAACTTTCAATGGGTGCTTAGAGAATTTTTATAGTTTTGTTTCTCGGCCGATAAACAGTAAAACGTGAAAATGTTCTACATTCAAATTATTTCGACGATCGCTTTGGAGTCATTTACCTCATCCATCAATCCGAACAGCGTGCTTTATTTTGGGAATACTAAAAGAAACACATGTCAGAGAGTAGTGTAAATTCGTATTATTCTTTGGAATAACTTCGACTTAGTTATATAAATATTACACAAAAACTAGAGTTAACAAAACATTGAATATTGTTTATAAGTTTTAATATTTGATAAGATTTTCTTTGGATTTACTACTTCTTTGCCATGTACAAGTTGGTTTTTTTTATTATTTAAACCGGATTGCACTTGCGGAAATGCTCAGTCAAATTTTTGTCAATTTTTTTATGAATTTTAAATTGGACTTTATGGGCAATTTATTCATTTATCTCCAAAAGCATGGATGTCTGTGAAGTCTAAAAATTTTTCTCACACATCCTATCCTAAAAATGTGGCGTGACGTCCTCATCCCAAAAAAAAGTTTGAACAACTAAGTAAAAAACAGTTCTCGTAGAAAAAACTTATGTTAAAATATTTCCATTATAAAGCATATGATTCACATTAAGAGTGGAAGTGAATTAAAAAAAATACAGTCTACATTGTCAGATTGAATTAAATTTATTTTAAATAAAGAACAGTAAGCATATTCCACTATATTTTTGAAAACTTCTTATTTGATTAATCTGTTCCAGATTAAAAGACAACACAAAGTAGCAATGCAATTAATTAACGGAATAAGTATCTTTACTGATAAACATTTTCAATGAATTTATTCAACACACACACCGAAAACAAAGCTTTTTACCGAAGAGTTCATGACTCTTATCTCGAAAAGTCGTAAATCGCGACATCTTATTTTTTGCAATCGATATATATATATTTTATCTAATGGATATTTATTGATTTCCTGTTATATCTTTTTCCACCAAAGGTTAACAGTAAACAATATTGTATTGTCTATGCACGGCTTAATGTTTCAGTGTCTTCAATGGTTTTTACTACTGTGCAATGAACCTGTAAGTGAGTACGTTACGTTTGTATTTGTAACATTATTTCCAGTAGCCAGTGCCTAATACAACTAATACAAGAATGTGCGACACATAAGATCGTAAATTATAATCTATGCAATTCGAATGCAAGAGAAATGCAGTAATTTGTTGCCCACGCCATGTACGTGCATTAGCTGAACGTTTGAGCCGGGCATGCCGTGCACCGTATGAATGTTCGCGTAGAACAATTCCGAACAGCGGACGTATCACAAACTTTATAAAACATAAATAATTATAAAGAGTGTAAAAGCAAAAACCGATATGTCCACTTTGCAATGTTAGAAGTAAACAACGTTTTTGTGTTTCACGTTTAGATTATTTTTTTATTTGTCCGTTTAATTGTTTTTTGCTTGAAGACGACTGTGATCATCATCAATTTGTCGATGAAGACAGTGTTAAAAAAAAGCTGATAAACATAAGTATTTTCTTAGACACGATTTAATTGACTTAGAAAATGGATAAAAAATTGATACTGAACTGTAAGGCTCTAATCACTATAATGTGCATCGATTCTTACATTACATTTATAAAATCCCTCAATAATAATAGTTATTAATAATGTACTTAACACGAGTTTATTACAGTTGATCATTTCACGGAGTAAGCAGTTAAGCATTCAAACAGATTCGTTGCAAAGAGGTGAAACACGTGCCACATTTTATAACACAAACAGTGGAATAACAAAGTTATAAAGTATGTATGTATGTGATACATACATACATACATGCAAATATTTAATTTGAACACAGTTATAATTATATTGGAAGGGAAATAAAATTCTCGAGTCCCAGGATGTCCCGGGACTTTGACTATATCAAGCCTCGAGTCCCGGGACTTTGAAAACCCCGAGACTTCAGAATCCCTAGTATGCATCGAGGAAAAGATACGTATGTTACATATATGTCGATAAATGATTTTTTACATTAAAAAATTAAGAAAAATAGCCAAAGTTTATGTGCAGTTAGATGGATTATCATACATTGGAGTACATTTATGTTGGAAGAAGTTGGTTAAAAAAATCTCTCTTTTGGCAAGAATTGCTGAGGTCACAATAATAAAAAAAAGACGTATTTACTATTACATAATTATTTCGAAGTGCTATAATAAATATTAAGTAGACGATAAACCATCTTAAACTGGTTTATCAATATTAACATAAGCATTGTTTTAATGCAGTAATTAAATACATAAAAAATATTTCGACAAAAAGTCATTGATGATCTTTTGTAAGTTTTCCTGTAACAAAATAGTCAAAATGGTTCTAATGATTACAGTAGATAAGCAAAAGTAAAAAATCATTCAACTCAAAAATCAAGAAATAACTTAGATATAATGATTTTGATTGGAAAATATTATTCCTAAAGAATATTGATTATTAATAGTTTTATTATTTTTTTTAAATAGTTACAATGCACTCGAGAGTTTTAAACGATACATTTACTTTTAAACGAATGCATCATACTTTTTTGTATTTATTGACATTGTTTTTTTTTCTTTCTGATAATAAATTAATTACTCGGCAGTTTTCGGCTGTCGTTGCCAAGTAGGATTTAAATTCCCGAATGTTTTTTTCGATTGACATGGATTGACATCCGAAATCACTTATGTACGTTTGTAATGTTTTTTAATCACATCCTACCAGAAAGCGGTAATATCACTGCTAGTCTTATCACATTTTCCATTCAAAGCTTTAGCAAAAAATTGAAGTGAATTACTTAGAAACCTAGTTTCATTAAATACTCTATTATTATTGGATATAATTAGAATCCATGTAATTAATATATGTAAAAAGTAGCTATGGCTGAAAATAATAAATTATTTTCTTTTAAATAAGTGAACCACTTGTATATTTATAAATGAATTAATAATCTTTGTATTAAATTTGAATCATTCAAATTATGTACACTCCCACAGATTTTGTCACTAACGACCCGGGTTTCGCCTTTCGGCATCTTCAGGCGTTCAAGCGCACGGATGAACTTGAACTGACGATTTTGAACGAGATATTAAACCTTCCTGGCTCTCCACTTCTATACCCTATATAAATATTATCATAAATAATATCATAAAACCTTTGCCGACAAACAAATAAATATAATTCTAAAAACCACTCACTACTCAAATCTTTGGGAATTCCCATGAGCTTACCCTTTTCGCCAGCGATGGCTTTAGACTACATTTATTTATTACATAAACACCAAACATCCATTTACTAAGCGTCAGTTTTTTCAGTTTTTTCACCATTTCAAAAGTAAGTAAGAGTAGTAAAATAACAATGTAATAAATTTATTTTTTGTCTTGACGTTGTTCTATTTTGATTGATATTAAAAGCAGATTTATTGAACTTGCTGTAATAGCGTAAATATTATCTCACATTGATATTTTTCTAAGACCTATGCAATAAAGTTAAAATGTGAAATAAATTCAAAATAAAGTTTAATTAATATTCATTACGTACATATTTCGCGTACATACTTATTGTACGTATTTAAATTATCGTGTCGTAGAACCCGGATATTTTGGATTGAAGCTCTTGGGGGAAATTTACGATCATATAAGCATGCCATGGCTTACTTAAATTGAATTCGAGAAGTCAAATACGATAAATTAAACATGTATTACAATGATAATATTGTATTCAATGTAACTACTCGTACATCCAAACGACTGATGGCTGTAAATTTGCCTGACCGTTATTTTGTGTTGATGTCATTACACCGTTTGGATGTGCGCCATCTTTTTATTCAATAATGCAAAAACAGAAGTCGTATCCCTTTGAAATTTTATTGAGACACATATACTGTAGTCATTATTACATTGATAGTAATTGACAAGAATTCTTAACAAATCTAAAAATATCAATCTTTATCATTCCAGACAACAATACAGTATGAATATTTGAATCAAACTAATATGTTTGATTTGAAAAAAAAAACAACCAGCAAAAAAACAATCATATTGAAAATCAAAACGCGCATAAGAGCGATTGATTAAAATAGAAGGTTTTCCTTAATTGACTGAATTAAATGGAAAAAAAAGTATGTATTTAAAATTGAAATATAGCCGTTATGGAGAAAATAGTCTGTGAAAAAAATGGTTTTGTGTAGGTCAGTTTTGATGCTGTCTTTTCTGTTTGGTGTATATGTTTAACTTTATTTAGCGATTTGAAAAGAAATTCAAAAAGTTTGTACGCTTATCATTAGTAAAATAGTATCAAATTGATAAACCAACGATTTTATGAATTCAACTATACAAATTTATGAACGTCAAGCTAATTTACTAGGCCTAATAAAAAAATGAAAATTGTAATACGAATAAATATTAGTACTTTTACTGCTAGTCTAATAGTATTTTTCCTCAGCATTCTAGTGTAGCTTAACCTAGTCCGAAAAATCAATCATTACCGTTATAAAGCAAAAAACAAGGATTGTTTCTGCGATAGCCAAACCTTTTTTAGTACGTTTGAAGTACAATTACTTCACTGTTTTAGAGATAAAACAAACTATTAATTAGTAAATACGCTGTTAATGTGTACGATTATTTAAAAATTTTGCGCACTTATCAGGGATGGGCTGGAGAGGGCTTGGGGGGGCTCGCGCGAGCCCCTTGTTATGATAAGAAAATCATTCGTCTTAGATCAAATCAGCACATAGCTGCAATTTCTGTCGACGGTTAAATTTTATTATGAAACAAGACTTGGTCCCCCCATCGTTTTTTCATTCAGAGCTGTGGGTTTCCGTGCCGGACCTCAAGAGTTCGAGTCCCAGTACGAAACAGCATATTTTCGATAGATTTATTTTCTGTTCGAAGGCATGGGTTTTTGTGATGTCTAAAAATTCCCCTCTACTCTTCCGATCCTTCAATTAAACTGGGCGTTACGTGAGCGAAAAGTTAATCACTAGTCCTGTCTTAGCCTTATCATTAAGTAACAAACAATTCTTGTAGAAAAAAAACTTTTGTTGAGATACCTTCATTAGGAGGTCATATGCGCGACATTGGGAGCGGACATGGAAGAACAAAAAAAAATGAATAAGATTTACCGAGCCCCTTGTTAAGGTATTGGCAAACCACCGCTGGCACTTATTTTGTTATTTCAAAATAATCAGTTTTTAAATAATGGAAAAAAATCACCCTTAATCAAGTGCAATTTATCTGTTTCCCAGATTTAATTATTCTTTATTGCGTTGTATTAACATTGTCCCGAATAGTAATAAAGATGTCGGGGTCAGTTATAAGACATTATAAAAAATCGTGTAATACCAGCATTAACAGACAATAACAGCATTTTGCTTAATTCTGTAGAAGTTTATTAATTAAATAATATTTTACGCTTAACTTGCATATTTACATTTAACTTTCAGGTTAATCCCTCTAATGTACCGAAGGATTAATATATGCATACTTAAAAATCATGGAAAGAGAAAAAGATTTTTTTGAAACAATTGAATTCAGTTTATACAACATATAAGACTTTCTTGTCACCTGTGTATGTATAAAGTTTTGATTTTTCAATCGGAGGTCAAGGTGAGAGCCTAAGGTCGTTCAGTGGCACTGTTTTCATTTCGACCAGCTCAACGATCGCGATGGATCGTTTAAATTTTAAACCAACTACGTGATTCGACCGCCTCTTTTTATTTCAAAATGATCTCCGACTATTTATTATGATAATTAAAATGTGGATTGTTTATTTCTTTAGATCGTATCGGCTGCTGCGGCCCATGCAACTATCATACACAGGGATTCGTGATCCATCAAATATGATAGAGCAATTAATAAAATAAAGCGTTAATAATTTGAGAAGTGTATTTCTAGTTTTCTGAATATGCTTGATATTATATGCAAAATACTTTTTTAATAGTTTTATAACACATAACCTCATTATCACAGACTATTTTATTATTAACTGCATAGGTGGGCAACACTTATTTTATTTACAAATATTCTATCTCTTTTTCTGTGCCTGACTACTAATTAATGGCTTACCAAAAAAACATTCCAAAATTTTCAGGTGTTCGAAACAAAAAATCTTTTAGACTAATTCCGACATTTATTTATGATGACCAGGACCGGTTACGCACATGACGAGCACTTTCAACTGATTCAACATTCTGATTTCAAAATCAGCTTAAAGTGATCGCCATGAGCGAAACCGGTTCTGTAATATTGATATTATAACAATAATTTGGAACTAGTAAAAGACAATATTTTGTTTTATAATATTATGCCTTTTCACCCAGTGTCTATAGTGAATACCTTAAAAGTTACTTTCAGGTGTACTTGTTTTAGAAAAAATACTTCTAAAAAAGGCATAATACAAATTCAACGGTTATGATGAATTAAAATAAAAAAAAAGTATTCCAGTAATATGGTGCGTAAGGAGTGGACTTGGGAGAGGTCGGGAGGATCAGACGAGCCCCTTTTAAAAAAAAAAAATTAGCATGGCGAGCCCTTTGTTGATATAGGAAAAGAAAAAAACAATATTCTTCGATCAAATCAGTACCTAATTGCAATTTCTAACACATATTTTACCTACGACGGTAATGTAATTTAATTTCTACAAAAAATGGAATTGGAGTGAAAAGAATAGTAACTTTTTCTTCGTCAATCTTGGAAGTCATCACTCTTACAATTTAAGAGAGGTAAGTACATTTTTCAGGTATTGATAATATTTATTATTTTACGCTATATTGCGTATTGTTACGTACTGTGAGTATAGTTGTCAACATTTTATTGCTTTATTAATTTTTGCGTTTAATTGTGTAAGAGTAACACAAAATCGGCTCTTTCTACAGAACACCGCAAATAGCTTTGATATTAAGCGAGTACCTTGTTAACGTATTGACAGCCTACTGGGTGTGTAACAAATACCATACAGGCAGTTCTGATAACTCCATTTTTAAAATTGACGTAAACAGTTCCCAAGTAATACACTTTCTACATAAAGTTAACACAATCTAACTATTCAACTAGATTAGGGTGTTTTTATTTGTATGAGAATGTAGCAAACGTAAGTATATTTTAATGAAGTTCATACTTTCATTAACACCTCCATGCCCATGATGCAATCGTAAATAGTTGAGCCATTAAATCATTCAATATTTCTCTTAATATTGCCAATAAGTATTTATCATTTTAGGTATTCTAGCATATATACATTTTTAATTTTTATTAAGCTTCTAACTTGGGTTTAAATACTGTCAATAAACAGTGAAACTGAGATGCCATCATGGCAGGGAACATGATTTTTTAGGATGGCATGTTACGGGTTAACTATCAGGGTCTCCATTTACTGTAGCTGTTTAAAATAGGAAAAAAATCTTTGGGTTAGTGCAGTGTGAAATCATTTTTAAATTGTATTCCATAATCAAAATAGTTCAATCAGAGTCCAGTCGTTTCTTCTGTGTTCTTTTGTTTATTTTAAATGATCGGATGTATAGTTAATGCTGAACAAAGAAAAAAAGCTATATCAAATCTGGTTACACAAGAAAATTGAGGTGTTAAATTTTTATGTCAAGCTCCGCTGGCTATCGCTAGATGTCACGATGTGTAGTAAAAAACTACAAAGTAACATAAAAATAATAGGAAAAGGGCGAAGCGGATGATCATGATATAAAATAAACAAAAAACGCGGGGAAGTGGACAAAGGACGCTTTGCCGCGTGGGAGTACCTTATATTCGATATTGCTTTTTATATCTGACAATAGATGGCTGAATTATAAATTTGAAAAAAGAGCTCTCTCTTATTTTTTAAATTAAGACATGCGTGACGTACTTTCTTATAAAAAAAGATTATTTTCATATTATATTGAGCTTAAAAAAAATGTATTTTACTAAGCACAAATACGGTATCTGCTATATTTTTTTTCCTCTTAATCAAACACTGATTTCTTCTCAGATATAATTAGTTACTGACTGTAGTTCTTACTTTTCTTACACACATTATTAAATAGTTTTATATGTACTCTATTCAATAAGTTTTTAACTGGCTTTCATTATCTATGACACGGGTTCCCAACCTATGGGACGCGATAGGTTTTTTGGGGGTCGCCAAATTTTTTCGATTTTTGATTTGAACAAAACTAAAACTACAGTCAACTAAAATTACCTTATGAAAAAAAATGCCTTTTTCAATTGCATCGGGGCCGCGGTTCACATGGCTTTTATAAAAAGGGGTCGCCACCCGAAAAAGGTTGGGAACCTATGATCTATGATATAAAACAGAAAATGTATGTGTTATTATTATTGACTGTCTGTCACAAGAAATTTTTGAAAACATGAAATTTGCACTTATCATTCTGGCAACCATTTCTATATGAACTGTGGTATTTTCAACTTTTAACTTATTAATTGACGGAACTTATTTTGTGGGTGTTACATGAGATTAAGTTCACTTTGTTATTTTTAACTTACAACATTTGCAAGCTTTGTGTCTATCTCGGCGGATGCCGGATAATAAATATTTTTGCTTCCTTATGTGTGACGGAAATTTTAAAGACATGTCATATGTTTTTTCATATAATTGTATCCATTTTTGTGACTCGCTATAGCCTAGTGTAGACTTTTACCGAATTTATTATCATCCTTTTTTAACAAAAAAAAAATGCTGATAATACTTCGGGGAGTCAACATAATTTGCTAACAACGTGCTACTGTTTGTCTACCCGAAAAATTACTTATGCTGCCAATAACAACGAAGTCTTTCAGAAATAAAATTGCAAACATTAAAATGATAAACAAATATTTTAAGCAGTAATCAGGGATGAAGTCGATTAACAAACAAACGAAATAGTGTTATGCTCCGCCCGGGATGTTTTAAAATGTTTAAGCCGAAAAAAATTAAAATATTGGTACTCCGTAGTATGTAGACTTCCATCCACCACATTAACAAGGGATTAATTGATTTCCTGAGAAGTGAAGTAAACCAAGTGTTATTTAAGGAAAAAATAAGTTTTATGCGTTATAATATTCTATGACTTAACGTATCGTAAAAGTGAAGTCAGCTTCGTAAATACACATTGCCATAGTGTATTTATGCAATCCACAAAAACACAAATTAACGACGTGATTATTCTTAAAAGTCCAATAGAAAAGTTTTACTGTTTTGTTATTTGCCTTGCTTCACTTCACATGGGATCAATTTTATTGTTGAAAAATACAATTATTGTTGATACTAGAATCATATCTAACATGGCCCATATTTCTTCACTAGAATTAAGTCTAGTTTTGATGTAAAAAGTGCAGACAACATAAATGTGCTCATAGTGCGTGAGCGTCTATTACTGTTCTGTTAAATGAATTCCTTATAAATGTATTAAGAAAGATTAATTTAAAAAATATTGCCGAGCTGTCGATTCCTAACGAGACAATTTATGGCCCGAAAAAATCCTAATGTGCTAAGTGTACAAGATTTCTGAACTAAAAGCCAATTAGCCGATGTTCTTTATGATACATTTTTTATACAGTGTGCGTTCGAGAAAACAATACCAGGGAGTATCAGATTCAGTAACAAATTAAATTATGGTATAAAACGGGCAATAATTGAAAAAAAGCATACATTGTTTTCTTAGCACAAAATTTAAAAAACACTGAAATAGATTACTATATATGTGAGATATATCGATTAGGACTGCTTTCTACGTTGAGAAAAACGAATACAAATCATTACTAATTGATTACATTTATGTGTGCTACATATTATAGGAGAATATTAAATGACCTTCGGAAATAAATTAAAAACATTGATATCCAATGGAATTAAAACAAGTTTTCTACGCATATATCAGTTCACAGGATGCAAAATCTTTACTCTATAATTCTGCATTCATACATATATGAAAAAGTCATTCTTTCTCGATCATTTACATCTGACACCCTCATATCAAAGTTTGACAACATTTGTTAAATATCAATACTGCTTGCAATGAAAAAATACAGCGAACATAATATAGATCAGTGATCGGCAACCTACTACCCTACTACCCACTTTGACATTTTGAGTTACCCGCCAAGAATATATCATGCAAATATATTATGTGTTATATACAAATATATTTTTTATTTTCTAAAAATAATTTTTTGAACGAATAAATGGTAAAAAAATGTTGTTCACTTTTACCCACAAACCAAATTTATTTTTCAATTTTTTTTTTTTTTACCCAGTCCCTTTAAAGGTCATGAGAATAAAAGCTGTTTTATTTTAATATCGCATATATGGTATACTTTCTTTCTTAAGTAATCTTTTTATATTTATTTAACTTATCTCATTTATCTCAATGAGCAAAATTGTGATGTGTTATTTTGAGTAAGATAAAAAAAATATTTGTGGGAAATAGTATATTTGATTGGAAAACTGACTGTAGTTGATAACTATGGTTATATAACAGAAATCCCTGTTTTAAAAATCATGCTTCAAATTACATGTTTTGAACATCCCACAGCGACAATACTGCGTTGTTTGCGATCCGTTATGAAGATTTTCCCACAATAGTCGTTGAATCGAGTACACTTCCAACTCGCATGATTGACGAGCGGCCTCACGCGAATCTCCAATTGGTATTACTGGCCCCGTCTTCGTCTCCAACTTGGAGACGTGACTTCTTACCAGCTCAAAATCATCAGTTACCCATGAGACTATCACAAGATGACCAGATTATTTCTCTCATAACATATTTTACAATGGCTATATAACATAATTTATTTTGAATCAAATGTTTGAACATCAAAATTTCCTTTGTGGTAATTTTTTTTTGATTATATGCATACCCACAAAAATTCTTTATTGGTCGAATATTGACTTAAGTCACTCACAAAACTGCAGTTAAAATATTTTACAATCTTTTGGAAAAGTAAGTATGTATTCAACAAAATCATCATTCTTAGATTTTTTCAATTAGGCGAAAAATATTGTGTTTTTTTTTTCTTATTTATATTATGCTGTAGAGTAAATTATAGAAAGAATTATCTCTATGTACTAATAATTTATTGTGAGCCGCTCATTTCATCTCATCTCATTTTCATCTCATTAATCACTCAAGATAAATTTTTGCAACCAGTAACTATTGGTATGAAATATATTATACTGACAGATATACCTAAACGTTCCTTGTAATAGTTTATTGTGCCCCTACTTTGCTTGTCTAATTAAAACGGTGATGAACGGATGTTAGGTTTGCGCGTACAGCAGTTTTATCGAGATTTCGCCAGGATCTTGGCTGGACCGTCACGTCCTCGACAACGCGTTCCAACCCTATGAACGTGCGAAAAACTTACGTGATTCTGTCTGCGTCTAGACTTACATCCCTATTAACTCTTAAGAATTCTTAATGGAAGAGTGCACTGGCATATTTTCTAAAAGTCGTACAATAAATTATTTTAGACAATTCCTACTCTCTACCATGAACAGATATATATTAAGATCAACAAGAGTTCTCAAAACTAACTGAACAAACGCTATTCATGTGAATTAAATATGTACTCACAATTCACGCGAAACCGTTTGTATTGAAATCTGTTACATTTTTTTTTTAAATTCAAGAACATTTACTACTTTAAAAAAAAACTTGAATGATTAAAATTGTAAATTAAACGTTAGTTCAGGACATTTTATGTAAAGGAAACTTAATATGTGAAGTGAATTTGATATCAATTGTTTTAATCAAAAACGTTATGTGAGAAATTATAATTTTGAATAGGTAAATTAACTTCAGGTCCATGGCGCAGCGATCAACGTCGTTGACTTCCATTACACGAATTTGAGTCCTAGTACGAGCAGTAGTTTTTCAATCTCAAAGGTATGGGTGTTGGTGATTTTTTAAAAATTCCTTCGCACCTTTCCGATACCTAAATAACGGGACATAGTGAGAGCGATTAGTTCACCAACTTGTCCAGTTCTGTCTTATCCTTATATTCCTACTATATTTGAAAAAGAGAATTTGGGCGACAGAGTAACAAAAACTTTTTGTAGAAAAAACTTCTGTTGTAAAAAAAAAAAAAAAACTGAATCTTGATTTCGTCAATTTAACACCATTAAGCAACACGATATTTAAATATGTATAGAAACCATGATAATGTTATAACAATTAATTCATGCGATCAATAACTCTTTAATACTAGTGTCTCTCCGTCAGACAAAAACTATCAAACTGCAAGAATTGACGTCACGAAATTTACACAGATATGTTCAGCTAGCAGTCTTTACCTTTCTGAATTCGACGAGGAAGTTAAAATCATAGCCAAAATTTCCAGGTAAAGTTTCTGGTTATATGTGTATTTTTGATTATTTCAGAATTGATATGAGCTTTAAGACCCTCCAGAGATGAGAGCTTTTTTTCGATAAAAATATATTTTTTAAGCCATACTTAAGTCACGGATAACTTTTGTTTCTAATAAAATTAAAAAAAAAACGCAAAATCGTTGTATAGAAACCCCGCATGACTATAAGGTCATGCTCATCCTTATAATACCGTGTAATATTGTGTACGGACAGTACTAAAGACGAGCGTGACCGCTTGGCCACACAAACGTTCGGGGTTGAAATATAACTAAACGTGAATTTTTTAAAAATATTTATAATTTTACCTCCTTAGACCAATATAATTTCAACACAAATATATTTATAAAATAACTGTAAATAATTTTATGTTATTTTATGTTAACAGTTTCAAAAAGTCTATTCAAAATAAACGGAAATTCAAAAAATCGCATGTGCTTTTGGTGATTGTTTCCATCCCTACGGCTGATAACTAACTGAAGTCTGTATCCTTTTAAGCCAAATTTTAATGAACGCAACGATATTCAGCTAGAAAAAGGATGAATAGTGGAATCAATAGAAAACGGTGTTTACGGTGACCATATGGTCACGCTCGTCCTTGGAGAGTTAATTTCTATGCATTTGTATAAAGCGATAGAATTTTAAGCGATGGAACCTTAAATGAACTTAAGCGAAGACTTTTCCGCCTGGTCGTAGATCGTGCCGTATATAAATTATTTACAAAATATATTTTATTTTTTATGATTATTCCACGAAACTATTACGATCAGTACCAATTGTTCATGTAGGTATGTTTATAGAAATGTAACAAAGTAAGCAATTTATCGATAAGCGTTTTATTATTCCAGACAGAGACTTGTCAAACCAAGAGTGTCACCTGCACACAATACACTGAGACTTTATTTAAAAGAATTCGATCGTTTACGCTTGTAGATCGTGTGAGAGATGACTACACAAAACTATTCACGCAACACGCTTGACTTTCTTAGTTTTTCTCCCTCATTATCAATTGTCGATCCGTCGCGACCCGTTTGAGAATAATACTTATACAGTCTACAAAAAATGTATCCCATGCAATTACAGATGATTTACACCAAATATATGCAACACAGCCATCTTAGATTAGTCAGATTTTTCTTTCAATTTTCGTGTATGATTGGGAAAAATCTATATCGTGTTAATTCTCTGTCGTTTTAGGATAGGTTAAGAATGAAAAATGAACTCATAATTCTGATTCAACACAAGAAACAAATGTAATCTTTAACCGATATATTTAAAACATATAATTAGGCAATAAGTACCAAAAAATATATGACAAAATGTGAGTATGCAGAAATGTTCAGTGTGACATAAAAAACATTTTCGCATACTCATTTTTTTGTTTTGTAGGTAATTAGTGTATATTTTATTTCTTGTATTCATATAAAGAATATATAAGAGATAAGTCAGTTATGAACTAATATAATTAAATAATAAACTAATCGTAGGAAATCATTTGATTCATTCTTAGTAAAAATATTTAAAGTTATTTTTGTAATAGCCACAATGAATAAAACTTTTATATTTTTTGTACATGCTTTATTTTTCTTCAGTTTTTTGAAATGCTAACAGAGCATCTCAAGAAAATCCGTTTTATGAGAACTGGTGGTTATTCAGTCACCTAACCTCTTTTTTTATATAATTTTTTACTGTACTAAAAATAAAATTTAAAAAACAAACATTGTTAAACAATACCGATAAAACAAACGTTACAATGTATTTTTGAACACTACACGTGCTCTAAGGGTTCTTGTAATTATTATAAAAATTACCATATTACGTTTGTTTATACGGCAACAAAATGAAAAGATGAATTTTATTATGAATATGAATCATTTAATTATTTTGTCAAATTAAAAATAAAGCCGACTAACATAAAAAAAAATCACGTGCTTGATATTAGCCCAGCCCAAGCGTGATTTTTAAATACACAACATATGTGGAATATGTATGCTATAATACACAAGTTGGATATATTTTGATTTCCCAAATTTTCCACTCCGCCCTGGTGTCCATGTCAAAAACCCGCCTGAAGTTTCCGATTATACGTCCCCAAAGAATTGAACGGCATTAAATAACCCCCCTCTTCCAAATTCATCCTGTCCAAAATTCAAATATAGAATGAGGATATCTTTTGCGTCTGTCCCAGTGAGATTTTTGTCGTTTTTAACCCCCTGGTGAAATTTTTACAATTGCAAGTTAGCCAAAATATATTATAGACGCTTTTTTAGACGTATATGCAAGTCATAGTATAAGTCTATATTAGGTTTAATGTATTAAGTACACATTTTATGTAACAATCAAAATTATGCTAAGCAATGTTGCTATGAAAAATTTTAGGCGACAAGAAAAACAGACCAAACATTATTCTAGCTGTTTGACTATTACTTATAAAACTTTTTATTTGCATTGATGGACTATTGATTGAAATATTTATATTTTCATTTAAAAGATTACGGAAATATGTTTACCGAAAAGTAAAATTGATTGAATCTAACATAATACAAGACTGTAGAAAAAGGAATATTCAGTTTTGTTAGCTAAATACTCATTTAAACGTTCTGCTAAACAAAGAACCATCATTCAAATTTAATATTGAAATTCCACCAAGCACCTTCAGTCGAAATCTTAAACCTCAAAATAACTTGTTATATTATTATAACGTCATTTGGGGCCCCTTTTCGCTGGGCCCTTCAGTATTACACGATTGCTATAAGGTTGCAACGCCGCTCACTGAATATAATTAATATACTTAACAATATTCAACTATACATTGACTGTAATTTTGAATATTTTCTGTTTAAATAGTAATAATTCAACATAAAAAACAACATCGGCACGAAAGAAACTAAATCTTAGAACCGAAGAATGGGTATGAAGGTATAAAAATATAGTGAAACCTTGATCTATCGTTCATCCAATCATTGTTTTTACAGATTTCACATTTTTTGTAAGACTATTAAAAAAAGTTGAATCCGGGTTACATTATTGCTTTTCAATTGACTTTTTATGATGAATTAAAATGTTTATATTATAATCGAATTTTAGTTGGTTTTAAACGAATATTATAACTTGATACAAAAGTAGCAATTTGCTCGACATTTGATGTGTGGTATTAAGAGCATAAATCAATAACTGGATGAAGAGTGATGGGCTTGAATTAATAAATACAATTTCTAAATATGTATTTTTCAATATACAATAAACATCGAAAGTAACAATTTACGCTCTTTTCATTGTTTGTTGTGACACATCGTGTTGTGCCATTTTTTTTTAATAATAAATACATTTAAAAAGCGATGCGACATAGTCCAGCGTCGGGACGGACGTCGTCCATGGGAATCACAATTTATTCGCGTCTCGAGATTCCCATTTTACCCACGTCCTCTTTTTTATGTGTATCAATAGAAATACAAGTATGGCTGCGGACTCTGCCTCTCTATGCAGCATTCGATGCTCACTTACCTGAAGGTACAGTCACCAGAATTTAGTTGAAAAATATTGTCATACAACGAGAAGTAAACAATTTGCTCATTCTAATATGTTAAGCTCTGAATTAGATCTAAAACACATCACAGATTATAAATCACAATATAGTTTTGTGTCATTTTACGCCACCAATGTGGAGGATATGGCTTTTATTATAAAAGTGTCTCACTGAAAGTTACGAAAATTGCTTGTTACTCAGTTTGTCAACCTCTATTTTTCAAAGCGAGTATTGATATAAGAATAAAGTTAGGAACAGTGGCGGCCGGTCAATGTGGCATTGGATTAATGTACCCTTTAATCCAATGCCACATTGCAGGGCACAGGGGTTGTTGTATTTCATTAAATAATATTCAAACATAACATTTATACTATTCACTCATATTAAATTCTTCATGTATATATTGTCTATAATAAATATTTTAGAAAAAAATATTTTATTTTATTTAAAATTTTGTTTTATTTTATTTTATTTAAAATGAGGGAGTGGTATTGGGTGGACAAGGGGTGCATTGATCCAATGCCACATTGACCGGCCGCCACTGGTTAGGACAAAACAAGTGGTTAATTATTTGCTCTTAATTACCCCCTGTTAAGTTAATAATTGGAAGAGTGAAAAAAAGGAGTTGGTAGACATCACAAATGATAGATTGAAAAAATACAGTACGTACGCCAAGGATGTTGACCGATACGTACCCAACATATAGAATATATTCATTATTTACATCATTTAACAGACTAGAAAAAGACTAGTAGTTAGGTATACCCTGTTTTTAGGATTAAATTGCTAGGAGACGAATTCAAATAATACCAACATAGTATCACAAAAAATAAATCTCAAATGCAAGCTAATAATTATTGTGGGGATTGAATATATTGTGACGAGGCATAAAAACTAAAAATTAAAAATTAATATTTATTTAACAGTGTATCAAATTCATTCATTGTAATTGCAAGATGTTTGATAAATAGGCGACCATAACCAAAAGGGCTCTTATCTTGATTGTAAAAAAATATGAAAAAGGTAACATCTTGATATTTTTTCGGCGCCAACATTCTGCAGAATTAATTGCAATTTTATTAGTCCTAGTTGACCAGGCATTTCCGCTACTATAAATATTACTATCATATCGAAGAGTATTTTAAAAATTGAAATTTAATATTGTTTGTGGGTTTTTATGATAGGGTCATATTAAAATAAAACTCTCTATGACATTTATTTATGACACAATAAAACGGTGTTTATATCTCTTATGAATGCCGTATATGATATTTTTATTGCTCGATTTAACGGGTTCATAAATTAAAATTATTTTTTATGATATGCCTTACAAAGGTTTAACATGAAATATATTTTTAATAATTGAATTGATGTGATAATATCATATTTTCATATATCATGATGACTCTAATACATCTATAATACATATATAGCAAATGTATATAGAGTGTCGCTTACGTTTATTGTCGTTATACCAAAATCGTATCTGAAACATGTAAACACGTATTATGGAGCATGGAAGTATAAATAGTAAGTGACAAAATGTTTTCAATTATTTCGCACAGATGATTCAAATTTATATATCTAAAATAGCACCTTAGCTCAGATATATTATAGATTCTTTGAAAAAAAGAATTATATGAGTAAATTTATTAAGCCATCTGAATATTTATTATTTAAAAAAAAATGTACATTAATTTATAATAAATATCATTATAAATCAATTATAACTAGTAAAAGTTATTTTCACCAATTGCCATGAAATTATTATTATTAAACATATAAATATATATTCTCATAAAACTATTTTATTACATTATTTTTGAAGTGCGTCTTCAAAGATATTTAACACAATGATTGTGAATTGCTTCGAATCTTTAATATTTTAATAGTCTGTACTATTGACGAGTATACATTTGAATTAGGCAAAACATTTTCAAGCTCTCAATTTCTTTCCCTTTTGCGATTAATAAACGTCTCTTCTTTACTTGAATGGTGATATCTTTTGATTCTTGGTGGTAATTCACAACATTATTAAAATTTAAAAAATATTTGTAATGTTTATTCTCCAACTTTATAAATTATTATGACGGTTTTCATTCAACAAGTGAACACTTTCAAAAGATGGATGATTCAATTCTTAATAACATTGTTTTTATAAATTAAGTTTCCAATATCGTTAATCCAACAAACCTTTTGATACCAAAGTCACTAAAATACGAATCAAAAAAATATTTGAAATTGTTGAATTTTAGTCAGTCAAATATTTTTTCTTTTACTTGTGGCGACTCTACAAAATGGCTTTCTGGAAAATGGAAATACGAGCGTTATTTCCACGACTCTTTTTTCGTTGTGTTTACATTTGCCTCAATTTCGTATCGTATCTCATTTGTTTATGCTCTCGGGAGACGGTTGGCAGTTTTCACGTAGACATGGGCAGCGCTAAATCAGCTTCGGACCGATTGGGCAGGCAGGGGAGACTCTTCCGTATCGCTTTTCTGCTTATACGAATGTGTGCCTCACCTACAGAGCCATTTGTACTACTTATATTACACGAAATGATACTTATTTACAATATTCAGTTCTCAAATTATCAACCCATCAATACTATATGGAAAACAATTAAGTATGCTGTTATACAGTGAAAAGAACATCGGTAGTCTTTTCATTTTGTCAATGAGTAAACTAAAGTAACGCATACAGATGATTATTCTTGAAATATATATCTATCGCAAGACCGGTATTAAGTGTGCTGGGCCGTCGAATCTTTGC
Source organism: Himalopsyche anomala (assembly GCA_031772345.1). Classification (NCBI taxonomy): domain Eukaryota; kingdom Metazoa; phylum Arthropoda; class Insecta; order Trichoptera; family Rhyacophilidae; genus Himalopsyche; species Himalopsyche anomala. The sequence goes on from CM062824.1 coordinate 21,978,573, forward strand.
GTAAGAGCTTGTTGATGATTTGCAACTAAAAAAAATATGAGATAATGCTGTTCTTATAACTTGAGATGAATAATTTGGGCGCGAATGGTAGTTATTTCATGTTAGATCATTATACATAAATTAAAATATTTACATATTATTAAAACATTAATATTTTGTTTATAGTACAAATAAAAGCCAGAAGTTTCAGTAATAAAGATAATAACAAGATATATATACAATTTTTGTTTTTGACTTATATTATCGTTTATTTCGATTTCATTTTTTACATAAGTAATTAATCTTAAAACTGACTTGTTTTTAACATATTTAAAGCTTTTGAACCTAAGTGGTAGATGAAGACTTTTAGGGTGTTCCCTGTCAATACTTGGTGGAAAGTTATATTAATAAAAACACAATATTCATTTGTACTTGCTCAGTACTTGATCAGTTGACAATGCTCGCAATGAGCGAAACCGGTCCTGACCTATTAAATAAACTGGAATAAAGTACAATGAATATTGTGTTTTTATTAAGATAAAAACATCCCATTTTTGTTTATCCCAGCATTTGTTAGTGTGAAATTAGATTGTATTTTTAAAAAAAATGGCTGTTGATCTTTGATGGAAAAAAAAATGGTGGGTGTGTTTTATAAATTAATTTTATTGTTATCTTACTGCAAACATTTTAAAGTTTTATTACCATGGGATCACGTACTTGAGAGGCCAAACTATTTAACGATGACCATCAAAAAATATCAAAGATTGCCAATAAAAATATTTTATTTCATTCTGGTAATAAAAGATCGTGGATCTAACAATGCGAGATTGACGGGCGATTTGAAGTATTTTTAACATTGTTTTTGCTCGAGCTCATGCGGTTACGGGAAAAATGGCATTTTTTAAATAAAGATAATCTTTTAGTGCAGAAGTGTGGTTTATGTGTTCCCCGCAGGTCTCAGGATTCTCACCCTGGCGCTAGTTGTGGAGACAATAAGTCTCGCAGACATAACTCATCTGAAAATAAAATGTCGTGAGCGAAACATCATAAAACGTTTTAGTGTTAGGGCGTCTAGTCTCAACGCGAGATAGTGTCAGGTGTTGTCGGGCACGCGGTGAACAGGAAATTACGGATTCATTTGATCAATTTCCATTAAGGATATTCGTTTATATTATACAATGAGACAAAAAGTTGAGAGACATCAAATTTTGTTAACTTGCATAAATACTATATTATAAGTACGATTTCCGGACAAATATCCAAGAAAAAAAACAATCAAATCATTTATTTTATATATGATACAATCACCGCTGATTTTTCGGTGGTAAAATATTGTTTTATACCACAAAAACTTATCTAAATTATTGTTTTCAAGCCAGGTTTGTCCGAATTTTTTTAGGAAGGGAACGTTTGAGCTTAACTACGTTATTATTTTACACTAAGAAATATAGGATTAATTTCAATATTTTGATTTCAATAAGTTTTATTTAACTACTTAACAGTATTACCATAGTTCATTTATGTTTTATCAGATCAATTTAGTAAAATAAGTTAGGTACCTACTACTTGATATACCCAAATGAAATCGAATTTTCGTTATCGTACATACATTTTTTTAAAAAAGGTTCTTTACTAAAATACTGAAGAAATTTTCCGACAATTTACTGTCCAGCTTTTTCTAGAGTTTTAAATCATTTCATTAAGCATATCATTTCGATAAATTTATGGAAAAGTTTCAGTACCACAACTTTATAGACGCATATATTTTTAAAATAAAATTTAATGTATTGTAATTACGTTGTAAATTAAATCGTTTTAAAAATCCTAAACGACACTAATAATTAATAAGATATAAAATTTATTTTAAAATGACATCAGAACTTCAATGTAATCTGGTTTTGTGTGTGTGTGTGATAAACAATATTTATTTTATTTAACATTTTTGACACTATATAAATACACAACGCTAAGTTATTAAAAAAATACGGTATAGTTTTTGATGCAAGATTTTAACTAGCGAGATTATACTATAAATGTACAGATACTTTCAAGCCATCCTATACATTAAGCTGAGAATCTAATTTTGCGTTATTTGGTTATTACCTGCTTCGTTTGATGGAGACACTGTTAGCTCATAACATTTAATGAATTTCACTTAATAACATATATCAAGTCTTAATAGCAGTGCCTCACAAGGAATCTTGCCATTTATGGTCGACCAAATGCCCATTGTTTTTATATTTGACAAAATATTATTGCTTTATATTTATGACATTTTTAATAAGGTTTATTTACGAAGACACTTAAAACTACATTTTTGGCCACAGGAAATTTGTGGGTGGAAAGTCTATATCACATAAAGAATAAATTCAATAAAATAAGGACATTTAATTTTAATAGTTAATTATGCAATATTAAATATTGTTTACAATATTAACCATAATAATCGCTGAATAAGCTTTGGGCATACTAATAGATGTTTCTAATTAAGATTTATTTTTTACCTTTGTTGATAATATGGCAACCAATTTTCATCTTTTACTCGCCAATAGATTATGCTGTAAAAAATGAGTTTTAAGTATCTGGTAGCCGATTGATTATTTACTATTTTTGTAATTGAGCACCTCTTAGTTGTATAGTAAAAGGGCTTAAATATTTGAATGGAAACATTAATTATATTGAATACAAATGTATGAATGTGTCAGATATGTCAAGTGTTTAAATTTATTTCAACCAACCCTCTTCCATTCGAAATTAGTAAATGACTTACTAAAAAATACTTTCTTTTTCCTGATGAGAGAAAAGTAGTAACATATGTACGGAAACTTTATATTAAAAGATATTTAATAATATTGAGAGTTAGCATTATACCATAACTGATCAAAGATTTGTTTTTTTATATAATTGAAAAAAAAACACTTTTTCGTACTAATTTTACATTATGTATTAATGTTTTCGTCGTGAAAATTTTCAAGCGATAAGCCAAAAATTTACAAGATTCATTCAAGTAGTTTTATAAATTTGTCGACTGTTGTGGCCCAGTTGGTTAGAGCTTGCTCTACCGATCACGCAGGTCTGGGTTAGATTTCCGGTAAGATCACAGTGAATTTGAACAAATTTCAATTCAAAGTTGTGATCGAAGACTGGGTGTTTGCGATGTTCATTCACATTATTTCCTCTCATCTCATCCTTCTGATCCTTTAATAGCTGGGTGTAGTAATAACGACTAGTTAACCATTAGTCCTGTTCTAGCCATATCCATCTTTCCCTACTACTCACTTTGAAAGAAATAGTGAGTTTGAGCGACTGAGTGACAAACAGTTCTCGTAGAAAAAACTTCTGTTAAGATACCTCCATTAAGAGGCCACATGCTCCATATTGGGAGTGGATATGGATAAAAAAAAGTTTTATAAAAAAAATAATAGAAAAAATACACCATTAAAATCATTAAATAAAAAAATATATTTACTGTCCAATAAATAAAAACCTGCTTCATAAAATAAGGATCGATTTAATAAAAATAATGGAATACATCATACAGTATTCAATGAAATGAATAAAAAAGATATTTCAGCAAGCTGATGGAAATGGAGATAAACAAATATAATGGCCCATTAAATATTGATGAGGATTACTCAGTGCATTTTGTAGCGGTAGAGGTTTCCCAGCGTCAAAGATGGGGTAAATAATTTTCCATTCTCTCTTTTGCATAATAATATGATCCTGCGAGGCAGGCCACAGAGACGTTCCGATTAATATTTTCTCAGGGAGGAAATTCTAAAATCTTATTACATGCTGCTGTTATATTTTCTATATAAGTAACATTAAAGAATTACGTTAGACATATTGAACATATGAATATTCATGAATCATTTTGATTAAAGAGTGACTTGTAATTAATAATAATATAGTTTTTAATTAAAACTAGACGACAAAAAACTGATATATTTGTTTTATTAATTAATATGTAGTAATCCTCTTAAATCATAGCCACTAGTAATGTGGCTTGTTTGGGAACAGTGTTTTTATCTTTTTCTGTCAACCGTTGACAATTGTTTCTTAACATGTTATGTCACATCATTTAGTGCCGAATGTCAATGTCATCAAATTGCACATGAAAACATGACGGTGCGTGGTCTGTTCCCTATTCTAAAGATTTTTTACAGCAAGAAAAAGAACTTCCAATATTTCATGCAAAGATTTGCTGTGTGCTATTATTCTCTACGATTAATCTAGATCGAAATAATATAACCGTTGAATAAATAAAGTTAATATGTTCACTAGAAAATCGTTACCAATTCTCATTTTTAGTAGTCTATAAGAGTTTTTTCATTGGGGGATACAAATAATTTCATTAAAATATCAAACTGATTTGTTATTAACCTAATAAGGTTAATAGTTTAAATGTATTATGGATACTTTTTGCTTATCCAGTAAAACTTTAATCACGTTCCAAAACACATTATCTTCACTCTAAAAATGTTCTTTTATTGGCATGCTATCGATAAAAATAATTTTCCATCTTATTACTTCAACTAAGTAACTCTGATTTCACCATTGTTAGAAAAATGACATTCAAACATTATTTCTTACATCTAAGCCAGGGTTTCTCAACGGTGGGCCATGTGGCCCCCCAGGGGACCACAGCGTGTTCTAAGGGGGCCACAGAGATTTATTTTTGTTTTGGGGAGACACAGCACAGCTTAGGGGGGCCACGGGTACTCATAAAACGATACAGGGAAGAGCATAATGGCGGACGTCGCGCAGCTATTTTTTGTAAATCCTTAAATAAAATAAATTACTGGCATTCTAGATTCAAAAATCTCGGAAGAGCTATAAAAAAGGTGGGTTTTTAAAATTATAATTTTCATGGGAAGACAAAACAATGGTATGGGGGCCACAGAAAAATAAAGACACTCAAAAGGGGCCACGCTCCCAAAAAGGTTGAGAAACACTGATCTAAGCTATCAAAAAAATGTCTTTTGCGCAATGAAAAGTAAGATAATCAATAACTATCTCAAAAAAATCAAAATTAAGTTACTTGGTTGTTATATTGAGATGTTGAATAATTCATTATTTTAGGCATACAATATTTTTTTCTAAGTCCACGGCTTATGAAGCGATTTGTTAGATAACATTACTTTGCAAAAAATAGTAGAAGTAAGCACAATTGGTACTTTCTTTAGAATAATTATGTAATAAAATATTCCGACGTTAAATAAAATGTGAGCAGATCCGCTACTGATAAACGACACCTCCTTTTCTCCCTCCGGGTTTTGTATGACTGATCAGAGATGTATGAATAATGAAGAAGGTTTTAAAGTGTAGAGGACGCTAACCCCACGACCCTGGCTTGGTAGGATAATAACTGATTTTACAAAACCGACGCATGCCTGAAATGACACTCCATGGGCGACACGTACAAATAACAGTACTCTATTTTCAGCTTAAGTTTAAGTAGATGCGGCAGAAATGTTTTCTGCGAGCTATCCTCATATGGATCTGATAAGTCCACGCTGATTTAATTTTAACCATTGACAACTTTGATTATTACACAATAATATTATTTGTACAACTTGAGTCGTTTTATAAATATATTAGTCTTTACCGTGACGACAGATTTTTCGGTATATATGTATGTGTACAGGGTATTAAAATAGCTATGCAAGACACTACGTATTTCTTAATATATTAATTGAATTGGCATTTACTTGGTAGAACTTCATTATAACACGGTGAAAAAATAACAACGTATTTTAGCTCTGCAAATTTTTTAATTGTTGATCGGTTTGACAACCTCATCAGAACTATGGTTAAACGTTCATTTACTTATCCATATATAGTGATATAGTAAAGGTACACAATACATCTGCTCTTCCTTTCTAGCATCCTAATTTATATATATGTATTTCTACTTAAAATATCGGCTTCGATGCAGCTTTGCATTTAGTTAAAAGAGTCGAAGTATTTTTTTTCTCTATCGTTATTGCGTTACGCGAAAGGCAGCTGCAAAAACATAACAAGGGGTTAGTGGGAGAAGCAAATTTTATTTTCATTAATTTTTTACCTATAAAAAATTCTAAGAGCCCATGGATATATACATTCACACATTCACACATTTTTCTTCACTTTTGCTGGTACCTTAAAATCGTGACCATTTGGAGCACTGAAAACGTCAGGATCCCCCATCTTGTTTAGGGTATTACCAGCATTCAGAAGATTTCTTTCATCTGGCTTAATTGGTGCACGTCTTTTGCAATTTTTCCATGCATACTAACATGTTTAATTAATTTTATGAGATTGTTTATCCCCACGAAATAGACAATACGCATCATAAGTCGGGTCTTAAGGCGCAGCGGTTAGCGTTGTTGGCTTCCATGCCGGATCTCACGGGTTCTAGTACCAGTATGAACAGCATTTTTTTCAATCGATTTCTGTTTAAAGACATGGGTGTTTGTGATGTCTAATAATTACCTCCTACCCTTTGAATCTTTCAATATCCAGGAGAGAGCGATTAGTTAAACACTAGGCCTGTCCTTAACTAACCCTTCTATCCCTAATACTCACTTTAAAAAAAAAAGGGGAGTTGAGCTATATGCTCCAAATTGGGAGCGGATACTGATTAAAAAAATAGACAATAATATATCATAGACTAATAAAAATAATAAAGGATTTTTAGTACTTTTTCCACTTAAAATATATTTGATCAGAACCGGTTTCGCTCCTCACGAGCATTATCAACTGATAAGGAAAATAAATTAAACAGTGCTATTTATACAAGTTAAATTGAAACAAAAAGGTGTAAACAATTACTAACAATTAAAAGGATTTACAAATTACATTATAATTACACAAAATTAAAATGCGTAACACCTATAACATACAATTAAAAAATCACCAATTAATCAAGTGGCAAATGATGTCAATTATAACATATGACATCATTTGACATCATCATAGACTGATGAGGAATTTACTTGAGATTACTTAAAAACATATAATATATACAAAATATTTTTCTGAATGATAAATGATTATTTAAATTTTACAATAAAACCTCACGCGACGCCATACACTTTTCTCCTCTCTTGTCAAAATAGGAAAGGATGTCGCAATGGCGGGAGAGGAGAAACGAGAAAAGAGTTGAACGTCACCTCAACTTTTCACTGTGTTTTTTCAATTATTCATGTCTATAAAATTGAATAAGTTAAGTAGAATTCACAGAACGATCTAATGAAATGGACTTCTCAACATTTAGGACGTAAATCACATCTATGTATTTCTGACATTGATGAAGGGTCCAGATAAAATATAGTCGTTGGCAGCGGTGGGCTGCCAATATCTTAACAAGGGACTCGGTAAATCTTATCCATTTATTTGTATCCATTTTCGCTCCCAGTGTATAGCATATGGCCTCCTAATGAAGGTATCTCAACAATAGTTTTGTTTTCTACGAGAACTGTTTGTTACTTAGTCGCTAAACCTTTCTTTTCCAAAAAGAGTAGTAGGGATAGAATGATAAAGCTAAGACAGGACTAGTGATTAACTCGAGCCCATGTGGTCCAGCACGGAAGTCCACCACGCTGAATGAAAAAATGAAGGGGGTACTAAGTCTTGTTTCATAATTAAATTTAACCATCTATAGAAATTGCAGTTAGGTGCTGATTTGATCTAAGACGAATGATTTTCTTATCTTAACAAGGGGCTCGCCGGCCGCGCTAAAATTTAACAAGGGGCGCGCGCGAGCCCCTCCGAGCCCCCTCCAGCCCACCCCGGGTTGTTGGTAGATAAAATAAAACATTCGAAAGTCTAATTTTATTTTTCTAATTTAACACTTATCCTACGGTGCTAAAAACACTTCTGATATGTTGCTTGCCTTTAAAGAGCTAAAACATGTTTTAACACTAACCACTCTTTGAAGGACAGTACAAACCTAAGACGTATATTTAAAAAAAAAAACATGTTTATCGCAAGGTTCCTAAAGGGCCAGCATCGTATCGGAGGTATTTTAACCACTGTAAGAGAAGTGTTAAGAGAATGTTATTATGATTGTTTTCATTTCCCATAGAATATTATGTCAACGCTAATACAACATTTATATTTTTCATGTAGTATGTTTTTAGCACCAGAGTGATGTTTGAAATCAAGACCTTATCATTTATTCTCAGATTAGATCTTTTGACTGATTCTGATGTCTGATTTTTTGTTTTCAAATATAACCTTAAATGTGTAGGTATGTACAACATACAATAATAAAACGTATCAAAACATTCGATTTGTTAAATTGACTTTGTTATAGGCTTAGTGCTCATGCTATATTTTGTTTACTAGAAAATAAAATAAATTGCTTAAATTACTAAGATAACCTAATAGTAAAAATATAAATCGATAATATTATTAGTGAAAGCTGATTACATTTTTTATCATTGGCAGATAAGTTATTCGGATTCGTTTTGAATAAAAACAGATTTTTTACTAGCTAAATGATAAAACATTTAAAAAATAATTAACGCATTGAAATGCTTAAAATCTATTTTTATATTTTATTTACATTTCTTATAGTTTGTGCGTGAGTTGGTGAAGAAATACAAATATATATTACTTTTCCAAATGTTGAGATTTTATTCTCTCGAATTGCTTAGTTAACGAACCGTATGTTGATAAACAAATCTGAATCTCCCTAATTATTTTAAATAATAAAAAGATAAAAAATAGGACACCTAGGCCACACATTGAAAACCAGTAAAACGAGATGTTGTAGGCTGGCGCATAGTACGTCATCCGAAAATAGCCAATAGAAAACAATCATAATTTTAGTGTCGAAATCCCGTAGCGCCGTGTTCGGTTACTTTTATTGTCCTTCGTATGTTTGGTTGCTTTTCGTTTGTTTCCCATGCTGTTGCAAGTGCTTAAAATTCGTCACCGGAAAATATACAAGAAGCAAACATTCAAAAAGTGATTTGCTGTGAGTGAGTGAGTGAGTGCGGATAGTCCATAATAAAATCACAATAAGAGTTAAAAAATGTTTTTTTCGCATAAAAGTTAACTCACAAAGTTGACACATTCAAGCAAACCGTGGTTTCTACAACACTCAAATCATCATTTCCCAAGGTCTGTATTTGTGTGAAAAATCACTTTTTGAGTGTTTACTTCTCAATATATAACACTCATTTTAATTTGTTTAGCGATAGCGACATATAAAAAATCAGCTGTGAAATCAAAATGTTTTATCCATCATATTGTAAAACTGCCGCCTGTGTGGTCGAGTGGTCAACGTTGTTGGCTTCGGCTACGGAGGGCCCGGGTTCAAATCCCGGTGCGGACAGTTTTATAAATTGATTTTTAATCGATTTATGAATTTCTGTTCAAAGGCATGGATGTATGTGATGTCTTGAATTCCTCCCTCTCACCCATCCTATCCTATGAACGGGGCGTATCGAGGGCGATTAACTTACCACTAATCCTGTCCTAGCCCTATCTTTCTATCCCTACTCTCTTTGGAAAAATAGAGGTTGAGCAACTGAGTAACAAGCAGTTCTCGTAGATACACATCTGTTGAGATACACTCCATTAGAAGTCTATATGATCCACATTGTGAGCGGACATGGTTTAAAAAAAAAATTGTAAAACTATTACCGTTTTAAAAATGGCGGTATCAACTTTAAAGAAATTTAAATTCTGTTTTAGGCATGTATTTGAAATCTTTCTCAGGAGTTTTTGGCATTAGCTTCATGATTATCGTTTACTATTCGTATATGGAAAATAAAGTCGGGTCTTATCACGCAGAGGTTAGCGTTGTGAGGTTACGTGCTGGACCTCATGGGTACGAACAGCATTTTTTCGATCGATTTATTGACTTCTGCTCGAAGGCATAAAATAGTAAATACATTAAGTTATCAATAAAATTGATACTATTATATGATACATCAACTGATATCGAGATATTTTTATTTTTCTCAATAGATGTTTTTACCAATTTGTGAATGTAAAGTCAGATCTATGTTTTTGGTATATATTCATGTTTAATACTTAAACTAGTCGAATTGAATTTTCTATATATGTATGATAAAATTAACTTTAACAATTTAAGACTTTGTGATAGTAATTAATTTTTCCTTTTTATCTTTCACATACTAATTTTTTCGGTTCTAAGCTCAAGAAATACGACCCCAATACCCACATTTTATTAAATATTTATTTTAATATGGGTGATACAATGTTTATAATTAAGGTATTCTTATATCATAGTTTTTTGGACCTTTCGTAGTTTATATAAATACGCGATAATGCGATAGCGAGATAAGTGCCCACTTATCAGCGATCGTTCATAAGATAACTGGGCTGAACGCGTTGCAAATTCAGTTCAAATAACAGTTGCAAATTCATATTTGTACTGGAATGACGTCTTTTTTACGCGCAACTTGACATATGATTATTTATTAAAAAAACACGGATTTTTATTAAAAAAATGTATTAGGAATGATGCAGAGAGATATTTTAAAGCCCTTAGACTATTTTTTTTTTGAAGTTCATAAGAATAAGGTCAATAATGAGGAAACCACTGGGGTCCCCTAACGACCCCCATCGGCAGAGAAGTATTTTTCTAGTCTCCGAACCGCGAGAGCTAACAGTGTAGTTCGGGTATCGTTTAGATATCGAAAAATATATTCAGACGTATATTGAATATGTATATAATATGACGGCGAAGAACTGTTTTGTGATGGACGTTTATTCTTCATCTTTGTACAAAACGAATGAATCTCTTTCCGATCGGACGGGATTATTTACACAAGTTGTCAGTGATTTTATGACGTGGCCGTAATAAAACAAAACCGAGATGCGACTGACAGAAAGGATGCATCAAAACCATCAGCATACGTTCAATTTATATATTTATATTATACCTATTAATATAATTAAAGAAATGGTTATTTAATCTTATGTACGATAATTAACTGTAATATTTAAATATGATCCCCCTCGCGAATTTGCGAACATCAAGCTATCAAAATAGAATATTACACAATTTCACTAGCATTCTTTACTCTCGCGGCTCAGAGACTAGAAAAATACTTCTCTGCCGATGGGGGTCGTTTAGGGACCCCAGTGGTTTCCTCATTATTGGCCTTATTCTTATGAATAGTCTAAGGGTTTTAAAATATCTCTTTGCATCATTCATCATACATTTTTTATAAAAATCCGTGGTTTTTTAATAAATAATCATATTTTAAGTTGCGCGTAAAAAAGACGTCATCCTAGCACACATTTGAATTTGCAACTGACGCGTTTAGCCCAGCTATCTTACGAACGATCGCTTATCGCGGGTGCTTATCTCGTTATCGCGTAAACTACAAAAGTTCCAAAAAACTATGATAATTTATTTTATTTTAACTTATATATACATATGTATACCATCAGATCATAAGTCAGTCTAGCATGCAGTAGCAAAAATGTGGATTATTATGGTTTTAATACACATCATTTTTTTTTTAAAATGTGTCTAAGTCTTAAGTTTGTATCGACTCCGACTCTAAAGCTCTAGTATAAACAACTTCACTAAAACATTGTCCCATTTTAACAGTCTACATATTCCATGCAATTTCAATCGTAATCAATGTTCTTTACAACGGACATATTGTTTGAAAAATTTGTATTTAAATGCAAACAAGAAACTTGCGATTGTGTACAATCGAGTAAAATTATTGATTATATTACATTAATATACATTAAAAAAGTACGTACGTTTGAATGCTAAGGTGTAGTATGGTGGCCTCAGGAAAATTATAATTTATTTATTAAAAATTCAATATCAAAACAAATCCGTTAATAAGTGAGGCCGATGAAAGAATTTTCGCATATAAATTTGACGTTTTTGTTTAGTCACAGAATTCACAGTTAACTTGTTAAAATAAAACAATAATAGGCAAAATTTTAGAAAGTGGATAAAAAGAAAAGTAAGAATTCATACAATTTTATATTTGGATAGTATGAATGCAGGTTAAATGTTTATTTATTAGTTGAGAAATGACGGTCTTGTACATCGTTGACTGGATATTATTGAAAGTAGAAAGAAGAAACTTTTTGACTTTTACTTGATCACAACTTCACAAGTGGTAATTTTAGGATACGTAGATATTTTTTTTAGTTTTAAACATTAAATTAAAACTGTCTTAATACTTGTTTTGTGATTTTTTGGAGACTGGAAGCGTGAGATGAGACGAATTTGTTTGATGTATTGTTCAGTGTAAAATGACCGTTTGAGCGATGAGTTTAATTCTGATTCGTGTTTATATGATAGTTTAACGGCTCACTGTTACGACCTAGCCGGATTGTTTATGTGCGATAAAGTAATGGCGGCTAATGAAAATAATCATTTATGAGGCCACATTTTGACTTATGTTATGTCGTTTTCAATGAACGTATAAAATTAAAATACACAGACAAATGCAATTATTTATTTGTAATACATTAAAAACAATTAAATTATAATAATTGTGAATTAAAACATTCAACAACGAGTGCTTTTAGCTTAAGGTGACTAAATAAATGAACTTACAATATGGTCATAAATCATATTTTAGGTCAACTGTAAATAATAAAAGTAAAGAAAGTGTGAGAAAAGATCGGGTTAAGGATTAAAAAAATTAAATTGTCAACAATATTTTCGCGTTAAGCGTTTTAAATTTGACTTAATATGTAATTGAGAACTTCACACCGAAATATAACATAATTGACTAAGGTGTGATTAGTTGAATATGATTATACATGTTTGCTATTTAAGAACTATTGGACCTTTTTAAGATTCATATGAATATTTTAAAGTCGAGTAATGTGGTAAGATTAAAATTAAAATTATAATTAATAATTTAAATGATTTTCATGATAACAACAGGAAGACAATTTATGCGGCGAGATTGAGATAAGCTATCACAATGCAGTGACAAAATAATTATTTAACATATAAAAGTACAATCACTAAAAACACACCGCTGGGTAAAAATATTTTCACTTTCGAGAAATATTCTTTTTTTTTTAGTTATTTTATATTGTTCAGAAATCAATTGAGGAATCAAAGTATCTTTATAAAAATTCAGCTTTTATGATATTGTGCATATTTTATAATACAGCGATTATATTTTTGTAGCCAAACGTTCATTTTGGAACACTTGACATCTTTGATGTAAGAGATTAATTTTATATTGGACGCAAACTTTTTTTTATCCATATCCGCTCAAAATGTAGAGCATATGGCTTCCTAATGAAGGTATCTGAACAGAAGTTTTTTCTACGAGAACTGTTTTTTACTCAGTCGCTCAACCACACTTTTTTTCAAAGGAGAGTAGTAGGGAAAAAAGGATAAGGCTAGAACAGGACTAGTGGTTGACTTATAGCTATTGCTGCATCCAGTTATTAAAAGATCAGAAGGATAAGAGGAGAGGAAATAATGTGAATTGACACCCAGTCTTTGATCACAACTTTGAATTGAATAATTCTCAAATTCACTGTGATCTGACCAGGAATCGAACTCAAACTTGCGTGATCAGTAGAGCAAACTCTAACCACCTGGGCCACAGCAGGCGACAACAGGACGCAAACTACTTACGACTGACGAAATCTAAAGTAATTTTATATTTAATGAAATTTAAAAATTGTATTAAAATATTTTTGTGACAACCCTTATTTGTAAAATCTGCTAGATAGTACGCGATACGGTTATTTACTGTTCGTTTTTTGTTATTCAGAACAGTGGAAATTTACATGCATAAATCACGAAAATAAGTTTTGCCTATTATGATTTTCAAAAAGTTCTGATGTACAGGAAGGACATTATTATAGTTTTCTCAAAACTTTTAAGAGTTTAATAGTAAATAAAAAAACAGTTCTTTGCAAAATATAATTATTCTTTACTTGTTTACAGTTCAAGGTAAAACTGACGTATTATTGATATAACTTTCATCACATGTTACTCGGCGGACCACATAAAACTTCAAGATGGCTGAATGATATTAATTTAATTGATAATTAATTTACTTTAATGAGCGTCTCACTGAACTGTTTTATAAAAGGCTGCACATATCATTCATTAATGTCACGTAAACAGAAAAAAAACTTGTCCCTTAACCGTAGCCTTTCAGTGTCTATATCTAATTTATGTTTGTATCAAACAACTTGGTTCGTTGTGTAATAAAAATACCACTGTGATAAATTAAAAATAGCATTAATGGATTGAGTATACTTTTTAATATGATCAAAGTTAATAAATATATGGCAAATACGGTGTCTTTTAAGTAAAGAAAATCATAGATAATTGGTCACTTTTCATGTTTTCATCATTGTAAGTTGGGAAGGCATTATATTCAAAATACGAAACAGTCTTTTGTCCATATTAATTCCACATTTATTTAATATGATCAGGACAAGTTTTGCCCATTGCTAGCTTTTTAAATATTGTCCAGGCTAATGCAGCATAAATTGTTTTTTTTCAGATGTATGCGTGTGACTGATCAGTTGAAAATGGTCGTATTGAGCGAAACCGGTCTTGTTCATATAAAATAAATTTGTAGTTATTGAATACGCAGATATTGATTTTAAAAATTGTTAAAACGAGAGATTTTCAAAGTTTTCTGATCGCCAATCGGTGGTTTATCAGCTACTGGTATTTTGCGGTTTGTTAAAGTTACGGTATTAGAGCTGTGAATCCGTAAACTTATTTTAAGCACCAACCAATTAAAAGCAGAATTATAACTAATACCACACTAAACTGTTATAAACTAATCTAAAAATAATAACCTTGCAAACATAATATTACTAATGTGGAATAATTAGCACAAGAGAAAAATAGCATCTAAATCAATTTTAGACTTTTCATATATGTACATGTTTAAATGTATCATAGCAGTGGGGAGCCGGTAAATTACTCGAATAGAAATTGCTCGAATTACAAATTATTCGAATTGATTGGTTATTTAAACGATTTTTCATGAGTTTTTCTACGAATTTCATTTTTATCTTGTGCGACACTTGTTTAGAGAGTGAAATATATATATATATATATATATATTTTAATTAAAGTATTTATTTTAACCGTGTTCGCTCCAAATGCGGAACATATGATCTTTTAATGGAGTTTATCTCAACAGAAGTGTTTCTACGAGAACTGCTTATTAATTAGTTACTCAAACTGTTTCTATATATTTCCAGAACACATAGAAGACTAGGGCTAAGACAGAACAAACGGAAACAAATTGATTACCTTGTTATTCGAGCAATTTCCATTCGAGCAATTTACCGGGAACCATAGCAGTGATACAGTGACAGTCAAAAGATGGCTGTTTTGAGTTATGATTGCAGAGAGATATGTAGATTTCAACACGTTTTATTTTCTGAAAAAATAGATTAAATGATCAGATCAGACAGATATTTTTAACTCATATTATTGATACTTTTATTCTCCTACATTCAGAAAATGTCAGTTCCACCTTTGCTCAAGGAGTATGTTGTTGTCTTTGTAAAATAAATTCTAAATAATTTATTATATTCTACATAGTTATATTAAAACGAATATGTAAAACATTGTTATTGTTAAAACTATGTTTATGTATCAATTATTTTACATGATCCATTGAAATATTGTAGTTTTGCAGTTCTGGATTCATTTTTCTTATCAGAATATAGTTCGTATATATTTTATGAACTGTAAGAACTGAATCAGAGGACGTATACCACCCTACCGGCTATAAGTTTGAGCTTTTGCAAAATTTATGACCGACAGGGGAAAGTTACATGAAAGCACCGCTGGGAGCGCTACGAGCACAAACTTTGGTTAACTTCCGCCTTTGGACAGATTTTCTTCTTTTTCTTCACGCTTATATACAAGAACAACTAAGACGATCAATGTCGCAGTTTTTGATAGACGACGAATTTATGTGTTGTCAGATTAATTCGAAGCATTTATTCAGCTTATGAATAATTTATTGATTGGGATGTATTTTTTTGTTTTTGTTTTATTCTTGATGTATCAAGTCTCACATATTATAGATAGTTTAGCTGTAATCGTTTTGCCCTTAGCCAAAGTTTTTTTTGTTTATATGTACTAACAGATAAATATTTATCAAAGTTCTTCATTATAATTAATAAAAAGTTCAGACAGCAATATAATATTTTTTTCAATATTTAAAATAATAGCTTGTCATCAATAAAAACGATTTAAAACTAACAGATCCATTATTATTTGCCTGGTTACTGTTTTTTTTATAATGTGATTTGATGCAGAAAAACGTAAATAGTATATTTGTACTCTATAATTAAAACATAGTATAGATAGACGTATTCATTAAATAACAATATATGTACATATATTGTTTTAAAGAAATCTTCAGAATAAATCATTTTGATTTAACACATGTGTTTTTAAGTTAATTTAAATATTTTTTTGTTACCTTCGTCTTTTTGTAAAATGTTTTCAGATTTTAATTGGATATTTTTTAAAGATAGACAATAATTTCAGCCATAAGTTTCAAATAAATAGGGTGTGATATTGATATAATCTTCATTGTAAAAGGATATGTAATAAACAGCGTTCAAGGCTTTATTGTATAAAGCAGCCATTCTCAACCATTGAGACACGATTAAAGATTTTATCTTGATATATGAATAAATTATCTAAAAAACTGATTTAATATACTTGACTGAAAAGAGAATATGTACAGAGATAAAAACAGATAATGAAAAAAATATATATATAAATATATATTTGTGTTGATATATGAAAAATTAAGAAGAGGTAAAGATTTTTGGGTTAGTGATGCAGAGATCAGCTTTGTGGCTTTTTTGACGGATCTCACAGGTTCGAGTCTCAGTAAGAACAGCACTATTTCAATCATATATTGTTTTCTGTTCAACGGCATGCAAGTTTGTGATTTATAAAAATTCCCTCCCACCCTTCCAATCGTAAAATAACGGGGCAAAATAAGAGCGATTAGTTAACTACTAGTCTATCCAATCCCTAATCTTTTCGGAAAAAGGAGAGTGATAAACTGAATAACAAACATTTCTTCGATAGACTTCGGTAACTTTGTGGAAGTTCATTTTAAATATAAAAATACATTTGATAACTTCGTTATTTCACTTTCTGTGCTACAACTTGTGACATAAGTTTCGTATATTTTATTCGTAAACGTTGCGATAGTCTGTCTGTCTGATGATGCTTCTCATGAGTAACAAACAGTTTCTCGTAGAAAAAACTTCAGTTGAGATACCTCTATTAGGAGGTCATATGCTTTAAATCTGGAGCGGACATGGATTAAAAAAAATAAAGTATTCGTATTGTTATTATTGATAAGGCTGTAAAATTTTTGTTTTTCTACTTTTATATTTGCGTGAAAAGATATACCTTACTATCGCCATAAATTTTGTGGTTTTTATGCTTGATGTGTGGTCGCGGTGGAAAAGTTTAAGAAGGTTATTACACATAGATTTATAAGATTTTTGAGATACATTGAAACATTTTTTCGTTATTATCTGAATTATTGTAAGCATTATGTTGTGTTAACGCTACGATGCTATCTGAGATGCAATGTCAACGCTCGTTTGATATAACACAACACACTCGTATAAAGCGCGTACAAAATATTGTATTTCTTTAGTGAGACCATGAATATAGTTACTACAAAGGGTTTTATTGCTGTCACCCTCATATACTTTTATGCTAACAACAGGGCACTGACGTTAATAAGGAATGTATTAACACGGCAAGGATAATGCCACACATGTTTAAGTCCGAGTTTATGTCACATATTATTTTGTTAAGCCACTCTCAACCTTTTTTAAGAGACACTTAAACTTTAATGAAAACTACATTAGTTAATTTCAGATATCTATCATATACATTTTTATTGTATACTTTATTGTTTTGCTTGTAGTTACTAAGATATATAATACATATATTTTTAAAACAATACAAAAAAATCAAAATACATAACCGGCTTAGTCTAAAGAATCTTATTAAAAAAGATCCAGTTTTATATATATTTTTTAAATATTAACTATAATGGAAAATTCATGACATATCGGTTGTAGTTTTCATCTTTTATTGTGGCACTAAGAGACGTACGCTAAGGATCTCAATACCGGACGAATACATATACACCGATATCCGGTATTTTAGATATTAATACCGGTATTACAGAAAAAAATTCCGATAAAGCAAAAAGTATTTCATTTACAATACCGTCTTAAAAGTGTTATGTAATCATAAAAGAGTGGTTTTTATATACTTTACAGTTTATTGAAATAATGACACATCATTGAAGGCTTGTCAATTCTGGATCCTCTCAATATTGATACAACTCTTAGTAGATTTAAAATATTTCAATTCATCGCGAAAAATTTTACTAAAATATCTGATATACGTCTGTCTATATAGATATGTCTAAAATTCGATTTTGGTTCATTTTCAATATTCAGATACTGGTAATGTTGCATTTTCAAAACTGGTATTTTCGAATTGGAAATTGGTCTGTGAAGAACGGGATGCTGGTTTTAGTAATACCAAAATAGCATATTAAATATTCAATTCTAATGTTATAGTCAAATATTGTCAAATGTTGTTTGGGTGAATCAAACCATTATAATTAATTTCACATTTAATTAACAAAGAGAAATTCTACCTAAATTCTAAGAAAAAATCTTGATGTAAAGGATATTGTTTTTTTTTAAGTATTCTGGAAACTATTTACAAACGTGTTACTATCTCAAAATCGCAAATACATATTTCTGTATAGGTGTTACTGATAAGTATTAACTAGTAATTCATATTATCTTATTTATTTGAAAAACAATAAACTTACACGAATAAAAATGTATTCATCCATTAGATCCAAAAGCGGTATGTTTTTTTTCCTATCCAAATCTGGATACAGAAAAAAAACGTATCACTCTTACAATATTTTACGACAGAAAAAATCACAAAAAATATATTCAAAAAGAATTTACACACATTTTATAGATAATATTTAAAAAATTGAATCAACAGTTCAATTTACCTGGTTGGAATCAAAAGGTGTCGCTGAGTGATGATCTCTCCTTCAAGTATCATCCCACACCACACATATATACAACCACCTCTCGCAATGTCAGCGACTTTTCAAATGTGATTGTTTTTGACTATCGGCTGCTAACGACTCAATCACAACTCAAATTAGTTTCGTATTCTATAACAGATATATTTTTTTAGATAATTATCAAATAGTATCTTTTTTCGCGTTAATACGTTTGTATTTGAAAATATAGAGCGACAAATGAATACATTAAGCAGTTGAAAATATTGTTAATTGTTTTAAGTAAACATACTTATCTTGTATATATCTTTCCAGTATATTATAATTCATTGAATTGTGTGTATTAATTTTATTAGAATATTGAAATATTAATTGGAAGAGTACCAGTGATGAAATGCAGGAAAAATATCGGGTGCTAATACAAGAAGCTTAGTAAAGATTTCACCCAGCACTACACTCAAGTGTTGCTTAAATATTTTTTACAAAAATAAAACATGGAAATATATTTGAGACTTTTCCTCTAAGTTCAATATTCACATTCCCATAAATGTTTCCACCTTTGATGTTTATTAAAGTATTTATCTTTTATTTTATATTTATGTCCACCTCGGTGCCTTTTATTTATGCTATGTCGCTTCCCTTTGTTTTAACTTTTCTGGCATTCATTTGATCCCTATAACCTTTTTTGATGTGACTATCTGTAAATGAAATATTTATACCGACGCTCAACTTTGGTGTTCTTCAACAGATAACGATTTTGATTTTTTTTAAGTTACTTTGCTGAGTCAATAAAATGTACATACCCCCTATTAATATATTCTACATGATGAGTATTGCATCTCTGAATAAATAAATATCCACCATAGAAAACCACAAAACAAACATATATGATATCGTTATTTACATTATTTGGTGCAAGCAATATATGTACATACATATGTTATAACTTTGAAATTATTGAAAACGAAGACATTTTTTATTTAGAACAGCTAAATCGTGCATAAACACTAGAGTGAAATTTTTCCAATTATTCAAATTTACTGTCAAAGTTATCAGTTTTTAATACTGTCAAACAATAACACTGAAATTTGTATATCCATTTAAAAAATAAAATACACATGACATATTATTAAATAGTATCAAAAGAAAAATACAGGAGCGGAAAAGGTTATAAAATATTTCAAGTCAAATTTTATTAATTTTGTTTTCACTATACCATACAACGTAGCACATAGTTAGAGAGATGGAGTGATTAATTGACTAATAACATGTAGGTTAAAAGACTCACTTACAGCTAGTTCTCTTGAATAAAATTCCGTTTAAAAGCTACATATATATACTTCATACCAGTCAAAAACACAGCACAATAAAATGATTAATTTATTAATAATATAATAGTTTTTCCCCAGCATTTCTTAAAAAATATGCCTTTGTAAATAAATGATATTTTTAATTAAAAATAAAAATATAGGTTTGTATTTTTAGAGTACCAACGCTAAATACCTTAAATTTTTGTGATAATTTAAGTGGCGTGCCCACTTTTTGTTTCCGGGGAGTGGGATCTTTTTCATTAAAAATATTGTGGACAGCATTGTCATAGAATTTATTTATCAGTATCAGATTGCAATAACATCCTGTCCCTATTATTCTTTTCAAACCGACTCGTATACCCAACTTTGTATGCGCCAAATGAGACTGAAGCCATAAAGGGGTCAGTTACATTTTAATAATGAATTACTCGCAGACATCATTGTTAATAATGAAAAATAAATAAAAAGAAGACTGCCAAGTAATAATTTTACCACAGACAATATAAATAGCCAGCTTGAAAACCTTTATAACCTTATAACAGGGGTCGTAAAAGCTATTAGTCCGAAAGAGCCAAACATAAAAAAACACTATATAATCTTTTACAAGTTCATTTAATTTAAATTTATTGATAACACGTCATCACATTCTACTAATAAAATGAAGATTGTTTTAATAAAATTAAAACAAACTGAGCCATAATAAATATTGTAAATGTAATACATTCAATCGTCAATGTATACATTATCTAACAGTTTAAGTTAAGCTATTAAGTTATGAAAATATACATTCACTTTGACTAGGCACTGTATGAATTAACTAGATAGTGTATAAGCTTACTGATGAGTGCTTGTCAATGTAGAAATCTCATTACGGTTTATGTTAGGTTAGGTTAGATATGTTGAATAGTAAGAGGGCAAAAATGACAACAAAACATGAATATTTCTTGGGTTATATAAAATGACAGTAAAACACCAGTGGAGAGTACCTGGCAACACTTTGAGTGGATTTGTGAACCATTTAACTACGTCTTTTGTGTGTGTTTTGTTTCTTGGGTATGGCTCAAATGGACAATTCGTACATTGATTATTTAATGTATATATTTATATTAACTAGTATTGTTAATTATAAGCGTTAAAATATCTGATCAATAAACATGCTTATATATTAATTTGTATTTCAGTATTTATTTAACATAATAAATAAAGGAAAGCGAAGCTGATCCTGATCGTATTAAATAAATGTGAAATCAGTACAAAAGAGTGTTGCATTTCTTTAGTATAATGCCTTTCTAACAAACACTAGTGAACAACTTAAAAGTGAATATGATAAATTGTATCACTTGAAAAGTCCCAATAACCATGCGCTCATTGTTAATATGTAGTATGTAAATATTTTGAAGTAATTACAAAAAAATGTGATTTCTTTCATCAGTCTTTATTTACACATCTAATCTTATTTAATCTTAGTTTTACGACATTTCAATTATGCTAAAATATATAACGTTCTAAAGTGACAACTGTTCACAGATATTTACATTTCTTATACAATATAATCATTCGATTCATTCTTCAAACGTTGACTCAGAAATTCGAAATCAATCTTGAATAAACTTGTTTGTTTTTTTTATTAAAGAGCTTATTCACGTCTCAGGTGACGATTAGTTCAATCCGAGACTTTGGAATGAATTAAAATAACTTTTTTGTGGACGAGGAAAAAAATGCATCGAATACTTTTATGTTTACCTTTTTATTAAAAAAATATCTTTAATACCCTCGAATTCCCGAATTTCGTTACGTTACGTATCGATCGTTGCCTATTTTATTATTTGATGCTTGGATTTGAACCGTGGAATAACTGGTATAGAATCAAAGTAACTTTTTCAAAGATGAAATGATGATACACGATACCAAAGAGATAGTACACGTTTCACCGAAACATCGTGACCTGGACTGTATATATATTATAAGAAAATTTAATTTTGAATAAAATGTTGTATCACAATGAATTTATTAAATCTTAAATTTTAACTAAATGGTGTTTTAATTACTATTACATAAAGATTTTTTTAATCCGTGTCCGCTCCCATTGCAGAGCTAATGGTCTCATATTGGAAGTATTTCAACATAGATTTTTTCTAACTGTTACTTAATTGCTCAACTTTTCTTATTCTAAGAGAGTATGGATTAATGGATAGAGCTAGGACAGGACTAATGGTTAACTAATCGTTCTCGGTACACCCCATTATATTATGATTGGATATGAGCGAATTAAGAATAGTAGTAGGAGAGTATTTTTATACATTACAAAACACCCAAACCTTCAAACTGAAATCGATTGAAAAAGTCCTGTTCGTATTGGGACTCGATCCCGTGAGAAGCATCACGGAAGCCAACATAATAATTATGTCGGAATGCTATTATAATTTTTTTGTTTTTAAACATAAAAGATTTATATATTTAAGATAATATTATCTCTATTACTCATCCAATTCGCGTATCTGTCTAAAATATTATAAATTGTATATTCCTGTAAAGTATTGTTAGAAAGAAAACCATTTAGGAAATATCCATAAGTTTTAAATAGTTGTTGCAGGGTCCGCAAATCAACGTCATTTGATTTGTTTGGAGAGTTCACGACTTTAAAGACAAATTTTTCAGTCGGTTTATCGTTTTCTGTTTGAAGATATCATTGTATAATTTGTAAAATTCCTTCCGCCAGCTGTTTGATACTGAAAATAAGGCGTAGCGAGAGCATATGCTAATCGCTAGTTCCCTTATATCCATATTATCTTCGAAAAAGAAAAAAAAGTTAAGCAAGTAGAGTGTCGAGAAATTATTGTAAAAAAATGAAAAAAACTTCAATAGTAGTTTATAAACTATACATTAGGAGCAAAAGAAATAGAAATGGCGCTATAAGAAAGTTTTAGAATGAAATGAATCATTATTATTTTTTTATTAAAAACAAAATAATAAATATATTGCTTGATGATTTTACTTGCCCTTTTAGTCAAGACCTTTCCGAGGGAAACATCACCGTCCGTCCATCCAATGCACGATTATTTCTCGACTTGTATATCGATTCGATACGTTTTTTTAGTACTCATCTTCATCGATTTTTATATCCATACGGTTCGTATAAATATTGTCATCAAGGCAGAGGGAAGGCTTTACATTAAAACAGAATTCAAAATAAAACTATAACTAAATTGGAATTTTCAAAAAATGCATATCATCACCGCATCGTCCAGTCAGGTGCAACTCTAGGCATCGATTTGATGTAAACAGTGTATCCAACATTCGTGTCCGAAATATATATTTTGAAGCGATGAATAATGATAGTTTACTTTAAGAAAATTTTAAAGTTTCATGAATATTTTTTCTTTTATTTTACCATGTCCGCTTCCAATGTGAAGTTTATGGACTTCTTATAGAACTTATCTCAACAGAAGTGTTTCTACGAGAACTGCTTGTTACTCAGTTGCTCAAACTCTCTTTTTTCCAAAGATAATAAAAATAGATGGATACGGCTAGGATAGTGCTAGTGGTTAGCTAATCGCTCTCGCTACGCCCCGTTTTTTGAGGATAATCGATTGGAAAATCAATTTATAAAACTGTCCATACTGGCCACTCAAACACACAGGCGGCATTCAAACCTTCTAAATCAAGATTATATATCATTTGAATGTAAACTGAAAATTGTTTTTAAAAATATGTTATAAAATATTCAACTTTTATTATGTTTCTAGATATTATGCACATGCACACATTTATTGTAAGATTCCTTTATAACGTTTATGGGTTTCTCAGTGATTGCAATTTATATATTGAGAAAATTGAAAATTGTGAGTGCTGTACTAACAATTATATTATAACTTAAGCTAGCTTTGTCCATAATTTATTTTACAATTATTTTACTCGACAAGTTAGAAAAATTGACCCCCAGAGTAGTATAAAATAATTACATTTTTAAGGAAGACGATATTCAATTTAATACATCAATAAATATAATAAATGTGCAGTTAGTTGGTATCCATGTTTTTTTCTGTTTAAAGATTTTCTAATATAAATATATGTGTGAGATTATTATAATAATATGTTATTGGAGATTTTCGTTGTGAGATATGAAGTCTTTAATTCTACTAACGCTGTGTTATAATAATATTTAATTTATTCGTTAAAATTTTAAAGTCTTCACCGTCACTTGATAATCTTTTTTTTCTAATTCAACATTTATTTAATTAGATCAACACCGGTTGATCAGATAAAGTAAATGTGGAATAAGTATTAAAAAGCGTTTTTTTTTAAATATATTTGGTACATACATATGTATATTATATGGAGCCAATATTATTGAGTACATATTTGTTTTAAAATGTGCCATATTAGTACAGTCAATTGTCGAATAGTTTATTCCCCAAACCATGAACGGGGAAAATATTAAATTCCCTAAAAAAATATTGATATTACAAAATGAACAAAAAGTCGCTGGAGACGAACTGTTCGATTATTAAAGCTACCTGTTCATTTTTCCATTAAAATCATGAATGAATTCGTCGCGCATCCCTTTCGTGTGAGCTGGATTGATTTCGGTGTGAGGAGGATGGGGAGAATATTTCCAAGGCTCGATTCGCACGTCCAACGTGTTAGTTCGTTTTGCTGCGGCCACAACCGCTCCTATACAATTTATTACAATGCATATTTTCCTTGATTCACAAATACTCATTCATTGTTGAGCATAAAAAGTTATTAAAATATTAATACCTTTTATATAAACTAAATCAAAAATCATTGTGTACTAGATATTGAAATGTTACCGATTAAATTATAAAAATATTTTTTAATATAGTTGCTATGATAAATCAATTAATATTTGAATCAATGACAGTTTACATAATTTGTTTAATAAAAAAATTCTTCTTCTATTTGCAAAATAAGAAATGATTTTATACATTTCATTTTATGATACAAATATAACATATATATGTACAATGAATTTCGACCGAAAGTCACGGGTTTCGATAAAAGTTTGAGCACATTCTTCTGTAACAAATATGATGTTTCAATAAAGACTTTTTTGCAGAGGGTATATTGCAGACGTGAGCAAATGCGGCTTTTCATTACATTTAGTGTGGCCCCCAATGTATAGAAACTAAAATTTGTTTAAAAATGTAATTAAATTCGAATTTGGTATTTAATAACACGAGAAGGTGACTATGCCATGGCTCTTTATATATTGACTTTGGAAAGGAAAAATGACGTAACCCACACATATCAAATTTTACAGGAGGCGCAAAAAACGTGTTTTGATGATTTTGGACAATACGCAAATGATGAATTATACACTACCTTGAAGGGCACGGAGACTTCTAAACTGGTGTTAAATTGACATAATCTAATATTAATAGTCGATAATGTCCGTCCGTCCGTCCGTCCGTCTGTCCGTCCGTCCGTCTGTAAATTGTCCCCGATTTTCCCTCCCCCTCCTCCGCCCCAACCCCGCTGTCAACCATTTTTTTATTCATACTAAAGAGATACTTTTTTCGTTTGTATATTATGGTCGCGATTTCGCCTATTCGATGACGTCAAGAAAGACGGTCCCCCTCCCCCCCATCCTGCCCCGCTGTCGTCATTAATTCATTTCTTCATTTTTCTCTGACGTCATGAGTGAATTTTTGAAATCATGACATCTTTATTTTATTATGTGTAAAAACAATTAATTTTCAAAAAATATTCTCTCAAGCTGTGGGATTCGATACCATGCCCCAATTTTCATGCGCGACGTTCGGACGGCTTACACACTGATCTATGAATCCACTTGAGAAAAGCGATATAAAAACTTTATATAATTTAAATAATACAAAGCAAAAAAAAAGAACGCGTTTTAAGTGAACTAATAATGACATCTGTGGGTGAAATCTTGCACTAAACGATTTTGATTTCCAAGATTTCCACCTGCAGGGTTGTGAACGGCTATATAGGGCTGCTCAATTATATATAATAATTTAATTAACTATTTATTTATATATATACGAAAAATGGTTGTTAGCAAACTTAATCATTATTCCAAAAATTAAATAATTTACGAGGTCTATTTCTGCTAATAGGAAAAATAATTGTTAGCAAACTTAAACATTATTCCAAAAATTAAGTAATTTACAAGGACTATTTTTGCTACTATGAAAAATAATTGTTAGCAAACTTAAAAATTATACCAAAAATAAAATAATTTACGAAATTTCTGCTTCTAAGAAAAATGGTTGTTAGCAAACTTAAACATTGTTCCAAAAATTAAGTAATTTACAAGGACTATTTTTGCTACTATGAAAAATAATTGTTAGCAAACTTAAAAATTATACCAAAAACAAAATAACTAACGAAATTTCTGCTTCTAAGAAAAATGGTTGTTAGCAAACTTAAACATTATTCCAAATATTAAATAATTTACGAGGTCTATTTCTGCTAATAGGAAAAATAATTGTTAGCAAACTTAAACATTATTCCAAAAATTAAGTAATTTACAAGGACTATTTTTGCTACTATGAAAAATGGTTGTTAGCAAATTTAAACATTATTCCAAAAATTAAATAATTTACGAGGTCTATTTCTGCTAATAGAAAAAATAATTGTTAGCAAACTTAAACATTATTCCAAAAATTAAGTAATTTACAAGGACTATTTTTGCTACTATGAAAAATAATTGTTAGCAAACTTAAAAATTATACCAAAAACAAAATAACTAACGAAATTTCTGCTTCTAAGAAAAATGGTTGTTAGCAAACTTAAACATTATTCCAAATATTAAATAATTTACGAGGTCTATTTCTGCTAATAGGAAAAATAATTGTTAGCAAACTTAAACATTATTCCAAAAATTAAGTAATTTACAAGGACTATTTTTGCTACTATGAAAAATGGTTGTTAGCAAATTTAAACATTATTCCAAAAATTAAATAATTTACGAGGTCTATTTCTGCTAATAGAAAAAATAATTGTTAGCAAACTTAAACATTATTCCAAAAATTAAGTAATTTACAAGGACTATTTTTGCTACTATGAAAAATAATTGTTAGCAAACTTAAAAATTATACCAAAAATAAAATAATTAACGAAATTTCTGCTTCTAAGAAAAATGGTTGTTAGCAAACATAAACATTATTCCAAAAATTAAATAATTTACAAAATTTCTGCTATTACGAAAAATAGTTGTTAGCAAACTAGAACATTATTCCAAAAATAAATAATTTACAATTTAAATACTGCAGGGCAGGGCTGTCGATATACGCCCCGAGATATTTCTTTTACTATCAGAATTTCTGGATAATTCAATAAATAGGTTAGTAATTTATTTTTCACGCCAGTAACTTTTCTGACTACTTAAAAATGCAACAAAAATCTCTCCGTTGAGGTCAACGGGCTTACAGCTAGTCTAATATTAATTCAAGAAGTCGTCTAGCAAAAACTTTTATTTCAGTCTTTTTTCTTGGTCTTATTTTTTTACAAGGTCATCTTTTTCAAAATTAAAAGCTAAATTTAGATACTAATTCGGCATTTGCCGCTTGCATCCTTTTGATAGAACGTGTATCAAGTTGTAAACATTGTTATTATCGAAAGTAGCTGGTTTGGAAAAACTGAGGGTTACGTCCTTTTTCCTTTCCACAGTCGATATGTATATGAACAACCAGAATGTGGCTTTCGTTGACTATATGTATGCCTATCTCTGGTATAGTGTAACGCTTTCTTTGTGCGGTATCGTAATTGTTAATATTTTTATAATATTGACCGAAAAAATATTTGACTTTTTGTTTGATAGCCTTATAGCTTATTTCAACAAATTTCTTCAAAAAGTCCTTTTTTGGTTTTAGTCTTCCTATTGGTTAAAAATCCCATTCTATTTTATAATTATTTTATTTAGTCAATTATTTTTTCTCCCAAATTGATAATAAATGGCAGGAAATGGAAATAGACACTTGAGTGGTAATAATTAAAAAAAGATCTAGTATCCATAAACCAATGATACGCCTAAAAAACTGTGGAAGTGTGGGCATAAAAAAATCTATTCGTAAAACAAAATGACAACTAACGTTGATATAAAAGGACATCGTTCTGAAAGGTGCAGTCAACTTTTTTAAAACTTAATAATAATACGCTTTATTTAACTGAATAAAAACTACATATTATGTGGGAACTAGTCGTGGTATTTAATACATCACTTCCACCATTCCTCGTTTTCAATATCGGACGAGAAGAATTTTGTTAAAACAATTCAATACATTTATGCTTTCGAGCACAAATTCACAAACAGATAAAAAAACAACTTATGAATAATTACATACTCGGATTTAAAACTGAGTACCGTAACCGAAGTGAACGACGTTGACCATTCGGCTAAGTGTCCGGAATATGTCCGAAATACATGCATATATTATATACTTTGGAAATAAAATTAATGAAAAAATGTATGTTTTTAATATTTTATTACCATGGCTTTTAAAATGGTTTATGTTTTTTAAAATAATTTTTAATGTTACGGTGCTCTCGGGCTTGGATCATAGTTAAAGCAATTTTATAAATTGCTTTTTCAATCGAGTGTCGATGGAAACGTGTTAAAAAGCATGGACTTATGTGTTTTATAAAATTCCCTGCCAACCATCCGAGTCGACAAATACGGAAACAGTAAACTAATCACTAGGGACATCCTTGTCTTATTCTTACTTCCTGAGAAAAAGAGAGGTTGAGCTTATGAGTGATTAGTTATAAGTAGTTATCGATAAAAAAGCTTCCATTAAAATAACTTCCATTTTGAGTTCATATGTTTCGAATGGGAGCGAATACGGTAAAAAAATGTCAATAGTTATCAATTATTAATAAAAACATAATATTCCTTTGTACTTCATTCCACTATATTTAATATGTCAGGACCGGTTTCGCTCATTACGAGCATCGTCAACTGATCAGTTGACGATGCTCGTGGAATGAAGTACAAAGGAATATTGTGTTTTTATTAATACTAGCTGTAAGCCCGTTGACCTCAACGGGGGGATTTTTGTTGCATTTTTAAGAAGTCAGAAAATTACAAACCTATTTATTGAATAAGCCAGAAATTCTAAAAATAAAATAAATATATCTCGGGGCATATATCGACAGCATGCCCTGTAGTATTTAAATTGTAAATTATTTAATTTTTGGAATAATGTTGAGTTTGCTAACAATTATTTTTCCTATTAGCAGAAATATACCTCGTAAATTACCTAATTTTTGGAATAATGTTTAAGTTTGCTAACATTTTTTTTCGTAGTGACAGAAATTTCGTCAAAATATTAAATCTTTGGAATAATGTTCAAGTTTGCTAACAATCATTTTTCATAGTAGCATAAATCGACCTCGGCGCATATATCGACAGCCCTGCAGTTTTAAATTATAAATTACTTAATTTTTGAAATAATGTTTAAGTTTGCTAATAATCATTTTTCACATGCAAAATGGTATAAATTAATTGCACATTTTATCAAAACAAAATTATCAAAATGTTGACTGATTCTCCAAACAGAACTTATTTTTAAAAATATATATAATGATTTTTACTGAAGTTATTTTATTACACATACTGAAATTATGCTTTCGCCAACAACTAACTATACCACGTATGTACCTAGATTAAAAACAAATCTTGAAATAATTGCGTCTTATATTTATTTTTTGAAAAACATATTTCGCTAGTCAATCGGATTTTGTTATTTTGGTAGCATTTATTTTCATACGATCAAGATGTACTGTGATTAAAAAAGAAAATTTTCAAAAAAAAAAAATGTTATAAACCCAAAAAGAAGCGCTCTAGGCTAGATTCGAACCAAGTTCCTACAGATTACCAGCCGAGCGGCTTACCGCTAGGGTACAGTAGAATTGAGAAATGCTCGAAAAATAAAACATATAATATGCATGCTGTTTTTTTAATAAAAAACGAAAGGTTCCATTTTCAAACGAAATTTAATATATATTATATATTTTCATCGTTTCTGATAATTGTGACGTTAGCTCAGTTGACAAAGAGCTCGGCTGATAATTCATAATTATGGGATCGATCGACGGTCGCGGAGCTTTTTTGTATGAGAATTCAATTTTTCAGCCATTTGATAATTCAACTGTTTATGTATGCATGTGAAGTATGCGTATTTTGGAATTTTTAGAATAATTTAAATGTGTGCTTAATATATATAATTAAATCAGATCGATGCTGACAGTTGTTCGTTTGCCCGAGCGGTAACGATTTCAACTCATAATCCAGAAGCGATGGTTCGAACCACGGCCGCGGCGCTTTTTTGTATGAGAATTCAATTTTTCAGCCATTTGATTTGTTTCGTCAAATAACAGTGTATTAATTAATGGCGACAGCGGGGCAGGATGGGGTGGGGGGGGGAGGAGGACCATCTTTCTTGACGTCATCGAAAAGGCGAAATCGCGACCATATACAAACGAAAAAAGTATGTATTTAGTATGAATAAAAAAATGGTGACAGCGGGGATGGGGCGGAGGAGGGGGAGGGAAAATCGGGGACAATTTACAGACGGACGGACGGACATTATCGACTATTAATATATAGATAATGCCTTTCCACCAAGTATTGACAGTGAACACCCTAAAAGTGAATTATCAATTAAATGAACCTCTGAGAGGTGAAGTGAGTCAAGTGGTATTTTTGGAAAAAAAATAGTAAAATGCCTTATAATATTCTACTCTTAAAGAATCTTAAAAGTGAAATAAGCGTAGTTAAAACACACTGCTATAGTGATATATTCCTAAAATAACACTACGCACTTCATCAAAACGCCAAGGGATGTGATTGTAATTAATAGTCCGATATAAGAGTTTTACGATTTTACTACTTGGCTCACTTCACTTTTAGAGGGGTAAAAAACTGTTTTAAAGTGGAAAGGAAATTATATTGTATTTATATATAGTTAAAAAAACTTTAAATATTACATATTTTTCAACAATAGAAGCGGCTTCGTTTAGCTTAAGAGCATTTTTAACTGATGACTTTTTGTTAAATGAATAGAATATAATATATTCTTTCTTTAATGTTGAAAAAGTGCATACTAAAATATTGACAGCACCTTTAATTAAAACTTTGTTTATTGTCATTTCACAATTTAATCGATATATCGTCCACGAATAATCCAAACCAAAACGCAATCCACCCTTTTCTTGGAAGTATACCAAAGCATGATTCTTGAATATAATAATTGAGGGTTCTTTCCATTTTGAATTGAGGTCTGTCCTTACAATTGATGTTCTGCTCACCGTGAATAATGTTCCCTGAATGAACTTCGAACCAAAATTTGGGATTGGTGACGTATCATTTTGCTTTATTCTCATCGATTCCAATTCCGGCGTTTGTCAATTATATGTTGTTCTGCTATATTATATTAACAACAATGACAGTTAATGATTGGAAAAAATCTGTCATTTGAGGAGTTAATTGGTTTGCGGTATGAAATGCACATTCAAAAGTTTGTGAATGGCTGCTAATTTGTTTCGGGTGTGATTTTTTATATCGATATTCTACTACGGAACATTTTTTTATTTTAAAAATCAATTTCACCATCACTGTAAGATGTTTGCAATAAACAATTAAAAGAAGGTCTTCATAAGTTTTTGGCATTTAATTTAAAAATTGATTAATCCAGTTAATTTAATAGATTTATAGTAGCCAGTGCTTTTTCCCATGTAATGCGGTGAAATAGCGTTTCGGCACTTTAATTTGTACCAGTATAACATTTTTAAAAAAATCTTTACATCAGATAAAACGACAAAGGAGTATTTTAAAATAACTATTTTTTATTATATATATATACATATAAAGAATTGTTTCTTTGGTTGTATGCACATAATAATATAAAAGATACAATCATAGTAATACTAATTAATCTAATTGACTTGACAAAAAAATAAAAATAACCGCTGGTGAAGAATCCGTTCAAATTTATTTTTATTTGTACGTCAATTTATGCGGATATTTAAAATATAAATGATTTGATTTATGGAATACTTAGTAATGTGTTTAACAAAATCATTATCAGATAAGTCAGTATATTTTTTTGAGACAAAGAATATTTTTTATTTTGTATATCTGTCAAAAAATGGCATATTATACAACTAGTAAAGGAGATCAGGATATGCCGTTATACCTGAAGGACGGTTCGATATGATTTTGCCGGCAATAAATATTGTCAGACGGAACAACATGCAAGCGGTGTCAATAGAACGCCCATAAATTTTGTGATAGGAACCCATCTCATCTCAGTCTGTGATCTGGCAGGCGCGTATCCTTATTCCTTATTTTTCTTCAGCCTTCCTCAATTGTGAAGATATCCTGATGACATGATTGAATCTCTCGCTATTTGGGTAAACTAAAAATTGACTTTTTAATGAAAGAATTATATTTATTAATGGGCGAAAACTAAGTAAGTTTATTATCTTTGAGTTTTTAATGATCCATTGTTCTATGACAAATGTCAATAGAAAATCTCCCTATTCATATGAAAACAAAGTTTCGAATCAGTTTTGCGGTCACTTCTTTATATAAAATTACATTATCATTAAATATCTACAGTTGTTTTTATTAATATTTTATTTTAGTTTTTTCCACCAATCATATGAAGAATAATAAATAATAAAAAATAACTATTTTTTTAGGCGTAACTGACGCCCCAAAACGGTTGCAAAAATAGTAGTAAAAATTAAAAGTAATATTTCAATAAACTGAAATATTTGATTCTTTCAAGCTGTTTATTAAAATGATATTGCCAATATTGAAGGTTGTTGTTCATCTAAATATCCTTCCAAGAAGAAATTTAATTGTTATTTTCAAGACGCAGTCATAATAAGGCATATCACACAAATTAAAAATTGTATTTTACTTAATTCTGATATTTACTCTTTTTCTATTTATTTTTGTTGTCTAAGTGAGACTGGTATAGAAAGGGCAGCGAAAATATGTTAAAAAATGACAAAATTTCAACTGTATTATAAAAAGTAATTTATAATTGGTATTGATCTATCTAACTCAATTTATTATTATGATTATGTTCAATACTTATAATATAATATTTTAAGTAAAATAATTGCAATTGTTCTGACGGAGTAGAGATATAATTCAAATGAACAAAAATTCAATTATGAAAATAGTCTAAAATAAAAACATTTGCTGCCAAATATATTTATCTCTAGACATGAAACTGATAAGCATTTTACGTATAAATTCTTATTTTATTGTTCGTTCTGTCATTTTTATTATTATTGCACAAATTCGACATTCCTGCAGTATGATTCAGTAAATTGTGACAAATAAATCAGCGCAGATAAGTAAGAAATGAGAAATGCTTCCAGTCCTCATTAAGCCACACAAAAGGGGAACGTAAAAAAGGCAACGGATAATAATTTAGCGGTCTTCAAAAATTTTAATGCAAAAGCTGTGTTTTGTGCCATTTTTATAGGCCAGTCTTGCATACACATCATCGCATCGTATCGCATCGCCACGAAGCTCACCATTGCGATGCGGAGACAGGTAGAATAATATACTTTTCTCTTTTTCGACCAACGGGTCGTGAGTTTCGAAAATTGTCTTTATTTTTTTAATAAATAACCCAAAATAAATTTTACAGCCTTTTCAGTGGAAAAAGTTTTATAACTGAGTAAAAATTTCCTACCACTTACGATAAAAATATGGAAATCTTTGACTATTTACAATATTTTTATGAGGTTCCTAATTTCGTCAAAGTTTCAGAATATTGATATTTGACAGACATAGTACTGTCAGTTCGAGTGCATTCGTACACTGAATAGTACCAGAAGATGCCGAAAGGCGAAACCTGGGTCGTTATCGACAAACAGTTTTATGGAAGTGTACAGAATGAAAATAATTCAAATCTATAATTAAATTTCCATTAAGCACCTTCAGTCGAAATTCTAAATTATATTATTTTTTTTGGTTTTGGAAAACTGAAGTCGATTTAAAAATACATTTAAGTTCCCAATGGTAAAATATAAATCATTCTTCCAGTATCTTTAATTGATGTTGTGGCTGGAAGAGGTTGTTAATTTGCAATCAAAGAAAGCCAGCCGAAATTTTTGGAAATCTTGATTTAGGCAATATTTAAATTCAAACAGTTGAAAAAAATATATTTTCACCAGAACATATACTATTACTTCATTATTTAATACATGTTGATTAATTATTTATGATAAAATAACTGTGAAACATCGATCAAACAAAATTTTACAATTTATGTGTGTAACTGTACTTTTGGTAAAAGCCATACATTTTTATAAAAATCATGCATTTAAGAGTTAGTGCTTAATTAATTATATTTCAGTCATTTTAAATACGTATGTTTTTTATTTGTGCTTTTACCGCATATAAATTTAACTCGAGAGTCGTGTTTGAAACAAAACAACATAAAGAACTGTGATATGAAAGACAAACAAAAAGAGGAAACGGGAATGAATATTTTATACCTGGATGTTTGTATTTTTTCAGCTGGATAATTGCTCCGTATTTCATTCTACTGTCGCGTAAAAATGTCCAAAGAGTGGACCACCGGCTCGCGACCCGCTCCTCTACCCTGCCTATTAAAATTATTTCTATGCATTTTTTATTTATCAACTGTGTGCTTTAGCCACTTTTAATGAATGGCCGTAAAGGGCTACTGTTTTTTTATTCCACTAATCTTTTGTAATTTATATGGGCCATAAAGGAGGTTTGTATCATTCAGAGCTTTTGGGTGGATTTTGTATACATATTTTTTTCCATTTTCACTATTGGATACACATATATAAAATATGAAAAGAACTGATACTTTGCTTCGGTTCAGCAATGGATGAATTTATTTTTCAACTAAATTCAATCTCAGCCAAACTTGTTCAAATATGCAAAGCAATATATATTCTGCTCGTCACTTTATATGCTCCGTTTGTCAAAATAATTTTATTTGGTTTCCTCATTGACCAACTTAATGTCAATCTTGTGTTAGTGTTAAATATTTAAATGATGAAACATCTAGAAAAATTGAAAACATTCAATAATAATATAGCATG
This sequence comes from Himalopsyche anomala, assembly GCA_031772345.1. Classification (NCBI taxonomy): domain Eukaryota; kingdom Metazoa; phylum Arthropoda; class Insecta; order Trichoptera; family Rhyacophilidae; genus Himalopsyche; species Himalopsyche anomala. Next base: position 22,014,013 of record CM062824.1, read on the forward strand.
TTATAATATACATAAATCAATTGAAATGTGTCATAATGAAATCAAAGTACAAAGTATTTCAGGCATTTCTGATTTTAAAAAACCATACATGTACAAACTTATTAAGCTGTATTTGACATCTGAAGCACATTTTATAATTCGAATGTTTTCATTAATTCCATTCCATGACTAAGTATTCCATTCAAATTGATTTTCGACGATTTTTTCAATTGATATCTACGGCAACGGCATAAATATTTGTGGATACTCTTTTTCTCCAAATAAATTTTAATAAACGATAAAAAAATATGTAGCGCCTTTAGTAATTAGTCGTTTGAAGGTATTTTTTTCAAAACAAAAACAGTAAAAAATATTATTTCAAACATGAAAAAATGCGTCACAAAATAATGAATAGAAAATGATACTAATTTTACTGACACTAATAACTAAGGAATCAATCAAATTTGTTTCATGATTATAAGACAAAATGTACAATGAAAATTTCAATTGGTGTACATACTTGGTTATGAATCGAGCAATCTTATACAATGTTTCTGTTGCGCCTACTCAGATCTGTCAAAAGCTCTGGCCTATGAGCATCTCGTTCGAGTTTCAGCCTATAGAATCCGCCCGCTCATATTTGAGATATGATTTAATATTTCAAAGCTTGCTTGCGTGGGTGGAACTGCTGTCATAAGCAAATATTCTCGAGAGTTATTATGATATTCCGCCCGCTGGTTGGTTCTCGTTCTCCAACCGCGTGATGTTCGGAGCGAGAATTACATGCATAGCAGTTAGACTGAGTGTCGTTCGTGCAGCTAGGGCGGACCTTTTGGTGTAGTAAAATCATTTCAGAAAATGTTTTGTGAATTAGTATCTGATTATATGTTCACACTATGTATTACAAGCAAACCAATAATCATAATCAACTCTTTTTGTATCCAAAGGTTATAAACAGGGTTGTGGAGTCGGAGTCGGAGTCGTGAAAAATGAGCGGCTCGATTTTTTTTTGAAAAATATATTTAATGATGTGTATTTAAACAAAATAGTCAAAAGTGTTAACATTTCATGCTTGGCTGACTAAAGATGATCTGATGGTATACATATATATGTATAAGTTAAAATTAAATTATTGAAAAATTTCCTTGGAGTCGGAGTCGTCTTTTTTTCACGTGACTCCACAGCCCTGGTTATAAATACGTACATATTGAAAAAATAGTTTTCTTAAACTCAGTAGCGGCCGGTCAATGTGGCATTGGATTATGTACCCCTTGTATATGCAAGGGCGGTTGTATTTTATGAAATAATATTCAAACATAACAGTTATACCATTCATTCATTTTAAATTCTTCATGTATTTATTGTCCATAATAAATATTTTGGAAAATTTAATTTGATTTAATTTAAAATTTTGTTTTATTTTATTGAATTTAAAATGAGGAAATGGTATAAATGTCATGTTTGAATATTATTCCATGAAATATAACCTCCCCTGCATATACAAGGGGTGTATTGATCCAATGCCTCATTGACCGGCCGTCACTGCTTCAAATGTCTATTGTCTAAGAGCGAGCCTAAATAAATTTATGCATTGTAATAAATTAAATAAAAATTTAATAACATATATTCCTATTGTAATGAAATTTATTATCAGAATATTATTTTTTATCAATAAAAAACAAAATTTGTTAATTTATTGAAATTAAAAGTGCCTAGATCAGTCAGAAAAGTCACGCTTTTTTGTTTACTACATCTTGATGGTGCTTGGAAATTATACCATTTGCAAAATGAATAAACTGCATTCATATTTAAGTCATATATTTTAATAATGCATTTAGATCATTATCACATATTACAATATATAATTATATTGTATTGGTTCTTCGTGTAATAGGTTAGGTTAGGGTTAGTACTTTATTTATTTATTTGTTAAAAAATTCCTTCAAATATAATTTATTAGGATGGATTTTACATCAAACGAATATGAGGCAATAATAAAATCGTTGCTTTTGTATGGTAATGTAAGTGAGATAAAGCTATAACAATTGATCACTTTTAGGGTATTCACTGTCAATACTTGGTGAAAAGACATTATATTAATAAAAACACAATATTCATTTGTACTTTAATCCACTTTATTTAATACGTCAGGACCGGTTTCGTTGAAGTTCACAGACTTATTACTTAGAAGCGGGAAAAACACAAAATTATCATTAAGCTATTTACCTTAGCAATGTACAATTTCACTTTCACTTTCAAGTCTTTGATGATTTTTTAATTGTATGTTATAGGTGTTAAGCATTTTAATTTTGTGTGATTGTAGAGTCTCTTATACTGTAATTTGTAAATTCTTTTCATTGTTAATTGTTGATTACACCTTTTAATTAAATTTAACTGTTTATATATTTTTCTTATCAGTTGACAATGCTCGCAATGAGCGAAACCGGTCCTGACCTATTAAATAAAGTGGAATAAAATATAAAGGATTTTTTTGTTTTTATTAATATAACAATTGAGTAAGAAATATATATGTGGTTACAACAGATAGAAGATGAAATTTGAATCGTTCAAATTATGTACACTCCCACAGATTTTGTCACTAACGACCCGGGTTTCGCCTTTCGGTCAGTTCAAGTTCATCCGTGCGCTTGAACGCCTGTAGATGCCGAAAGGCGAAACCCGGGTCGTTAGTGACAAAATCTGTGGGAGTGTACATAATTTGAACGATTCAAATTTAATATTGAAATTCCACCAAGCACCTTCAGTCGAAATCTTAAATTATAAGATAGAAGATGCTTATGGTTTAATAATAAAAATTATGAAATTCAAATATATACAATGGAAAATGTATATAACGGCATTTAATTAATAATTTACTTTAAAAAAACAGTAGATTTGCAAAATATAATATGAAACATGAACGTAGTATTGAAGTTTTTCGAACGTGCTTGACAATGTATTCATGCCGTATTCAAACACTGCTCACTGACAGTTCAAGATATACAACTTAAATGCAAAATAAACTTCTTTATAGACAGTAATAAGTATTGGGTGTTAAATTTCTCAATTATAGGAAAGAAAATAGGCCCTTTTTATGGTCATCGTATGACAGTAAAAAGTCCCATCATCTCTAACATATTGAATCACTTTTGCAGGCAGTAAATTTTCGTGGTTCGGATTAAACATTTGACTTTTTCACACACGCTACGTCAGTTAATCAGAAAAAGTGCTCACTCGCTAAATCAGAAAGGTTATCGCCACTCTTGAATATCTATCTCAGCTTAGAACAGCTTCGGTCACTCATTAAGTAGACATAGTATTACAGAAGTTTTGGTTGATTTAGTTAGGTATATTGTGTAATATAAATTTACTTTATATTAATGTATTAATAGATAAAATTCGATAAAATTAGATAAAATTCAAATTCTTTTTGCTGTTGAATTGCATGTATTCATAATCCAAAATTCAACTATTTAACCTTTTACTTTAAAAAATGGTGAAAAAAAACGTTTTATTTCAGTGAATTTGTACTTAAAACAAAAAACATCTTTTTAGTTTTTTAATATAATATGGGCCCACTAGAGGTGAAGTGAGCCAAGAAAAAAAAATAGAAGAAAAAAGTCAGATGCCTCATAATATTCTACACGTCTTAAAGTATCGTAGAAGTGAAGTAACCCCAGTAAATACACATTGCAATAGTGTTATCTCCATAAAATAAAATATATTCAATCCACCAAAATACCAAATACGTGATTGTTCTTAAAAGTCCAATAAAAAGTTTTACCATATCACTACTACTACTACTACTACTACTACTAGTTGGCTTACTTTACTTCTCGAGGGCCCATATTATGGTGTTGTGATACCGTATGATACGTTAGTAACAAAATGATCATACATACTTGATTATTCCAGATGTGAAAAATACTTACGAATTATGAATTCTGATCGACATGTTGCCAATTGTGTTATCACCATTAGTTTGCTGTTTCTACATAAAGAGAAAAAAATATAATTTAGGCACATTAAGAGTTAAAAATCTTATAAAATTCAACGTTGTGAACTTGTGCTGGATAAATTTATTCATATGTCAGAATTTCGCACCTAAATGTATTCGAAATTAAAAATAGTTTGTGTCCAATTTAAAAAGGTAGAAATGTCTGAAAAATCACATGGGAAATATTTTTATTTATTTTGACATCAAATATGAGATATGTTAAATATATCAAACGTTTTAGAGCTTTTAGCTAACGCAACTTGTTCAAGTATAAGTACTTGCATAATTTATGATAGCTGTACATTCAATGGAGAATGATCCCCAAAAAAACAATGATTGTATGGTCGGCTTTCCTGTGCCGCAGCTCCACTCCAATTTATATGTGACTACATTTTGAATTATCCACTTGCCAGGAAAAACTTACGTAATCAACCAAGCGGTGACAATAAAACCCCAGAGCACTCGTTCAAACTGATTGAGAGCATCAAATCAAATGTGCCAATCACCCGACTAACGTGGCCTGTAAGTTTGTGCTTACTGGTCACGTTGTCCGAGGGCGCGGGGTGAGGACACTTCATATATTATGAGTTTTCTCCCTTCACCTTTTGTTTTTGAAGATGAAGACACAACGGATCTGGAGCGAAAAGGTTTAACAAATTAAACGCTTAGAGTGATATCATTCTATCAAAATACAATACTGATCGTTAAAAAAATGTACGTCTATTTATATTTCGGTATAGAATATTATGATTTCTTTTGATGAGTGTATTTATGTTAATGAAGATATAAAAAACAAAGTTAGACGTATTTTTTATTATTTTCATAATATTGGATACAGGAAAATTATATACAAACAGTAAAAAAACTATTTTAATGAAAATTATTAATCAATTGAGATAGTCACACCCAGACGATCTCAAAATACAATCAATTGCTTTCTGGACAAGATACAGCGATTAAAATATAAACATGCATGTGTAAAAACGTTTACAGAAAAAATGGAAATAAATTTTATAAATGCTGTTGTTACAGTTATATATTAATTTAATTATCGGAATAAAATAAGATAATTTTATAAGCTTTTTTAAATTAATGATTACTGCTTTTAAAGTTATCAAATAATGCTTCCATTATTCAAGATCATTCAGTGTCATTATGTATTTATATGCTCAGCTTTTAATGAAAAATTAAAGGGGAATTTAAATTATTAAAATGCCAATGTCTTAACAAGGGGATCGGTAAATCTTATCCATTTATTTGCATCCATTTTCGCTCCAAATGGAAAGCATATGGCCTCCTAATGAGAGTATCTCAACAAAAGTTTTTTTTATACGAGAACTGTTTGTTACTTAGTCGCTCAACCTTTCTTTTCCAAAAAGAGTAGTAGGGATATAATGATAAGGCTAAGACAGGACTGGTGATTAACTCGAACTCATGAGGTTCGGCACGGAAGCCCACAACGCTGCATGAAAAAATGAAGGGGGTACTAAGTCTTGTTTTATAATAAAATTTAATCATTTACAGAAATTGCAGTTAGGTGCTGATTTGATCTAAGACAAATGACTTTCTTATCTTAACAAGTGGCTCGCCGGCCGCGCTGAAATTTAACAAGGGGCCTGTGCGAGCTCCTCCAAGCCTCCTCTAGCCCACCCTGCTTTGAATTGATAAAGACAAATTAATCTAGAACTATAGTTAATATTCAATGCATCGGATATACAAAAAAATATTAAGTGATATAAAACTAATTGAGTTTAGTTCGAGGAGAATGGAATCATAAGTAATGATACTAAAGATATAGAATTTAAAATTATCAAACAATTATATTGATGTATGTTTCCTAAGCATAAATCTAAGCGGAAAATATCATTATTGTAGAGTTTTCCTTTGGTGTTTTCAATCATTAGTTTTAAATGTAAAACAAAAGTAAGAAAGTCTGATTTGAGCTGCTGTTTTTACTTAAGTAACAAGGGTACAAAACTTTATGAGTGATCCCGAGGGAATCGCAAAATCTGGTATCGAATGTGACTCAGTAGAATGTTAAGGTGGCCCAGGTTTTGCCCGCCGCCAAATCCAATAAAACGATGATACTTATCTTGATGGCTGTCCAATCAGCGTGAGGCGGAAGTAACAACGTCATCAGGGAAAGGGGAGCATTCGCGCGGAATGGAATAAGACACTGGCAGAGCACTGTTGAAACTGCGGTTACCGTATTGGAAAGATGAAGTGGGCTTCACAATGTCGAGTTCTGGTTTTGTGTCTGCTAGCTCTTCAATAGCCACATAACGCCAAAATATATTATGTGGGGCTCATTGTATTTCGATCAATTCTCAAGGAAATTATTATCGATTTTCGTGCATGACGTCACAAGTTAAACGGCAACAAATGATTGATTCTGTTTAATAAATATCTCTCTGTGGAAAAGGTTTATGCATTTTTATATATTATATAAAAGAAAATAGTCCTACATATAATTATCAACAGATGATGGCTTCCAAAAACATTTAGAGTAAAGATGAAATAAATTGTATTGTCAAAAGATCGCATCAATTTATCTGTGAAATAATAAGCTCGCCTTAACCACTTGAATACCAAGCGGACACAGGTGTCCGGAACATATGTAAGCGAACACGGATGTCCAAGACATTTAAAAAATCAAATACTTGGTATTCTAATGGAATATAAGTAATATTTTGATGAATATGTGTAGTGCTATCTATACTGAGTCAATATATGTTTTTAAAATATCGAATTCGAGTGTGTGTATATTAAGCAAAAATATTTTTCTCAAAAACACGCAGTATCTCTGGGACATATTAATGATTTATTTGCGCGGTATTCAAACTTATGTATCGATGAATTTTAAAATGACTTAGATAAAATTCATTGGAAAATAATGATTTTAATAGATTTTGCCACAACTAGTGAAATGACAGGGTAATAATTTTCAATTTTATATTAACCTAGGCAAAGTTAAGAAGCTTCTATTCTAGAGTATCACTTAGTGCAGGGTTTCCCAAACTATGTTCCGCGGAATATTGGTGTTCCACAGAGTCAGCATTGGTTTTATCTAATGCACATTTAAAAAACTTGGCTCATTCAAAAAATGATCTTCATATTGAAAAGCGAGTAATGGTCGATGTCAACATGTTTATGATGTCAAGTATCTAGGCACGCTAATATTTCTATATCATATGTGATGGCTTAAAATTAATTTCTAAATAAATAATATGTGTTATAAATATATATTATTTTGTTATAAATTATCCAACCTAAAAAATAAGCTAAGTGTTCCGTTAAAATTTCTGGATTCGTGAAATGTTCCATTGCAGAAAAGGTTTGGGAAACCCTGACTTAGTGGATATATTATTGTGTAATATATAAACAAAATCTGAATTACATGTTTTTAACGGACTTAAATCCGGATACTAACCAAGATTTTTACTGTCATGAAATAAAAACGATAAAAAAAAATATTATTCGTAATTTTTTGTTATCATTTTATATTAGCTCGTGTAGCTTGATCAAAATATTTATTACTTTATAATAATATTCGGCTAAAAAATTGCCTTAATGTAAAACCATTTGTTTCTTATTTGTACATTGGATTGAATAAAATTAAATACTTGATCACTTTATTGGTAATAAAATAAAAATGTTTGCTTTTTTATTTATTCGTAAAAAGATGTTATTTAAATTTAGTCGTGAAAGAACGACAAAAAATAATGTTACGTTCGCACTTATCGAGGTAATTGAAAAATGACTCAAAAAGCGTACATGTACACACGAGGTGGCTAGAGTGACCCCTCACTCCCCAGGGAGTATCGTCGAAAAATTTCTCCCTCCAGTCGCGTCACCAGCCCCTGAACTACCGTCTAACTAAATGACAAATCGAATTATTTCCCAACATTCTGCCCTCATTGACCCCCGCCGTCTCTCTACTGGAGTTCGCGGCATCTCGTGGCTTTTGTTTAGCCTTCTGTCTCTTTTTATATCACTGAACATACGGATATTAAAACAAGATAGCAAGTCCGTAGGTGAGCGCCAATTTACCAATTTGTTCTGGCCTGCGGCAGAATTATTACTTTGCATCATTTCAGTCTGTTATTTATTTATGTATGTAGGAGAAAAGTTTACTCTGATTTGATTAGGCCCAATGACGGTGGATGATAATGTATGGTTTGAACGTGACAGGTTTTTTAATAACATAAAAATAAATTTATAATTTGCACCAGGGGTGCGGTCGGAGGGGCTTGCGCGAGCCTCTTGTTATTTTTTACTACAGGTGGCGAGCCCTTTGTTAATTTAATACAAAAGAATGTTTTAGATTAAATTAGTGTATAACTGCAATTTATGACTTATATATTATATACGACAGCTTCAGTATACACAGCAGTAGATTTTTAGACATTTCCATTGAAAGTTTACAGTAAATTGCATATTTTACATATGATAAGTGTATTTAAGAACAATTGATTGCTTACTTAAGTATTGCATATAATTGCATAGGAGTGATAAAAAAAATCACTCCTTCCTCAGAACACCGAAAATTGCTTTGAGATTAAGAGAGCCCATTGTTAACGTATTGGCAGCCCATCGCTGATTTGCATTGTTTTTTCAAATTTTGTAGATTTCTAAGATTTCTGTAGATTAAAGCTATTGGTCGATCGTCTTTTTTGGTACGGGCTTAAACCTTATACATACAGCCAGGGCCGACCCGTGAATTCTTGCGCTTGTGTGCGATTCGCCTTCGTCTGTCAAATGGCATCTAATCAAATGGCAGTAATCTGCGCCCCACTGATCATTCTTAGAGCCAGCGCCTGTGTGCGCCGCACACTTCGCACACGCTTTGGGTCGGCCTTGCATACAGCATACCGCATCTCAACAGATTTTTTTTCCTGAACTGCTTGTTACTCAGTTACTAATCCACTCTATATAGTAAGGATAGGACTAGGACAAGACTAGTGGTTAACTAATCGCTCTTGTTTTCCCCCTTAATTTTAGGATTGAAAGGGTGGGAGTAACTGTTTTTTATTTTACAAAACACCAATGCTTTAGAAAAGAAGTTGTCAAAATCAATGTTTCCTCTAAGGCAAGAGGTGAACTGCGCGGAAATTTCAAAGGCTGCGCGGACCGATCAAATATTAATAGAAGAACTGTCTTGTATTACGCGCTTACCCGAAATGAGTGCGCGCAGGCTTCTCAATTGCAGCCCGGCCGCGCACCCGCGCAGCTTAAAGGGAACATACTCAAAATGTAATTTTGAAAACAATCGAAAAAAAGTGTTGTTCGTATTGAGACTCGAACCTATGAGATCCGTCACGGCAGCCTTGTCTTATTCTGAGCAACCACTGGTCAACGTATTTTATAGGATTGAAAAGTGTCAAAGGTTGTCCGATGATTTTGATGATCAAAAGAGACGAATCTATGACTCAAAAAACACATTAAATCACGCACTAGCTCCTAGTTTGTGGACCCAGATTACGTCTGTGAACCTGGTATTGTTTTTTTTTGGGTTTAATTTTTTTTTGCGATATTGATTTGAAGCATTAAGCGTGTCAAGAAAAATGGTTCCGGAATGCCGTTTTATCGCGTTACATGGTAAAAAAGCCCTGGCATGCATGTAACAACGTTTTGAGGATTTCTTTAAATATTCTTCATATTTTTTTTTATTAAAACATTATTTCCGCTGAATTATTATATACATATATCGAAATTAATTGTATCGATATATTATTATGTCTATACTTAAAAACCGTGAAAAATTTCATAAATCTTCAAATTGCATATTCTGTTGAAGAGTTAATTACTGTCACTTAAATCATATTATTGTTTCTCAAGAAGTTTTTTGTGCCGACAGTGCATCCTTTTTTAGATAGTTAGAGTGACCATATTTTGAAAATAATAGTAGTTATTATATTTGAATATTTTTAAGATGGATTTAAATATAACAGTCAGTAATTTAAATAATATAAAATATATATAGCTGAGAAATATCGTTTATGTCATTTAAAATAATTACTATAAGAAATAACAAATTGTGAAATGAAATGTAGAAACATTGTTAGAGTAAAACCACTATTTTTTATATCAATTTTATTCACTTTTAGGATCACTGTCAATACTTTGTGGAAAGGCTATATTCAAAAAATAAAATATGCAAAACATTATTAACAGTTGATAATGCTTGTCATAGGCAAAATCGGTCCAGACCTTAATAAATAAAAGTGGGAATAAGTAAAATAAATACATTTTATTTTTTTAATGAATTTTACTATTCAATTAAAAAACATAACGCGAGTCCCAATTTCCGGTTCAAATGTTTGTTAACCCACAAGAAGACCCCATCATTTGAATCCTTTTGTATGAAATCAGCAATCCGTGTCTCTCGTATTTAGTCTCGCATTATTTCATCTCTTACTACGTCCGGGGTCCATATCATCACGAATGGGTTGATTCAGATAGGCGGATAGAGTTGTGTCAGCAAGTTATGATGGTCAACCCTTTTTTTTATAATTTTCTTAGGACTGAAACATAAATCTGGTCTTTATTAGCTATGCCGAGAATTATTCACATTGTGGTCAGCTTGTACAATTCTTCCTGAAAAAATATTAATAACATGGGAACCAAAAATAGTTTCAGTTGTTTTATTATACTATAAATTTCTATCCGTGCAAGGTATATTATTGCTAATACTACAATCATTTGCGTGCACAATGCAATTATATATTTGCCAGGTGAAGATACCCGTGTACAGTTTTTTATCCATGTCCGCTCCCAATGTGCAGCATATGGCCTCCTCATAGAGACCTCTCAACAGAAGTTTTTGTACTGGAAACTAGAAGTAGTAGTATAGAGTAGTATAGATAGAAGGATATGGCTAGGACAAGACTAGTAGTTAACTAATCGCTCTCGTCACGCTCAGTTATTATCACAAACACCCATGGCTTCGAACAGGAATCAATAAATCGGTCGAAAGAATACTGATCGTACTGGGACTCGAATCCGTGAGATCCGGCACGGAAACCCACAACGCTGACTGCTACGCAATAGGAACCGATCGATTTTCTTATAGCCATTTAAATATATCTTTAGACAAACCCAGTGGCGTGGCAAGCGGACTGCCCCGGGCGGCATTTTAAAAAATAAATGCAATATTTTTCGAGAAACCATCTTTATACATGAAAACAAATTAAACTAACTATAGTAAATTCTTAGGCTTTTGGATTCGAGCTGAACCGAAAACCGAAAACCGTTAAAAATCGTCATTTTTACCGGAACGAAAACCGGAACCGAACCGATATATATTTTTTTACTTGAACCGGAACAAAAAAAATAAAGCAGTTCGAAGCCCTGGTAAAAACAAAACAAAAGTTCATAGTTAAACAATAGTAGAGGTGATTAAAAACAAATATAATGTAAATATTGGCGGTGGTAAATTCAAAGATCGCCCCGGGCAGCAGCACCCCTTCCTACGACACTGTACAAACCTATTATTTTTCTTATTTAAAAATTCATCTTTCTATTCTAAATAATATCAATGCAATATTGATTGTACTGGCGTATAATGATAATATTGTACAACAAAGCAATGATTAACAATTCATAGAAAGAAGATAATTCTTTGCAACGGGTATAGATCTTCGAACAAAAATTTATAAAACGATTGAATTCTCAATCTAAAGGCGGAAACATACTGCCGACACCCGACGACACGTAAACGTGTTGGATGAGATCATAGCTACATATTTGCCATTGTATTGTACGGGACAAATATGTAGCTATGATCTCATTCAACACGCTTACGTGTCGTCGGGTGTCGGCAGTATGTTTCCGCCTTTAAAAATCTGTTAGTACTGGGACTTGAACTCATGAGTATCGTAACCGAAGTCAACGACGTTGTACACTCAGCTAAAGGTCTGTCATTAAATTGAAATTAATAATAGAACTACTTCGGGGACTCATAATACAACGAGCCGACGAAAAATAATGGCATGCATTTTTCATCTGTGTAGCGATTTGTCTGACAAGTGACGGCGACAATAATGCAGCAACAGGCCGCCACGAGATTACAGGTTGAAAGACACAGTTTCAATAACGTTTCACAAACTGTCAAGCTATTTTTAAATAATATAATTTTTTTTTTTCTTAAAATATATTATTTTCAGCGGGATTAACCGCTTGAATACCGCGCAAATAAATCAATAATATGTCCCAGAGATACTGCGTGGTTTTGAGAAAAATAATTTTGCCTTATATACACTCGAATTCGATATTTTAAAAACCTATATTGACTTAGTATAGATAGCACTACACATATTCATCAAAATATTGCTTATATTCTATTAGAATACCAAGGTTTGATTTTTTAAATGTCTTGTACATCCGTGTTCGTTTGCTATTCAAGTGGTTAAATAACTAATTCATACCCATGAAACGCTGTTAGCATTCATGTCGAACTCAAGAACGAACAACATTTTTTCAATTGATGTATCGATTTCTATTCAAAGATATGGATGTTTGTAATGTCTAAAAAAAATCCTCCCCCCCTCCTTCATTGAAATCCTAAAATAACGGGGTGTATCGAGAGTGATTAGCCAACTACTAGTCCTGCCCTAGTCCCATCATTCTAATCCCTACTATATTAGAAAGAAAGAGAGATTAAACTACTGAGTAATAAACAGTTTTCATTGAAAAAATTATGTTGAGATTAATCCATTATGCAGATATGGATTAAAAAAGTATATTTACACCTAATTATTTTATGAGTTATCACGAATAAGAGAGGTTTTGGGTATGTCGCCTAAGAGTGCGCCAACCCAGTTCGTCCTGAAGGTCTTTCGTAGCCTTCTGGCTACCGTAGAAAAAAAGTACGTTTGTACCTAGCACGCCAACTATGATTTTCAATTATTAATTTAATTAGTTATTGATGAGGTAACTCGTCTCTGGCGGGTTGAGTACAAAAAAATTGACGAGATATCTGTGGCAGCCATCCAGTGAAACTTGGGGGCGTTGGATCACAAGGGTTTATCTACAAAAACATAATTACTGTATTTCATTTCTAGATATATCCAACCATATCTTGTAAACGGTTATATGTACGAGATATAGCTTCTGTCACTAAAAAATATGGTTATGGTATTGCCAAAAGGAGCACAGCTCAAAACATATATTTTTGTGGTTAGGCTCATGTGATCCTAGTCCAATGATCTGTTCTCTCAAGATATACTGGAGAGGAAAGGATATCACGAATATTTGTTGTTGAAATGAGAAAAATCAGATCGCTAAGTGGAGACTTTTTGATTGGAGTTATGACTAAGTTATATTAACAAATATTAGTTTTATTTTCAAAACAACTCTACACGTAAAAAAAGACAAATCCAAAGTATTTTATTCAAATAATTTTGTTAAACTAGCATATCTGTATACCATCTAGTTACTTGAACAATTCTAGTAGATTTCACCATTCAGATGAATAGACTAATATTTTTTCAATATCTTTAAATTATTTTAATCCAGTTTTTCCGATTCTAACTTAACAATTTAAATCACTTCTTTAAATCGAGAACTTCTACAAGCTTTTAAATTATTCAAAGATTTGCGACATTTAAAAACATGTTTTTTTTTGTAAAATCTATGAATATTTAGAACATAGTAATATTATTTTTATGTAAAGCGAATTTCCTTAAAACAAGCAATTTTGTCAAATTAAGTAAAAATATATATATATATATTGATCTTACAATAATTAAAACAATACTCAGAAATATATATCATTTCGAACATAAAATATGTTTATTAAAATAATAATTAATACAATACCGTACAAGTAAGTTGGTGTTGCCTGAAAAGAAATACTCTCACATGACTAATAGCTCCGTTGATAGGGTCCAACAAGGCACGCTTTAATAATAATACTTGCCATCGTTCTAAGATATGTTTTATTCTTCTAAATGATACGACATAATATAAACTATTATCAAAATTTCCATTGACGAGCACTTTGCGAGAACATCTGTTTATTCGTATAATTTCTTATATTCCAGCGATCGGAGAAGATGCTCACGATCGTTCTTCAGCTAATGATGAAAAAATATTGTATGGAAGACAGATTACAATCATTTGTTAGCATTTTTTTTGTGACGATGCATTGAAAGGTTTATCGAATCTCGAGATGTGTTTTATAGTCGTCATAATTTACTGTAAGTATATCCTGTTAAATCTCTTTGTTGAAATGACAGATTAATATCATTTGATAATAAAGAGATAGGGCTAATAATATTCTTTGTTAGAAATTTTACAACAATCCAACTAAAGAAATGTTGGTATCGCATAACAATACAATTAAGAGTAATTACTATTATAGAATGACACCAACAGGACCGCCCGTCACTTCTTCAATGTATTATTATATATTTTAACCATGTCTGCTCCCAATGTGGAGCATATGGACTCCTAATGGAGTTTATCTCAACAGAAGTGTTTCTACGAGAGCTGCTTGTTACTCAGTTGCTCAACCTTTCTTTTTTCAAAGACAGTAGGGATAGAGCTAGGACAGGACTAGTGGCAAGCTAATCGCTCTCGATACGCCCCGTTCATAGGATAGGATGGGTGGGAGATGGGGAATTCAAGACATCACATACATACATGCCTTCAAACAGAAATTCATAAATCGACTGAAAAATCAATTTATAAAACTGACGTACCGGGATTTGAACCCGTGCCCTCCGTAACCGAAGCCAACAACGCTGACCACTCGGCCATACAGGCGGCTAAATTTTTTCACAAACTAAAAATAGTAAAAATATATTCATCCTCCATTAATGTGTTAGATAGGTTTAAAAAAAACTGCGTAAATGGAATCCGGGTCCTATGGCGCAGCAGTTAGCGTTGTGGGCTTCCGTGCCGGATCTCACAGGTTCTAGTCCCAGTACGAACAGTTTTCTTTCGATCCTCGAATCCTTTCGACCTAAAAATTCCTTCCCACTCTTCCGATACTTCAATAACTGGGCGTAGATAGAGCGATTAGTTAACCGATTGTCCTGTCCAAGCCTTATCCTTATTATAATCATTTTCACTCGAACTGACTGAACTAAATTTCCACCTTCAGTCGAAATTATAAAAAAACCTTATCCTTATATCTATTGGCGGCTCGTCCATACGCACTGCGGAACTGCAGCACCCCCAGGAAAATTGAAAAAATTGTAATATTATGTAAATACGTACATAAATTGATATCTTACACCGCGGTTATAATATCAAAAAATGACGCACGTAAATTTTGAGTAGTTTTCGATAGTAAAATACAATCCAAATGTATTTTTTTTATTTTTAATCTACCGCAGCACCCCCAGATATTTGATCTACGAGCCGCGCCTGCTTATATATCTACAACTATCTTCGACAAAAAAGAGGTTGAGCGACTGAGTAACAAACAGTTTTCGTAGAAAAACTTCTGTTGGGATATATGCTCCACATTGGGAATGACCATGTATTATTTTATTTTATTTTGGTTTTGTAATATAAGATAGAATATTTGAGTCGTTTGCAGGGGTGGGCTGGAGGGGGCTCGGAGGGTCTCGCGCGAGCCCCTTGTTGATTTTTACTAAGACCAGCGAGCCCCTTGTTAAGCTAGAAGAAAACAATATTCTCAGATCAAATACGTATATAACTGCAATTTTTAATTTATATATTATCTTCGACAGCTTTAGTATAGACAATAGTACATTTTTAGCGATTTACGTCGATAAGTTTACGGTAAATTGCATATTGTTACATATTATAAGTGTATTAAGAAACAATCGATTGCTTATTTAAGTATTGCATATAATTGCATAGGAGCGATCAGAAAAGTCACTCCTTCCTCAAAACACTGAAAATTGCTTCGAGATTAAGCGAGCCCCTTGTTAGCGTATTGGCAGCCCACCGTTGGTCGTTTGGTATCATTAGGCTATGAAACAGTAATCAGGCATAGTTTTTAAATGGCCAGTGGCCGCCATTAAACACAAAAAATTGGAGAAGATATTTCAAAATATTATAGTTTTCATATAATAAATAAAATGAGCTGGCAATGTGATTTTGGTTACGTCATTATTTCTTTTATGGAGCCACTTAAATGTCTCGGCCTCAAAAGTTTCATCCAATAAATTTGCAAATCTTAATTGAGTGTTTGGAATATAAATATATTCGCATTAGTCATTGTTTAAATAATAGATGGTAAATATATGTATATCTTTAAAGAATTCAAAAGACATGGAATAAAACAATCTCTCTCAGCTTGACCGCGCAGCGCTCCAGGAAGTGGTAGCGACCGGTAGTAGCGGTAGTGGGTTGCGGGTTGCAACTTATACTGCAGGTAGCGAGACCAGACCCCCCTCCCCCTGCCCCAACCGACTAATATGACAAATGACTCTGAATTTATATTTACTTACGAGTCAGCAGGTTGCCTGTACACTGGCAGAGTCGAATCAGGGTGATAGCGGTTCATTTTGATTACTATTGGATAATCGATCGATCGAAAAAAAGCGACTAAAAAACGTGCACAAACCAAATGCGATGCGAATATAAAAAAAAATATTTGAAATAAATAAATTAATAAAATTTAATTTAAGATTTTGAGGTACTTGGTGGAATTTCAATATTAAACATGAATCGGCATCTTCAGGCGTTCAAGTGCACGGATGAACTAGAACTGACGCTTATTTAAGAAAATCATTCGTTCATGATTATATATTTTTACTGACGGTATTTTTGATGAAATATCAAAATACTGATTTTAAATTACTTACCCTGTATTGCAATCCCAATTGACCGTATTGTTTTGTTTTATTGAAAAAAATCTAGATCTGGTTTTCATATTTGCAATACTAGTTCTAGATATTATTGATATAATTGTACGGTAATGCAATACCTAGCTACTACCTAGTTCTTTTATAATAATAATGCCCTCTCTAATGATAAACAGTTTTACGACTTATTTACAACCACTCATTTAACGTTGAAAAGTGAGTTTGGAATTTTTAGAGATAAATAAAACTCTTAACAAAAAAGAAATATTATTAAATAATATTCTTAACAGGACGAGTTGCTCGCCATTGTTTACATTGTTTCCAATTAATAGAGTAATCTCCAACATATCTGATTGATTGGAGCTCATTAGTATCATTATTTGTTTGCTTTATTTCGATTATATTACCCCCTCCTTGCTTCCCTAAAAAGGAAAAAAAACCTAAACTCCATTTTGTAATTTCATAATTTAAATGTTAGAATCAATCTTGCTTCATTACTTAAGCACATTTTGCGATAGTAAGTCTGAGGATGCCTCTGAAAGAAGCGAAACACGTGTCATAGTTAGTCGCACAATACGTGGAATAATCACAAGTTATTTTAAATTTTATATTAAATATAATTGCCCCTTTATATACAAGGGGTATACACATTGACTGGCCGCCACTGTCCTCACTGGTAGCGGAAAACGTGAAATACTTTTTAGTGAATATATATTTTTTTACTAATGTGGACCTGTAAAGAATATTGAATGTTAAGGCTTTAGAGGCGCCCCCTGCTGTCTCCCGCGAAGATAACCGACGTTATTATTACATCCTCATGACACGGCGTGATGTGAGGTCATCCTTGTTTATTGAATCCATACAAGCGGTTTGTTGCATAGGAAATTCCTGCCTCGCTTAAAAATCCACATTGTGTGATTATCTAGTCAGAATGGAGGAGTACAATATCTTAGATTAGTGAGTACTTAAACTACTTACTTAATATATGTCCAGCTATTGAAAGTGGGATTCGTTTGTACGAATAGTACAAAGTTTTTGAAAATATGTGTAATGATTTGAGATCACAAGAGCCTAACTACAACAATACGAGTTTTGAGTTAAGCCCGGTTTCGGTTAGGCTATGATAATAATTATTAAAGTCTAAATACGCTATCTCGCACATATAATCTTCACGAGATATAGTAAGACATAAATTATTACTAAAACAGAATCATATACATATTATCTAATTTTACAATTAATAATTTTTGGGTTATATAAAATTGTAAATAATTAAAGAAAAATATAAGGGCCCATTAGAAGTGAAGTAAGCCAAGTAGTATTTAAAAAATATATGCGTTTTAATAGTCTACACGTCGTAAAGTATCGAAAAAGTAAAGTCATCGCAATAGTGATATCTCTGTAAAGTAAAAATATGCGATCCACCAAAACACCAAGTAAAGACGTGATTGTACTTAATAAGTTTTACCATTTAACTATTTGACTCACTTCACCTCCCGAAGGCTCATGTATTTGAAACCACGGAATAAAATTTGATTTATTTGCCGAATTTCATGATAATTAAATTAATGTTTGCTTCAAAACTATGTTTTTACATATTACTCCATGTGATCATATTTTTAAAAATTATAACGGTCACCAATGAAGAAAATATTTTACCAATTTTATTGAAATTATTACAATTTAGCTTGAATTTATGAGTAATATATCCAGTGGTGTAGTGGGGCCAGGTCGGTGATCTGGTACCTGAAAATGAGCCTTGCCATCTTTCTGACTTGCAACATAATTTTCAAGTACATACATATTTTCAAAATCGTTTTTTTTATTGATTTAATTGTTAAGACTTCGGACGGATAAAAAAAAACTAAAAAATGGCACCTATTTATTTACCACTACACCACTGAATATATCTTCTCACCAATAAATGTCAGGTAATACCATTGACAGCGCAAACTGCTGTCTAAAAATTATCTTCCACCTTTCAATTCCAAAATATCGTGGTCTTGCGAGAGCGATAAGCTTACTAATATTCCTGTCCTAGCACTATCATTCGATCCCCACTACTCTCTTCGAATATAATTAAGTTTGAGCAACTGAGTAACGGACAATTCTCGCAGGAAAACAACTTCTGTCGTGATATCTCCTAGGAGGCAAATACGCTCCAAATTTGTAGCGGGCATGGATTTAAAAAAAATACCATTGAAGAGATTAAATTTAATCGTGCTTGCATTATACTAATCTCAAAAACAATCATCAAGCTAAAATGAAACCGTAAAAGAACAAAACTATATCCCCTGATCAAATTTTGTATCTGTTTATTTTCAAATGCAGCTAGCTGAATGCATTTGTATCGATCGATTTTTTTCAATCTATAATCGATTCTGTCAAAATAGTCTCAAGACGTGTGACGGTTAGTAATACGGAAGCCTTTGACCTTGGATATGGATGTATTGGAGTATTTTAATCAATTGAAAGAACTGATGAATGGATTCACACACACTGTAACACCTGTAAATAAATACTCACACATATTTATACTACAAAGCAGTATCTTCAGTAAAAAAGGGCAGGTGCTTAAGCTACCAAAATACGTGCTTATACTCAGGGGTGGGTTGGAGTGCGCTCGCAGTTGCTAGGACGAGCCCCTTGTCAAATACATGTCCATGTGGAGCACATGGACTTCTAATACAAGTTGTTTTACTAGTACTGTTGTTATTCAGTCGATCAATTTATCTTTATCACAGAGAGTAAGTAGTAGGAATGGAAGGATAGTGTTAGAAAATGACTAGTGGTTAACTAATCCAGTTATTAAATGATCGGAAAAGATGGGAGGGAATTTGTAGACATCACAAACACCCATGCCTTCCGACTGAAATCGATAAATCGATCGAAGAAAAATCTGTTCGTAATGGGTCTCGAACACGTGAGATTCAACACGGAAGCCCAAAACGTTAACTGCTGCGCCATAGTACCCGACAATATATATTGTATATATAATATATGTTTTATAATTAAATTAAAACACGCAATGATGTTTATTAGGTTTTCTTATTTATATATATATATATTTTCTACGAATTATAACGATTGAGACATGGAATTGGAGCTGAAACAATATTAGCTATTTCTAAGTCAATTTCGGAACTTTTCACTCTTTCAATCGAATGTAGGTAAGTTGATGGTTAATTTATTGCTAATAATTATTTTACGTTAAATAATATAACATTCGATTACTTTCATGATAGTTGCGTAAAAATAAATATATGAAAAGAAAGAAAAAAACCCGACTCTTTACCGGGCCACCGCGTATTGCTCTGAAATTTGGCGAGACGGTTAACGTATTGGCAGCTCACCGGTGCTAATGTTTCTGAAAAGATGATAAATTTTAAAACAAAAACTGTTAATTAAGTTTAATAATATATTGAAATATAAAATCTCTTGAAAAAAGTGACTCGTTTGTCATTAGGTGCAGTTTTTAATGTCATTATCGGTTAAGTCGAACAATAAAAAAATCATTTAGTCTATATTGCTGTCCGTCAGATCAAATTTAGTAGCTTTAAATACTACTGTGAACAAATTTGATTTTTGTTTTTCTAAGTCGTGTTAAACTTTATAGTTTTTTTAAATCTAATTATTTAAATATTTATTAATTTTTCCGTCGTCAATTCAAACAGTCCCTACGTAATATTTAAAAATATAAATAATTCACAAGTAAATATGTCTTATATTTATTGCCATTGATTGGTCATTAGTATTTATAGCAATGATTAATTCTTGTTCATATTAATATTCTCTTGCATAAATTAAAAGTGTGTCACTTAATTGCTTTTACAGACAATTTCAACATAATCATTTTCTGTTTATATTATCGAATTTATTAAAATGTTTTTTTAAAATGTCACTAATGAACATTAATCGTCGATAGATGCAAATATTTATTTCTTCTTTGAATTCCCTAATCACATTAATCTTGCCTTTATAATATTTTTTTAAATTTCGTTTTAATATTTACAAAGTTTTTTTACAAACCTTTTAAAAATGTATTAATCTATTAGAAAAATCGCCTAGTTCGGTTAGCCTTTTTTTCAGTCGAAGTTCAAGAAATCATCAAAATCAGTTTCTGTATATTACTAATGTTATTATATGTTTCTGTGAATAAGAACATATTCGGTAATGTAACATACAAATTTGACCAACAATTAGTGGCAATAATTCTGGTACATATAATGTAACGCAATAGAATCATAGCTGCTGTTAGTCTGAATTTGTATTCTGGAAAAAAAATTATTTAACAATTTCAAAGATATGCCCGTAAAAAAAAGATTTGAGATGCATTAAATATCCCCGGAGAAATGAAGAGAGCCAAATGGTGTTATAAAAAACATTGAGTTCGATGCGTTATAAACTCTAAAAGTCGTATTTTAAAAGTGAAGAATATTCAGTAAATACTTAGCAATAGTGTTTTATTCGTAAAATAGAAATATGCAACCAACAAAAACATTAAATAAAAACATGATTGTACTTAAAAGCAGGGCTGTGCGGTCAGGTAAAAAAAAAATTGATTTACTATTACCTATGTGTAGCATCAGATCATTCAAGTAAGCTTAAGAATAATTCTAGTACACACCTAGTCATAAGTTCACCAATCATTATGATAAATAGGATAATATTTTTCGACACCGACTCCACAAGATTGACCATATTTCTACATGGCCCACTTAATTTCTCAAGGACTCAATTGTTTGTTTTAATTGGCAAAATACGTTCTGTTTACAGCTAAGCGTTCAGTTTTTAAATAAATAAAAACAGGCATTTTTTAGAAATGTAATCAATCAAACTATATAACTGTTTTTCTCTGATATCATTTGAGTTTAATATACGATAAATATACCTCAAGAATATTATAATTTAAAACTAAAGCTAATGTTTTAAGGAAGTGCGATAGGTATTATTATAAATTAAAAGCATATCTGTCGATGGTTAACAATGGCGCTCAAGTCATAAAGGATAGATTGTCGTACTGGAAGCCATACAATGGCATGATAATTAAACTAAATTTCCTGCTTCGGCGCTGTTATGTTTTGATAATTCTCGAAGGTAATGGAATACACCGGAAGGGATCGCCGAATGACCGGCGGGAAAAATTTAATTTTTATGCCTAATTGTTGTTATTGAATGAATGCATAAATCCGCAATCATGCAGATCTTTTACTTGGCGGATGCTTACGGCTATTGGAAAGCGTTACTGAAATCATCGTTAAAACCAGATTGTTGGAGAGGAGATTTAAGCAGCAGCTTGTAGCACAAAAAAATTGTAGTGCTTCATTACTCTGGATATTTTTTATCAATATTACAATTTATTTAACCATTGAAAAATATGACATGGAAATTGGCAGTACTAAAATCAAATATGTCCAAAACATGAGTTTGTATTAATTATCTAGACTGAATCAATTATAAGGCACAAAAAGACAATCTTTGTCCGGCGATTTGATGTTGGCTATTTTATTTTATAGAATTAGTAATGATTATAACCAGTAGCGGATTAATCACTTTGGAGGTCCTAGGCGCAATAAATTTTGGATGCCCTGTTTTTCGAATAACATAAAAGTGTTTTAAAAATCTTCGTAGAATAATAATGATTATTGAAAACTGAAATTAAAATATAAAGGTTTATATAATTTATGCTATTTTTGAGGCTCCTAAAATTTGGAGGCCCCAAGCGCGCGCCTCTTGCGCTTATGGGGTAATCCGCCACTGATTATGACAATAAAAAGTCATATTTAATTTTAAACAAAAATTATAATAAATAAATGCATTTGAAACTTTTTACCGGGAGCACTGAGTGAAGTATGTATAAAATCTTCAGTTCTAAACTGTGATAGTTTACAAACAATTCTAATTAAAGTTAGCTTGGAGAGCAAAACTCGTGAGTTCGAGTCACACTTTAAGCACTTTATTTTACAAACAAAATATTTTTAAGGTTGTAACAATGTAGACCAATTACTGAATTTGAGTGGAGAAAATCTACAAAAATAATTAAACATTTACGAGAACTGGTTGTAAGTCTAGATACTCAATCTCTGTTCAAGAGAGCGGAGGAAACCGCTGATTAGAAAAGGAAGGCCACTTCGAACACTGTAAATCCAAATAAATTTATGTACATATATATATAAAAAATAAGCTTTGCTTAAAGAAAAACGCTACTTCTAAAGGAAATGGATACATATTTTTTTACTCATATCTATCTTTAATTGCGGTTTATATAACATTAAAACACCGGCTTACACATTCAAATAAAATTATGTTAAAACCTTCTTTAGACAGAAGCTTTTTCTAGATAATTATAGCACAGTATTTGTATTGTTTATCTTGGATTAGGTCTATCGATCAAATCCAAGTAATTTACTTTGTGACGATTTATAAGGAAAATTAATTTACCCAGTCACGGGATCATAGGAATCTGATGTTGGGATTAAAGGTAGGTAATTATTATGTGTCACCGGGGACTTAATTAACTGGCATCGGATAAATGAAAGAGATTGGGCTTTTGTGAGTGAGCGCGGCCATTTGTAATCTCCTCCGGGCGATGTCGGCTAACGTTAAATCAAAACTAACAGAAATGACGATAAGGGAATTGTTGTATATTATCTTTGTATAATAGGCGTTGTGTAGCATGAATGCTGTGATACTTTGTGTCTATTTTTGTAATTGTAACGGCATATTTTTTTATTTTATTTACACTGTTTTACCATCGAATGTAAGTTTATTATTTAAAAATATATTTTTTTTAATTCATTTTTTTTTGTTCGATAACTGACTTGTTGATATCATTAATTATCAGTAGAGCTTAACCTCTTTTTAGTTAATCAAGTAAAGCTTTCGGGCACAAATGTATCAATTGATTCAAGTTGGTTGTTGAGTATCCTACCACTACTTGTTATGTGTACGCAGCCGCATTTTTACGGCCACCTTCCATAACGCAGTGCAATCTAAAAAATAAAAGAATTTACTCCTCATATTATTGGCCCAAAACAGAGCTGCACGGGACCTATCTTTTAACCATGCACTGTTGTGCTTAAAAAATTACGAGAGAAAGAAAAAAGAGAATGTGACTTGCTCAGCCATTTAGTTGTGATAGTAATTGATTAAAACTTCACCCAATAAAGGTGTTACTTATAAAGTGCTTAAACTTACTTATGTAGTGTTTTACATTTTAGTAGTGGCCGTCAAATGCTTAGAATAATTAATATTGATTCTTATTGAGCTGTTTTCTATAGTGTAAAGAATTAATTTGTTTAATATTATGATAATTTAAACATAAATCCTATTTCTATAGTTTTTAGGAAAAAAATTAAAACGTTTGTGTACATCTAAAACACATATTATATGTAATTAAAAGAACATTATCATTATAAGAATATCTTATTTATCCATATACTAACTGTTAGGTGCAAAGATATTTTATATTTTTCAATCAAGACTAAGTCGCTGCAAAAAAAAAATATAGCATTGACAAAATATTCACCCATATCACTTTTTTCTAGTTTCATCATAAAATTTCAATATCAAATATATAAACCAAAATAATAGAATTAAAATTAATATTTATTTTTTTCCACGATTGGATTGAAGAACACCACTGATAAATAATACAGGCAACTTAACTAATTGGACCTCCCAAAGTCACTTAACAATTTGTTACTAAATAGTAAAAGTCTTCTTCTGGATTCTAGAATATCATTGATTGAATATTTTAATATTTACAATGTATCTAAAATATCCGAATTTAAATTTTGATTTTAATCTACCCAATGAGTTATAAACATCCTTATGAAAAAATAAATTATGTATCAAATTCCAATAAATTTACCGAGAGGTACTAAGCGGGCCAAACAAATCATAAACAGAGAGTCCGAAAGAAATTCCTGTCAAATAACATACAAATATTTGTGTAATTAATGCGGTCCACCAAAATGAGTTATGAAATAACTGTTAGAAACAATTTGAGAAAAACATTTGCTATAAATGTTATATGTATACACAAGTAAATTTTAACAAAATTGAAATTACCATAATATTATTTAATCAAAATGTAAGAAAGAATAGAATATTTATTAAAATTTAATTTTAGAAAATATTTATGAATTTTCAATTAATGATGAAGACTTTATAATTAAATTTGTAAACGGGTTAGTAGCGCTGTGGTTTTTGACTTATGTGACGGATTTCAAGGGTTCAATTCCCAGTACCTACAGCTTTTTAAAATTGATTTATCGATTTCTGTATGAAGATATAGATGTCTAAAATTTTCCTTCCCACCCTTTCAATTCTTTTTCCACCCCAGAGCGATTACCTAACCACTAGTCCTTTCCTAACCATAATTTTATATCTAAAAGAAGAGAGCTTAACCTGGTATTAAAGCATCATTTTCTGTTGAAATACCTCTATTAAAAGGCTATATGCTGCACATTGGGGGCGGACATGAATACAAAGAAAAAAGTATACTTTGTAAAATACAAGCTATCAAAAAAAAAATGTATTTACGAAGTCCTTTAAAACAGTCTAATTAAAATCAAAAAATAGACGATAGATATTTCAAAATAAAATATTTATATTTATTCAATTTACGACACATTTACAAAAACATAATTAAAAAAAAAACCAAATGACAGTCATTTTATTTTACGACTATTAAACGGAGGAATAAAACATACTGATTTAAATACCGCTAACTTTTTATCGTATAAATAACGCAAGTATGCACAATTATTGAAATGATTTTTTAAAATATATTTATATTTAAGTAAAACCAAATTTAATATTTAAATTAAGTCCAAAATATTAAGTATGCTTAAGTTTGACTCGACAACGACTCGCCGATCAAAATATTTTAAAATATTAATGTCATGCAAAAGGATATTAAAAAAAGCTTTAAACAAAGGACGGGAATCAAATTGATTCCCACACTCGGCCGTCCTGTCATATCATTTACCAGGAAACCGAAGGAATCTGTCTTATTTTTTTTCTATTGTAAGTCATAAATAATGCAAAATATGTCGTGTAATATTTTAATTGTTATAAAATATTCGGGAAATTTGAAATGGTTCGTTTTGGATATCTACGCTTTACATATTTTAACATAAAAGCGATAAAAAAAATAGCTTTGGCATTGTGATTTAATTTTTGGATGTGAATAATTGACTATCCTATTGATTCCAACGATTTTAAATTGAAGGGGCTTAAATTTCTCTACTCTTCATTCATATTATTTTATTTATGGATAATATTTACAAAAAAACAATTCATCTAGAATCCTAAATACCACACATTGTAAATATATTTTTGCCAACAGTTGACAGCGCAATAGGTTGACGTTAAAATTAATATTATGGTTAATCACTGTAGATGAGTGGTAACACTCATGTCACATATAATTTTATTTTAATCGGCTGTCCGATAAGGCTCCTAATGTGGAACATATGGCCTCTTAATGGAGGTATCTCAACAGAAGTTTATCTACGAGAACTGCCTTTTTCAATGAGTAAGGATATAAAGATAAGGCTAGGACAGAACTAGTGGTTAACTAATCGCTCTTGCTACGACCAGTAGTTTAAGAATTGAATAGATGGGAAGAAATTTTCAGATAATACAAGCATCCATGCCTTTGAACAGAAATCAATTAATAGATTGAAAAAATACTGTTCGTACTGGGACTCAAGCCCGTGAGATCCGGTACAGAAGCCCACAGTACCCGATATGGTAATCTTACATAGTATATCTTCATTCCTAGACCGCTTAAAAAAAACGGCTTTACCATCCACCCTATCATTTCCTGAAAAGTACCTGATTGCTGTCCAAATGATTTTGAGTGTTCGCATAAAATAAATTTTTACTATGTTTTTTTTACTTATTTTATAATAACATAAATAGTTTTAACTTTACACCATAAATGGTATCATAAGATTATAAATTAAATATTGGAAACTACTAAATAAGAAATTAAAGCTACTTAAAATATCATTCGCCAAATATTTTACTACAATATATAAACAATGCTGTCTTTGAGTTTAATTGACGAAATACTGATTATGTCAGAAGCTTTTCTGTCATTTGAAATATTAACTGTTGCAAAAAACAATGTGAGTGTTTTTTTTACGGTAATTGAAATCCTTCCGATTTAATGAAAGTATTGTGTTTTTCAAAGGAAATGGTCAAGCTATTGATATCGTGAGAAGGATTGGCTCGCATTGTTTGTGTTCGCTCATTCAATGCCCTTGCTATTAACGGGACGTATAAAAAAACATGACATGATATTATAAAAACTGTTTCGTAATTTATTTATTTTTACCATGTCCTTACGGAGATTAGTAACTCAGTTGCTCAGCCTCTCTTTTTTCCAAATAGAGTAGGAATAGAAAGATATGACTAGAACAGAACTTTTTTTATATCTATGTCCGCTCCCAATGTGGAGCATATGACCTCCTAATGGAGGTATCTCAACAGAAGGTTTTATATGTGAACTGACTGTTGGTCGCTCAAACTCTCTTTTTAGATTTATATAGAATATGATACATTTTTAGGGTGTTCACTGTCAATACTTGGTGGAAAGGCATTATATTAGTAAAAACACAATAATCCTTTGTACTTCATTCCACTTTATTTAATATGTCAGGACCGGTTTCGCTCATTACGATCATCGTCAACTGAGCTCACTGAACTCACTGAACTCACTGAACATCGTCAACTGAACATCGTCAGTTGACGATGCTCGTAATGAGCGAAACCGGTCCTGACATATTAAATAAAGTGGAATGAAGTACAAAGGATTATTGTGTTTTTACTAATATGATACATAATTACAATGAACAAATACAAACATGACGTTTTCAATGGTATCGAATTGTTTTATTTTTCATTATTTCGAAAAATGGGACGATTTGCTAAAAAAGGGGCGCGCCAATAACCGTTGCCCAAGGCGCAAAATAGCCTCGCGCCGGTACTGATTATAATATACTGCTTAAAATGGCATTCATATCTTACATTTTTATGTCAATTGTTTTACTGTTACATTGTGATATATTATATAGTTTATAACGTACACATAACTTAAAGCATGTCATGCTTGAGGTGTTTTGATTATTTAAAAACTTTCAAACGCATGTTTCTATTGTGACGACCACCTCAATTAAAAAACACATTATGCAAGTGTCTGCCTCAGAAAGTGGAATCCAAAGTGTGGTTGTAATGAAGAAGGATAATGGAAGTATCATGTTATGAATAATAGCCGGGAAGTACGGTGAGCAGGTCTTCACTGGACGACAAAGACATATTACCAACCTGTAATTTACCTGTCCATATCCGTTCTCACCGAATCACAACTAGCCATAACTTGTCCACGTGGTGGTTGACACGATTAACCGGACTATTATAAATTGAGTGATACAAAATTTTCGCATTCGATATTTCAGATTAATTCAACAGCTACTTTGCATTGGTTCATTTTTAATATACAGTGGAACCTCGATTCTACGTTTTTCAAGGGACTGTAATAAATGAACGAATAATGCGGGAAACCGATAATGCGGGAAATCTTCAAATAATTCCAAAAAAATGTTTAATATTCAAAAAACTTATTTATTTATGTAACTAAATGCGATGTAAAACTATTTGAGCGAAAAAAAAAATATTCTACAAAAACGCTCAATCGGGATAATAATTGGGACGGGTCGATAATATTTAGATGATAGATCGAGAAAATCAGTAAATCGGGGGATGATAAACGTGGAATTATTAAATATTGTTATGACGGGGTCTTGGTCGAGTACAAAATAAACGATCCATGCAAAAAAACGAAGATAGCGAGAACGGTAGATCGAGGTTCCACTGAAAAAAACGCGAAACGAAATGCGAGGCAAAACTATGTATGAAAAATATTCAACGAAAACGGTCAATCGGGATAATACTCGTGACGGGACAAAAATATTTAAACGATAGATCGAGGAAAACGGTAAATCGGGGAACGGTTAATGCAGGATTCTTTTACCTTTTTTCTTATGGGTGTTTGGCCGGGACTATGAAAAATAAACGATCCATGCGGGAAAACGAACAATGTGAGAACGGTAGATCGGGGTTCCACTGTACCTACACTGGTAACATGATTTGTTTACTCCAAATGTCGTGTACGTACTTTACTAGTATGCTAACTATTTCGTATCTTTTGAAATCAATAAGAGTTATACAGTCAAATAGAGTGGCAAATTATTGATGAATAACAAACAATACGTACATATTTGTTTTAATTGATCTGTATGTAACGTCGCGGAGAGAGACACATGTTCTCTCAATGTATTAGGATCAAGTGCATTAAGCAGGGCTGTGGAGTCGGAGTCGTGGAAAATGAGCGGCTCGAAAATTTAGAAAAAAATAACATTCAATGATGTGTATTTAAACTACAATAGTCCATAGTGTTAACATTGCATAGTTATCTGATGGAACACATATATACAAATTTTAATTATTTTATTCTGTACACTTCCATAAATTTTGTCGATAACGACCCGGGTTTCGCCTTTCAACATCTTCTGGTTTTATCTAGGGCACGAATACACTTGAACTGATTTTATTTCAAATTTGACATTAAATTTCCATCAAGCACCTTCGGTCGAAATTCTAAAAAAAAAAAAATGTGTATACATATATGTAAGTTAAAATGAAATTATTGAAAAAAGTCTTTGGAGTTGGAGTCGTTTTTTATTTTTAGGCTAGAGTCGGACTCGTATTTTTTTACACGACTCCACAGCAACTAAAGCAAGAGATTAGCTGCGTGGAAATATCGAAGGCTGCCCGGAAACTGCGCGGACCGATCAAATATTAATTGAACAACTGTTTTGTAGTGCGCGCCAACCCGGAATGAGTGCGCGGGGGCTTCCCAACTGCTGCGCGGCCGCGCACTCGTGCAGCTTAGAGGGAACGTTGCTTCACAGTTCTAGCATTATGTTATATTACAGGTATATAATATTATATATTGACCCGTAATATGCAGAAAATCGTCAATTTATAAATTTTAGAGGATTTTTTATTATATTAAGTTCGAAAGAGAAATTCCTTAAATGCGGTTAGTAAATAGTAATATATGGTCAATGTCTATCCTGATATTATAATAAAATTTCGAATACCTGTACTTCATATGCAATACCGACATTTTGGTATTGATACATTCGTCCAGTACTGCAATCCTTAGTATTGGCATCATAACTTTTCCGGTTCTAAGCTCAAGGAATGCGACCCCAATATCCACATTTTCTTAAATATCTATTTTAATATGGGTGACACAATAATTATAATTAAGATATTCTTATATCATAGTTTTTTGGACCTTTTGTAGTTTATATAAATACGCGATAACGCGATGCGATAACGAGATAAGCGCCCGATTATCAGCGATCGTTCGTAAGATAACTGGGCTGAACGCGTTAGTTGCAAATACATATTTGTACTGGAATGACGTATTTTTTACGCGCAACTTAAAATATGATTATTTATTTGAAAACCACGGATTTTTATAAAAAAAAATGTATGAGGAATGACGCAGAGAGATATTTTAAAGCGCTTAGACTATTTTTTTTTTTTGAAATTCATAAGAATAAGGCCAATAATGAAGAAACCACTGGGGTCCCTAAACGACCCCCATCGGCAGAGAAGTATTTTTCTAGTCTCCGAGGCGCGAGAGTTAAAAATATTGTGTAAACAGCAGTTATGTTTACAACGTTACTTGTTAAGTAAATTAAACATTCTCAATTAAGTACCGTATTTGATGTCAAAAAAATCACAGAATACGAAAAAAAGCTAAGAATCTTTCAACCACTATCTTGATTTTGTGTGTCATTCCTGGAGGCAGTAGTCGCATTGTGAATTATTTTTCTATCGTGACTGTTTTTCTGTATTGACAAAAAATACCATCAAATCAAATCAAGCATGATTCCCAAGTGAATTTAATAAATATTTTATCATTTTTTATTGAATACAAAATGCGTATTACCGTGATGGCGATGAATAGAGGATGCCAGCTATTCATGACATAATATTTTAATTTAAATTTCCAATCACTGGTATGTTTTCAACAAAGGACAGTTTCACAAAGGCAGCTTATCGTATATCAACGCTCTTTTATTATGTAAATAAAATTGTATCATTTTGTTATATCACAGATGAATTAATGTCACATGCATAAAATGCTCCAGTAACGAATGGATGTGAATTGATTCGAGAGCGTTTATGGATGAAACCTCGTATCGTTTTGTATTATTTACCCATACAATGTGATTAATTTGATTAAGTATTTATTTTCCTACCCATATTTTATGCGTAGAATTTTTTGTATAGGTAAGCGCTGCATTAGTTTAAAGTCATATATTATTTTGTTCGCAAGAAACACAAATATACATATACTATTTAAATATGTTTGCTTCATTCAGTACCGAATATGTTTTTTTTTTTAAATTTAAATTCATATAATCATAATTTTGATGGAAAGAAAATATTATAAACTGCTTAAATAATATTCTTTTTTTTAAATCCATGTCCGCTCCCAATGTTAAACATATGGCCTTCTAATGGAGGTATCTCAAGCGAGGTTTTTTTTACGAGAACTGTCTGTTACTTAGTCGCTCAACCTCACTTTTTCAAAGTGAGTAGTAGGGAAAGAAGGATAAGGCTAGAACAGGACTAGTGGTTGGCTAATCGCTATCGCTATACCAAGTTATTAAAGGATCAAAAGGATGGAAGGAGAGGAAATAATGTAGTTTACATCACAAAACACCCAATCTTCGATCGATAATATCTTTTTAATTGATAAAACATTTTTTTTTTGTATTAAAGAGCAATGTATATAAGCTACTCTTCTCTCATAAGTAGTATTTGAGATAATCTTATTAATGAGAGTCTTTGGGAAAAATGTATAGAAAAAAAAAACATTTAACCATTGTAAAATTAATCAAATATAAAATCAATAAGCAATCACATTTTGATTGCTTATTGATTTTAATCCATCACGGATCTCACGGGCTAAAATCACAATTTAAATAGCATTTTTTTTCAATCGATGAATCAATTTCTGTCGTAACTTGCGATCCTCGGAATAACAGAATTCAGCGAGAGCGATTAGTTAACCACCAGTCATATCCTATCCCTACTCTCTTAAATCAAAATGTTACTACAGAGATCATAGTTTCATATTGCAATCCTTATAAGAAAGTTTACCAATTTATTATGTTTCTGAAAACGTGATATATGTTGACTTACTGATGTTTCAATAAGACGTTTGATTTAATTACATGTAAAAGTATTAATTGAAGAAGTTTATTTGAGAAAAGCTTAAATTTCTCTTGTATTTATGAAATTTGAATGCTATGTGTCGTTAATTTTTTATCATCTCAATTAATGAATATTTACAAAGAAACAGATCTTTCATAAATAAACACACGAGCAGTGCATTGACGTCACAAATGAAAACATTCAAATATTAATGTCTTTGTTTTTTATATGTTCTTGCAAACCTTGTTTTAATTTGATTTTAATGCTTAGCGCCTGTTTTACATCCGATATATTTAAGATCTGCGGTGATTCGATTATTTAGAAGTCATCCATTTAATATAATGTATTTTAACATTGCTCTGTTTAATTTTCTGAAGTATTTCAAGAGTATTTTATATTAATTCTCTTCTTTTCTTGTTATTTATGTTTCGTATTGAACACAGTAAATGTTTCTCGAAAAGACACTAATATATATATATATATATATATCATAACATAGCAATATACATACAGGAGAATCTTGATTATCCGCACTTTGATTATACGAATTGATTTTTTTTAATATTTTTCATCACGAATCAATATAACAAAATTCAATATACAGTGAATGCAACAAAATAAATCATTTGTCTTTCTCAATTAATATCAGAACTATTTTCATAATGTACGTTTCCATTATAATTTTGCCCGAACACGACCCGGGTTTCGCCTCTCGATATCTTCCGATGCTATCCAGTGCACGAATGCACTCGAACTGACGTTCGTGATCGTTTCGGGTCGTGTTCGGCCAAAATTATAATGGAAACGTACATTATGAAAATAGTTCTGATCTAAACATAAATTTCCATCAAGCACCTTCAGTCGAAATTCTAAATTTCTCAATTAAGCTTCCCAATCTTTAATTATCTAGCTATGGATTCAGAGTCGGAATCGTGGAGTGGGACTGTTTTAACTGGAGTCCTTATAACTTCGAATCGTTCTAAAAAAAATGTGTATTCAAATTGAAAGGGTCAAAAGAGCTGCCATTGCATGCTAATATGCTTCAAAAAATAATTAAAGTCGTACTTTATGGTTGGAATCGGAGAAGTCTTATTTCTTCACGAACCCACAGCCCTGGAAACAATGAGTCATTTTCCAGTCATTATCTTTTATTGATATATATTTTAAATATATATATATACTTGGCATTACAGCTTATGTCAGTGCGTCAAATATTTTAAAGTTGAAAGATCATACGAGAAAAAACTCGTTGCGAATTTTAGTAATGTAAGTCATTCGAGATAAACTCAAGGTAAATTGACATCACAAACACCCATGTCTTAGGTCCTAAATTTAAATTGACAAATCTATATTTACATTGGCCTTACCGGGAATCGAGCCCAGACCCACCTGGTCGGTAAAGCAAGCTCTAACTAACTAGACCACACGAGTGATATCATGCCACTGGGGAGAGCTTTAACGGTGTTCAACAATATTGCTTCGGATGTCGACATATTCCACGTAGACGTGGGTGAGTTCCGACGAATACTATTTTTTATGTATTAAAGTAGAGTTCGTCGGAGCTTACTCAGTTGACTTCTTTGCCATTTTTTTTCTACTGATTTTAATATTAAATTGTACTATTTTTTTTCTCCATTGTAAAAGTTTTAAATTTATAATTTGTCAACCTTTTGCAATGTTAATTAAATAAATAAATAAATATATCACTGATAATCTTGAAAACATATTTTAAATAAAATCAACTCACAAGAAACTATCGCCGAATACATTCCATAAGTTTCATAATTTGATACACATAACGAGAAGACATTTAATTTTTATTTACGTTAGCCCATCATAATAATTTGTTCATTTTTGAAGCCGATCAACCAAGCTATCATAGGTGTGGTCGGTTCAATTGTTTGTGAATAAATATCCGTTAATAAAATGCTTTGTTTACAATAAATTCCTAATGAAATGTTTGCAGCAATCTTGTAATAAAGTATTTCTTGTTAACGTTGGAATCGAGATCATTCCAAGAATAAATGGCTTTTCGATAAATACTGAATAAATATATCAGCCCACTTACAATAATTATGTTTCAAATAATTCAACAATGACGTCATACTATAGAAAATTTAAGTATCGAATTTGATAAGGGAAATGAATATATTTTAAAAGTTTATTAATATATTGAAGTGTGCGTTCACATTATATCACTGTGAAAATTTTTAATAATCACTATTTAAATATAGACATGTATGTATACATTTGACAGCAGTATTTAAGCTGTAGATAAATTTTCAAAAAAATATACAAAATTCATTAGAGAAAGATTTATGAATTCATTGATCGAATTATACTTTTTTTTACTATGGCATATGAAAAAATAGTAATCAAAACTTTAAGCTCGTTAAATTTTTAGTAATACAATGTTTATCTAACTCTGATATCCTAAAAAGAACAAACAATTCAGTGTTAAAAATGCATCACAATAATTAAAGGCTATTTTGACTTCCATGAATAAACAGAACATGATAAAACAGAATATGCCAAAACAGAATAATGTCAATTCCGAACACGTTAAAAATTAAAAAAATATTTTTGTCGTATATTATTTATTACCTTTCACGATTCTGATAACACTGCCAATTAGGGCTTGTCGATTTTCTAAAACCGGTTTTTGGCGAAATTTGCGACATTCTAAAACCGGTTTTTTTCAATTTCGTAACCGGTTTTTAATATATTTTCTTATTATTAAAATAAAAACGTTAATATTTTGATTTTTTAACTGGATCATTTATTTGATGCCTTAAAGACCATATGCTCAACATCATTACCCATCGAAAGGGTATTTTCGTGTGAGTGATCTATCTATCAGTGGATGCTTTGTGTTTTCTTAAACCATATTTTCTGAAGAGTAACACTAAATAATTTCTTGTTGTGTATTATGTATGTACATATATAAATAAACAAAATAAAAAAGAATTTTAACCTTTTTTTCGCTACTTTAATTGAATTAGCTATGTTTTGTAAAACTTTGAAAACCGGATAAAACCGGTTTAAGAACATTATTGAGATTCGAAAGTCGGTTTTTGTATAAGCCCTACTGCCAATTGCAGTTGTATTATTTGAGTTTATGTCCTTTATTTTGGCTATAGATGCCTAAATTTTAAAATGTCCGTTAATTATGAAATGTTGGCTAACCCAGAAATTAAAGATTATTATTAAAACATATTAATTAATACGAGTGTTTTCTAACGATATGAATTACAATGATCTGTACACGTATCACTCAAGACATAATTTTCAAGTGATTTCCGTTCTTGTTCGATTTAATTATGGACTCCATATTAATTCCATACATTTTTATGAGGTTTTTAATTCTCGCTGTTGCCATTTTCACTTAATTTAACGTTATTAAAACAAAAATTACGCTAAAATGGATTGAATCGAACAGTTCTGTCAGACTTGATGTTATCTATGGTTAGACGTGCGAAGCCATAGAATTCGGCATTTTTTCTGTATTTTTATTTTTTTCTGTTTTATCCGGTTACAAAATTAACTATGGTTCTGAAATCGGATTTGGTGAAGTCATTTTAATAATTGATTGAATGTTTTGGGGCTCTCTCGCGAAGTGTAAAAATTATAAATATTATTTCTTTGATCCTAAAAGATCGACACATCTCTTATTTTCTAATTGCTTTTACGATATCAAAAATTTTCAATACTTAAACAACTCGGTGAAAATATTGTACTGGGAAAAAACAAGTCATGTTTAATTAATATATATCTATGTAGTCATAACAGTGTTCTGTTTAGAAATGTATCGTCCATTGAAATTGACTGCCAGTTTGTTTTGCCAGTTGCATGAATTAATTTCATTTCTGTCTGGTGGTTGGATTGGAAATTGTTATGCAAATAAATTATGGACGGACGGTTACCAGAATTATTTGTGAGGCGAATAATTTTCTGCTTGTGATTTGAAACGGGTCTTCATTTAAATGTATTATTATGTCATGTAAATATGTATATGAAATGTTTTCATAATATATATTTCATGTTTATTTAAATGTTGTCAATTTAGCGATT
Source organism: Himalopsyche anomala (assembly GCA_031772345.1). NCBI lineage: Eukaryota > Metazoa > Arthropoda > Insecta > Trichoptera > Rhyacophilidae > Himalopsyche > Himalopsyche anomala. The sequence continues at coordinate 22,050,160 of CM062824.1, forward strand.
TATTTTATTTCCATAATTCGATGTTATGTAATGGTCACGATTGCAAGCATTTTAAACTGACCAAACTAAAACCAGTACTGATCATTTTCTATGATTTTTTTTTAATATGGAGATATAAAGAAAAATACTTTTAATGTGTAAACGGTAAAATATTTATCGAAAAGGCATTATTTATTGTTTCAAAAGAAAGGACAATATATAGCATTACACCTCATGCCAATTCGTCATGCTCTTGAAAAATATAATTAAGATTGAAATACTGTACATAATACACATTAGATGAATTTAAGATTTCGACTGAAGGTGCTTGGTGGAATTTCAATATTAAATTTGAATCGTTCAAATTATAAACATTCACACAGATTTTGTCACTAACGACCCCTCAGTTCAAGTTCATCCGTGCAATTGAACGCCTGAAGATGCCGAAAGGCGAAACCCGGGTCGTTAGTGACAAAATCTGTGTGAATGTACATAATTTGAACGATTCAAATTTAACACATTAGATGGTTGAAAATTGTTTGTTGGCGATGTTAAAATAGAGACAAGAATATTATTTGAGCCCTAAGAAGTGAAGTGAGCCAAGTGGAATTTCAGGAAAAACTGAGTTATGTGCGTTACAATATTCTACATGTCTTAAAGCAGTGTTTGTCAACCTTTTTCGGCCCGTGGCCCTTTTTGAGTATCTTTATTTTTCTGTGCCCCCCCAAACCATTGTTTTGTTTTCCTATACAAAATCAAATTTAAAAAACCCACGAATTTGCGGATTTGCAGATTTCTCAAATTTACCAGCGTGGGACATTTTTTTTAGCTCTTCCAAGAATTTCGAATCCAAAATCACAGAAATTTACGGATTTTGGAAAATTTGCCCGTGGCCCTCCTAAACTGTACTGTGGCTCCCCTAAGCAAAAATAAATCTCTGTGGCCCCCCAGTAAGAAACCTTGTCTTCAAGTATCTTAAAAGTGAAGTAAGTTCAGTGTATACACATACTTCAGTGTTATCAAGAGATAAAATAAAAATATTGCAATTCACAAAATAAACAAGTTAAGACGTGACTGTACGATAAAGTCCAATAGACAACTTTTACCATTTTACTACTTGGCTCACTTCACCTCTAGATAGCTCATATGTTAAATGATAAACGATCATTTATAATTTTCTACTATTCTATTTAATCATAAACCGGTTAAAGTATCAAGCAAGACTTGGCTTGCTCGCCACAGAAAAGATAAGGAACATTTGACACAAAAACGGATGCGGATGTGGGAAGGAAGATCTGGATGAGTGTATGATTGTATAAATAACGTGGAAATATAATATGAATTTTATTTCATTTGGAAACATATCCTGGAAAAAAACAAGATGAAGTCTATTCTGGTTGTCGCAGTTGTTCTTTGTTTAATTTCGAGTGTTATTTCTAAAGAGATATGTACCGATGATGTTTGTGACAACGAGTGCAAGATGAGAGGCTACGATTATGGAAAATGTCAAGGTGTCAGCTGTTACTGTTACAAAAGTGGTAGGTTATTAATTTTACAAATCAATTGCTAATTAGAAAACCAATTATTAAAACTGTTCATAATTTGACAACTACAATATTATATTTTTCTCCTTTTTCAATCCGTATCGCATCCTACTCGAGTAGAACAACCAATTATTACTATGGTCACTCATGACTCACAGAAGTATACAGGTGCACTTTTTATCATTGATTTGAATATGTTTTGATTATATGTACCTTGAACTTTCAACCTTTCATATGGAAAACTTTACACATTATTATTTTCGATGGATTCGGTGGTAACTTTATGAAAGTTTGTTATTTTACTTGTATCTTACAAAATGTGACACGTGTTTCGCCTCTTGGAAAATTATCATAATTGTATACATGTTCTATTATACAATCATAAAATTATATTTATTATATTCTATATAAATTCTAAAAAACTAAGTTTATACGTAAATCTTGCCATGTTCTGTTTGGTGATGCCGCTTAAAGAGGTAAAACAAGTGTCACATTTTGTCACAAGTTTTTTTAATATAATATTTAATATGTACATATATACACATTTTTCTCTTTTTTATAAGCAAACTTTATGTCTTAGTAAAAATGTTGCCAGCCGCTGCAGTACGCAGTAAATGGAAAAGCATTATGAAGAGTACCTTGCTCAATTAAGAAATTTTCAAAATTACAAAAATTGATTGTGTGTTATAAATAAGACAATGTTTCCTAAAACCTATTTACCATATTTTATCATTCACAGATGTCACTGTTGTAAAAAAGAATCGTTTGCTTAAAATGTTATGAAAAAAGATCCTTCAAGTTGTGGCTATTCTGTTTTTTTTTAACATAAAATGTAGAATTTGTACATACTAAGTTTTTTTTAAAAATTATAAGCAATAATTTTGTTCCTTAGTGAAATAAAAAGTTATGCTAAGACGTTTTTACTGCTCATCCAAAATTTCGTTGTTGGGTTAACTCAAAACGGTTGAAAGAGTGATTAGCTTCCCCCCCACTTCTCACTCATTACTCCACTTACATACATGTTTATATATTTGTATTATATGCTTATCAATATCTCTCACATATTTGGAAAAATAAAGGAGAGGATGTGGTTATAAAAGAATATTTGTGTCACTGAAAAAGTGGCATAATCAGTACGTATAAAAAGGATATGTAATTCATTTAAATATATCATTAAAAAAATCGTAGACAAGACTTCACGTTACATCAACATGAAGAGACTTTTTTTGCACGTTCTTATAATGTGTCTATTTATAATTGGCATTTCTGCAACTTGTTACCAAAGTGCTTGCGACAGTGAATGTAAAAAAAGAGGATACAAATATGGACAGTGTGATCAAGGAGACTGCTACTGTTACACACATGGTGAATAATATATATTTTTTTACATAAAAAATACCTTTGAGAACTAAGCATGCAATGGTTTAGAAACGCTTTATAATTACGACGGTGTTTAAATGGTTTTATGAACAGAATCAGTGAGATAGAGCCTGATTATTTTATGATACACTAAAAGTACATCATTACTAAAATTGTTGGGCTATGGAAAAAAGCGAATAAATACATTGTTGTCTTTTTTCATTGTACAAAAAAAACGTTTTAAAATGTGAATCAAACTCTTGAAAATATTACATGACGTGATTCTTGGTGAAATAAAATTCTAACTATCAAAAATAAAACACTTTACATTTCTAAAAAATCTTTCGGTATAATATAAAAACAAAATATGATTTTAAGCATGTATTAATATTATATGATGAGCTGCGAATAAAAAAAGATTTTATGCCGAAATTATCAACATCAATAAGATACTGACACCGAATTTTCACAAAGTTAAAACGTGAATTACGTATCTTTTATTTCTATCTTTGTCTGTTAATATTTTTAATCGAGTCAATGGCACAGTGGTCAACGTCGTTGGCTTCTATGCCGAAACTGGCGGGCTTGAATTCTAGTGCGAAAAGTATTTTTTAAAATCATTTTTTCAATATCTGCTCGAAGGCATGGCTGTTTGTGATGTCTAAAATTCCCACTCACAATTCCAATCTTTTAATGACAAGATGAAGCGAGAGTGATAAGCCAACTACTAAACCACTTGAAAACGTCATTCAAGCCCCTACACCTTGCAAGCTAGGAATTTTCCTCCCTTCATTTACTGAGATCTCATGCATTGCGTAACTTTGCTGTGAGGTAGCTACCCCACTGTTTCCATCGTGTATAGCAGTGGGCCAGAGATGTAACATTAAAGAATGTTTATGCTGTGCAAAATGATATCCTCTGTATACATAAATTTATATACGACAAGCTATTTTTCTGTTAAATTATTTTTTATAATAAGTGTGAATATAAATTTGGGTCTCTTTTTTGCTGGGTCCTATCGCGTTGTATGAATCTGTTTTGAGGTATATACGCTGCTAGTTCTATCCTTTCTGCTCACACTTTATTTAAAAAAAAAGAGAGGTTGAGCAACTGAGTAACAAACAGTTCTATTGAGATACGTCAATTAGAAGGCAATATACTCCTCCTTAAGAGCGATCATAGAATAAAAAGATTTTTTTATTACCCCTTTAAATATTTAGTGTGAACGAACATTGCAATATGTATTTGTTTTTACAATGTCTATGAGTCTTGCTCTGAAAATATGGACTTACAGTTTTTATGCGTGATCGGCATATTAACAAATGCTTTATGAATTATACTGTCATTGTTTGTTTATACACAGTTTTAGGGATTGAAATTCTTTGACAAATAAACCAAAAAACCAACAAAATGAGCAGAAAGAAGATGTTTGATTTTTATTTTTTTGCAGTTACAAATTTGCCTGTGTTATCCTTAATAGTATTTAACAGATGCTAGGCAGATATTTAAAAAAAAAAAATTACAACGGATTCGATTATAATTGAATGAATGTTTTTTGGCATCGTTTTATAGTTTTAATAATATATATTCGTGTCACTTTTATTACATAGATTTGTTGAAATATCGCAAAAACTAACATAAGATTATAAAAATATATTAATTTTTAACAATTAACATATTTCAAGCAGACAGTTAAATAAACAGTGTTAAAAAAATATCCACATATGTACTTGAATACATATCTAAACAAATCTCAAAACCGACGTTTTTTGTATTTTAAAATTATAAACAACCATTGTTTTGTAATGACGCAAATTTATTACAAATAATAAATAAAAACAAATATTTTGATTTCAGGAGTGTCGCTGGATAGTTTAATCAACAACGAAAACCAACCTAAATTGACTACTTCAGGAATGTGAAACTATGAAAACCAAAAAACCTCTAAATCTTTTGAATAAAAACATCTAATAACAATAAATTATAAGCACTAAAAAATTGAAGCACCCAGAAATCGGAATGAATGTTCTTAATAAATATGATATACAGATTGTTTAAGTGTTTTATTTCATCTGATTGTTAAAAACTGTTTTTAATTGATTTCAGACAATTTCGGTTTACACATTAAATCAATCTTTTATTAAATCAAATATGGTTTTTAAAAGGGATCCATGTTTTAGTGTAACATTAAAAATAGTAAAATCCTCCTAACTGTCATAGACAGCTGTTTTAAGAACCTATGATTAGATGAAAACACGTTTGATCAATTTAGACGAAATAAACCAATAATCGAAAACAGCTCTTAGTATTCTATCATTAATATAGATTCCAAGTGATAATATTAATAAAAAAAATATTAATATCTTACAATATTTTTAAAAATATTATGTATGAAGTTTGTCATGTATTGCTGTTTGTTTTACATTTTTATGTTAAGGTATAATAATAACTAGAAAATTCTAGTTACCACTGCATACGTGTTTCAAAAGGGTATCACGGTGTTAACATGAACAAAGTAGATGATTTTGAAACCTTATTTTAGATATATATAAACCTTATTTAAGATACACACCAAATACCATACATTCATTCTTCGAATATCACAAAATAGTCGAGCATGTTCAAATATTCGATTAGACTCCCATGTCACAAATTGCGAAAAAAATATTTATAAAGCAATATTTCCTTTTGATTTTTAGATTTTGTGCGTGTGAGTCTTAAATCCCTATCTAGTTTTATTTATTTTAAAGGTTATTCTTTGTATTGCTCAATTTTTGAACATACATACATACTGCAAAGCAAATTTGAGCGATTTTCTTAAGTCTCCTGAAATAACTTTTGTTGAAAAAATACATTAAGATTTTATACATTTAAAGGGCATCGTTTACCGACTAATAGTGCTTTTAGTGTAGTCGACTATTTTGTCAAAATGTAACGCGTGTTCAGACAAATAGTGAATGCGTTGAAAGCTCAAAGATTTATGTAAAAGCATAAAAGAATGCATTGCTTCCAGCCAGACCAAATAAATGTGGTTTTTATTATTCTCGCAGGAGTTGTTGATATTATCACGCGCATATGTGTTTAACGAAAGAATCCAAAGAAAACTATCGTACATACATATTTATAATATATATTATATTATTTTTGAATTTATTCAACTCACTTTCTTTAAGACATGCTCACTTTAGTTTGAACATATAAAGACAATTTATTTCTATCATTCTTGAAAATTTCAATCGTAATGCTTCTTACGATTATCTAAGCTTCTAAGGAATCTTGGACTTAAATTATTTTGTCTTCCACAGTTAAGAATAAAATTGAAAATGGGGATGCGACAAGGAAATGTTGTTCTATATTTTTTTCTTTGGATGTTGACATAATATTATGCTAGACGTGTATGCAGTGGTGTAGTGGGGCCAGGTCGACGACCTGGCACCTGAAAATGAGGAAGGCGCCCTGCCACCTTTTTGGCTTGTAACATAATTTTCAAGTACATACATATATTCAAAATCGTTTTTATTTTATTGATTTAATTGTTAAAATTTGTGTTTTTTTTTACTTCGAACAAATATTAAAAAAAAACAAAAAAAAAATAGGGAAGAAATCAATGACCGACCTGGTACTTATTTATTTACCACTCCACCACTGCGTGTATGAGTTCAGAAGATTACTGTTTTCTTAGTTTTAAAGTATCTAATAAATTTACGACATATATTGATTATATTATATGTACACTCGAAATACCAATTAATATTATCAAGAGGTCCAGACAATGTTCTTTATTTATTTTATATTTTATGCTATATTAAGACAAATATTATAACTAGATACAAATATCTGATAATGTTCTGATTGCATCTGATACTTACCCACAGTAACAATGATTGACGTACAAACTTATTGAGCTGTCAGAGTGTCCAGCAAGCAATTATTGGAGTGCTAATGCTTGGACCACTTGCTTGTCCTGCTTGGTTTATTAACACGGCGAGAATCGCAAATGGCGGTAGGCAGATACCAACCGTTAAGGTTGACTCACTTACTACTTTTTCTGTTGTGACCTGCTGTTGTAGACCTAACCGCAGTGTTCCTAGGCTGAGTGCACTTCATTTCCACAACACTGTATGTATACACATACAATCGATAAAATAGGTTATCGATATAATATTTGTATTAAAATAATCAATTAAAAGGTGGATCAAAATCTATTTTTCTATAATAATGACATATGGAACCTTCTAGTAAAATACAGTTGTATATATGAATTTATTTGACATTTTTATAAGTTCTATTTGTAGTTTTACAAAAAATAGCTGTAAAAACAAATGGTCTCATGGATCAATCTGTTGTTTGTTTATATGAAAAAAAACGTGATCACTTTTTAACAAAGTTTCTTTTATTGAAACGCCTAAATGTTATAAGAATCATTTTTTTTAAACAAGATTAAATGAAATAAGTTCATTTTCTCTTTCACTATTTAAATCTAAAATATAAACAATCACATATGTAACTATGTACATATGTATATTCGATTGGTATCTATACACTGAAAATAATTATTGAACAAAATGGAAATTAATGGGTGGGCTGGGGGGGAGGGGCTCGCGCGACCCCTTGTTAAATTTTGGCCCGGCCGGCGAGCCCCTTATTAAGTTGAGAAAATCATTCGTTTCAGATAAAATCAGTACCTAACTGCTATTCCAGTGGACGGTTAAATTGCATTATACATTTTAATTTAAAAAAGAAAAATTCGTGGACACACAAAAAACAAGTGGGCCGTATGCCATGGGATATGCCTCATTCCTGATGTAAAGGCATTATGGCCGAGATTAAGCGAGTCCTTGTTAGAATATTGGCAGCCCACCGCTGCCTCTACTTCCGTGGTTAATGCATTCCGAAGGATTTAACGTATTTAAAAAACCGCGTAAGTTAAGGGATACTTAAATGTTCATATAAATTTGATGTGTAAATTGTAGAGCACAGTTTTATATCATGAGACATATCATCATGCGGATTACCCCATAAACGCATGAGACGCGTGTTTTCAATCTTGTGAGCCTCAAAATAACAAATATTCTATAACACCGATATAATATTTTAAATTTAGTTTTAGTAATTTGAAAAACAGGGCCTCCGAATTTGAATGCGCTTCGAGCCTCTTAATTGCTAAATCTATCACGTAAGTATATTTTATTTCTAATATTTTCAGAGTATACATTTTTCTACACAATTCTTTTAATACATATATATAATACAGACATAACGAAGCCAACAGTAAATGTCACTAACTGTACATAGTCTGTACATACAAATCCATTAAATGTCTATGATGATATGCTACAGTGTCTTTTTATTTAATTTATTAAAATATTCATACAGTGGTGTTGGTTCGACAGCTCATTTTTTTTCATAATAAATGAATTTATAACCAGCAGTTGTATCCTACACCGCTTTATGCACTTTCGGAAATCGTTTAGTATCAGGATATTGTGCTTCTAATCTAATCAGTTAAAAGTTTAGTTAAAAAAAAATTGACACACCGAAACATGAAACAACTCATTCGCGTATGTAGAGGATTAACTATAATGATAATCCGTAAACACACTAGAATGTTGTAAACGAATTAGTTGGTTAATATTTTAAAAATTCGTCAAACGAATTCAGTAATTATCTGTAAAAGAAGTGCGTAAAAAATAAATAAACGCTCATTAAATATTTATTTTAAATCAGTATCTTAAAGTTATGGTTTTAATAACTGACCACGTTGAAATATAGCCATAAGAAATACTGAAAAACTGATAATTCATGAGATGTGATTTAAGAAATATATGTTACTGGATCCATATTGATGAGTTTAACAAAATATAAAATTACCACGATTGTATTGAATATATTTATTTATGAATTGAATTTTGAAATTACCTGTATTATGATTTGTACTTCAACTTGGTATGAATATATAAAAATAGTATATACATACAATTTTATTAATCGTTAAATGTATTATTTTTTTATTGAAAAAAATAATACACTTATAGCAAGCACTTGACATTATTTTTCGTAATTATAAAATGTATTATTAATCCGTGTATATTTACTTAAAATATACTTTATTGTTAATTAATAATCGATGCTGATAAAGAAAACATATAAAACTGCAGTCGCGGTGCATTTTTAATCATATTTCTTAGAAAAAAGATCATTTGTTTTTATCAAAATGAAGTTGTTCCTTGTTTTATGTATCGCAACGTTGGCAATGACAGTAACGGTGTCAGCTGTTTGTAATCAACCGTTTTGTGCCCTGGACTGCAAAACGAAGGGTTATGATTTTGGACAGTGTGACATACACCATTGTGAGTGCAAGTTTTTGGGTAAGTGTAATTAATTAACAGTATTGAATAAAAAAAAATATTAGATTAATACATCGAGAGATATGATGATACTAGGAAAACCAAACGTGAACGAAAATCGACGAGCCAATCAGTTTCACAAAAGGTTTAGAAAATTAACTACCGTGATTCAATCATTATAATATACCTCATACGTAATTAGTTGTTAAATCGATAATGGCAAATTAAACGTTGCGCCTACATGAACATTAAAATACATTTATTGCCATTAATTTGTTATTTGATTATGGTGCCAAAATATTGAATAAACCTATTTATTTTTAATCACATTGGTTGATAGGAATCGTATGTACATTATCGACAGTGGAAAAGAAAAAGGACGTAACCCACACTTGTCAAATTTTACAGGAGACACAAAAAACGTCTTTTGAAGATTTTAGGCAAAAAGCAAATTATGAAATATACCCAATCCTGAAGTGCACGGTCACTGATAAACTGGTTTTTTATTGACTTAGCCTAATATTAATTTAATAAATTGTTCAAGAAAAACCTTTTTTTAGGTTCTTTTTCCTGGTTGCAATTTTCACAAGCCTTTCTAATTCGGCATTTACAGCTTCCATTCTTTTGATATAACGTGTGTCGAGTTGTATACATTTTGATTATCGAAAAAAATCGGTTTTGGTCGCCTTTTTTCTTTTCTACAGTCGATATGTATTTATTTCTTTTTAAACGAGCATTTTGAATTCAAAAGAATTGCAACGTAAATATAAAAAATCTTTATTTATTTTTTTGTTTTGATATTGCAGGTAAAACATTTTTGGAACCTTTACACTTAAACACAGAAAACGATGAAATGCCTGTAAGTGTCATTTACCTTTTTTACTGATTATTAAATAATTTATTTCAATTAACCGAAAAGTCTATCCATAATATATAATAACTAAAAATAATATGTTACTATTTTTTTAATAGCATTACTAAATTACTAACATCTTTATTCATTTTTGATTTTGATCGATGATTTTCTATTTCTAGGACCTTGAATAGACTGTCCCAATGAAGATATTGTACGACGACGAAGATAGACTATTAATATGAAACAATCGACAGTTACGTTTTGCAAGTAAAGCAATTTAAATTAGATGATAGTTTTGTTTATAATCATGAAAAAATACTGATTTTTGAATCTTCATAAATAAATTATTATTCAACAAGATTGTTCAATTGATTTGAAACTAAATGCATGCCTATCTGTTATGTCAAAATTAATTTCCAATCCTCCAATCATATCCTTAAAATAAGACGTAGAGAAATCGTCATTTTTTCTACCATCCTTATACATTTCTCTCTAAAAATTGGTTGAGTGACTGAAATTAAAACAGTTCTCACAAGCAAATTATTTGAAGAGATGCTTTATTATATATGCATAGGCTCGACAGATTATGTTTTTATATAGATAATTGAGTACTTATTCATTGCAATATTGCAAACTTTTGTAAAAACTTTTCTTTACAGTAGATTCAAAATAGAATATGTTCTCGAATTTAATCTAAAATAACTTTTGTTGGTATGCTATACATATCGAGCGGAAATGGTTTTTATTAATTAGTTAAACGGGTAATAGAAATACATACTATTCTTGAGGTCAATCAGGTTCGAACTGAAGCACTGTACTAGCACACAATAAAAACAATAGCGCTAAGCAAAAGCAAACGATTCGAGATAGACATCTCAATAACATCGATATGAAATGTGAAATCGATTCCCGTGGCAGTCGGGGCAATTCATCAAACTCCAGTAGCGGGCGGACGACATCCTCGCTGAACATTGTCAAGTTTTTGTGATAAATGGCCCGTCACCATTCAGCGCTGAGCACTATTCATTCGCCCAATGCAGCAGCGACGGCTCTGGTGATTCACGTCATTTGTAAACTTTAATGTTTTGTTGCTAGAATTATGAAAAGCATACATTGGTGGTATTGTGAATAACTATGAAACGTACAAAGAAATAAGGGTGCCAACTTACAGATATAATGACTATGAAAGGAACAAAAAAAAAGTGTTGCAAATTACTGTTCGCCGTTATATATATTGCTGATAAAACAATACAATAACAGATTTTCCTAAATCCAAAAAGACAGTTTTCCATATTGAAAGAGTTATATCTAGTATATTTTTTTTTGAGAAGGATTCAGAATACGGATATTATGAAGGTTAGTATACAAATATATTAACTTATCGCGTATCAATTAAAAAACTATGAAAAATCAATTATATAAACGTCAAAATCTATAAAAAAAAGTTAACCTCGTACATGATTTGTAACGTGAATCTGCTGTTAACTTATTTTTAATAGCGATTGCAGGTGTAGCTCTGTCTTTACTTCAGTTTCCATTTAAATACTTTAAGCAGTAATAAACGATTTTGTGCGAGACTAGATATAAGCAGATTTCGAAAATGAACAGTAAATAAAAGCCAAATTATCTGATATTGAGTAACATATTATTTTAGTTCATATACGCTCCCAATGTGTAGCATGTGTAAAAAAATACTATTAGAAATATTGTTTAGCCAGTGGTTCAACCTCTCGTTTTCGAAAAGAGTAGGGATAGAAGGATAGGGCTAGGGATGCCCTAATAGGACTAGTGGTTAACTTATTGCTATCGCTACGCCCCGCTACCTTTAGGATTGGAAACACGGAGGTAATTATTTGACATCACAAACACTCATATACATTTGAATAGAAATTGTTAAATCGATTGAAAAAAAGGCCTTTCGTACTGGGACTCGAACCCGTGAAATCTGTCACGGATGCCAACGACGCTGACCGCTACGCCACGGACCTGACAAGTGTACCAAACAATACGATATTTAATGACGAATCAATACTTTTAAAGCACTTTTCGATTCTTATTTTTTTATTTTTTTTAATCCATGCCTGCTCCCGATGTGGAGCATATGGCCTCCTAATGGAAGTATCTCAACATAAGTTTTTCTACGAGAACTGTCTGCTACTCAGTCGCTCAACCTCTCCCTTTTCAATGAGAGTAGTCGGAATAGAATGGTAAGGCTAGGACATGACTAGTGGTTAACTAATCGCTCTCTCTACGCCCAGTTGTTGAAGGATAGAAATGGTGGGAGGGAATTTTCAGACATCGCAAGCACACATCCCTTCGAACAAAAATCGATAAATCGATGGAAAAAAAACATTCAATAAATTTGAATTTGTTTTGCACACTCGAATATAATTTACGATATTTTTATTCTCTCGGTAAAAAATATTGAAATATTTGAATATTCTTCGATTTCCTTTCTATGGCATGCGCGCTGCAACGCTCAAATGACATTCTGTCTGGATATTTGTTGCATAAAATAGTAATAAATAATTTTTGGATTCAGCTTTACTTTGAGTTCAGCAGAATGCATACATTGAATTGATACAGCGTGTGTCTGACGTAATTCATTGTTCTGTTTCGCATGACATTTGTTTATTTGGTTATTGTTTTGAGTTGAATAATCGGACGTCATTAAAGAGATTTACCAGATGAATGCAGAATCTAAAATTTAAGTCATGCCTTTTGCCGACAGAGCCAGTGACGACATATGAAAGGCTTCAGTAAAACACACATTTCAAAAACGATTTTCTGATGTCGCAATAACAATTATGAATCAACAGTGTAATCAGCCACGATTGTTCTTTAATGCTCTGAAATAAATACTGAAAATATTTTTAAAAAATAAACACTCTTTTGTACTTATTACACAATATTTGGCATTACAGCTTGAATTTAAGGTTAAAAGAAAGATCATACGAAGTTGATCATAAAAACTCGAAGAGAATTTTTGAAGAAGACTTGACATCACAAAACACCCATCTCATAGATCTCGAATAAATAGAAAAAACTTGATATGGACCTTACCGGGAATTGAGTCCAGACCCATTTGGTCGGTAAAGTCAAGCTTTTACCACAGCTGGCGATGATTTAATATGATCATGACCGGTTTTGTTCCTCATGAGCATTTCAACTGATAACTGAACTAATATTATAAAAATATATACGTAGAAATAGTAAAAAAGAAAGTTTTATTGTTTGAATATAATGCCTATCCACCAAGTATTGACAACACTTTTAAATTGACTAAACATAGTGTTATTTAATTGTTATTAAACAACATTTGATAAATATCTACGTATATTTCTTATCTTGTGAACGTATTTATTGTTATCCTTGATAAGTTCGAAGTATAAATGAGTTTTTGACGTTATTATGTGTGGAATTATCAAGAAATGAACGTGTAATTATAAAAGCGAGATTAATATTTTTTAATCATATTACAGATTTGATTTAGAAACACCACTTTGAGTTCGTTATATTAAATAATTATTTTATAAATAATATATTATCTGATCATATTTTATTATCCTTTTAATTCATTTGATATTACTAAACATCAATGTTTAATAATATTTTAAATCTTGCGGTTACTAAATAGCTGAACGTTATTATCAGAGATGCTGAGGACAGAAGACGATTTTAGTGAAAACCCGATCTATCGTTCTTGCATCATCGTTGTAGTTTGTTTTATTCCACGCATATATGAACAGTTTTTTGAGAATCATTCAAACGATAAGTTAGGATTACATATCAGTTTTAAGATAACATTACGTATATCATTTTTTCTATATCAATATTCGAATATGCTTGATTTAACAAGAATATATTCTCCAATAATAAGACTTCTGATTATACTGATAACAACACCTAAGGATTTTGAAAGTATCGTATCAAAGGAACAAAGTTTTTACCATCAGTTTCGATTTGTTTTAACTCATGTCCACTTCTAATGTTAAGCATATATATAGTCTCCTAATGGAGGTATCTAAAGAGAAGTTTTTCTACAAGAGCTGTTTGTTACAATTCTGGTAATAACAAATTAACAAGTAACAAACGGTATTCAGTCGCTCAACCTCTCTTTGTTACAAGAAAGTATGAAGGTATAGGGCAGGGCAGGACTAGTAGTAGGCTAATGACTATCGCTACACCTCGTTATTAAAGTATTGGAATTTTTAAACATCACAAACATCCATGCTTTCGAACAGAAATAAAAAAAAATCGATTGAAAAAATACTGTTCGTACTGGGATTCGATCACGTCAGGTTTGACATGGAAGTCAACGACTTTGACCACTGCAACATGGATCCGACAATCCGGATTGATTAACATTGTAATGATTTTTTTTGTTACTTATGTTACAATAGAAAAAGTTATCTATTTGCAAAAATATTGTCGATTCCGTTAATATGGGTTCTAAAAATTGATTAATGTGCAACTAACAGCTCCGTCTGCCGATAAAAATATCTAATAAATTGTATGGATTTATCCTAAAAATATTTTTATTTACCTTTGATACACAACAAATATATAACAAAAATTGTATTTTCTGGCTTACCCTTGTAGTTGGGAGCCACTGCAGCCAGATCTGTGGAACATTATTAATGTTACTTTACTTTATGATTTACTGCGTGGTCAATTTATGGTCGAAGCCAGATCGTAATTTCCATTTAAAATCGATAAAAACTAAGAAAATGTTGTTAATGCAACCATACAAATTTTTTCACGACTGGCTGCAAAATTCTTTCTTTCTGGATTTTAATAATCAAGTTATAACATTGTTAACATTATTTACGATCACATATAAGCACTTTTTGCTGAATTAATTGTAGCTTATGGATTAAATTAAAGCAGAATAGAATAATGTTTAAATACTATTACAATTGAAACGCATATAATATCTACTAATCAAATTAAATGTACTACAACAGTTTTGCTTTGCAGAACAATCTTAACACTATTTTTCCAAACTATAACTAGTACAGATTTTTGATCGAAAGTTATGTTAAATTCTAGTGGAAGTGTAAAATTGATGTAGGCATGTGAGAAAAAGTCAATTAAAAGTCTTGGATAGTGATAATATATTTTAATGTATTTGACTAATTTGGACTGTAACTCTGTATTGATTTCACATAATAGGCTCATTCGGTTTACTTAATGTCAGGTTAAGATTTTGACCTTACCAGGAATCAAACCAAGATCCACCTGGTCAGTAAAGCAAGCTCGAACCAACTAGACCACAGCGAGTGACTTAATTAAATGTAAAGCTTGGGAAATTATGCCGCAAAAAAATATGAAGAAAATTAGCCCCTTTGATTAATTCTATCACATTTTTTAAAGTAATATTTATATTAAAACGTAATTCTTATATGACCAAATGGTTTTCAGATAATTTCGTGTATTTCAGATGAATCTGAGACGCAAAATTTATTAAAAACATATTGCTTTATTGTCAAAAATCAGCAAATTATAATAATTCCGAAACAATAAAGAATTTAAGGATTTAAGTAATTATAAGTCTTTAAAATAGTTGAAATCTTCATTGGGCAGATCAATAACTATGCTGACAAATAACCAATTCATATGAACATCTGCTGTAGAGGGTATTTTTCAGTAATATTTCTATTCATCCTAAACCATTGTGTCCAAATGTATGTATGTTCATTAAGGTCTTCTCACAGTAATTGACGTTTGTTCGGAAACAGAGCAATTACTTCTCCAGTCTTTTACAATAATGCCCCAGCGAAGTATTATTCACTTCAGCAATTATGAGTAAGGGATGGTCAGGCGTACATTAATGCTGGGGATGAAAATGGGAATGGGTAACATCTCTTGAAATGACCATCGGGGGTCACATTATTGACAGCAGGGGTTGAATATAATTTCGTACACATAACAAGATCGCCCGATTAGTATGATCTACAAACATTAAGCAGAAATAAAACATATTCATAATTATGATGGTCTAAAAACACTAACGACTTATAGTGAGGGGTAAAAAGAAGTTATCTATAATTGATGTGAACCGTGACACTTAAATAATAAGCTGTATGAAACAAATGTAGCAAATCAATATTGCTATAATGATTCGAAATAGAAGATTGAATTAGAATCAACATTTCGTGAAGTTGTAATAGATGTTTGATTATAGATATAGATTGTTTTATTTTTATTTTTCAAACAATATGGGAAAACATTACGTCTTAAATATAAGGTTCAGAAATTGAATTATGTTTGTAATACACAAAATATATTTTAATATTAACATCAAATTTTACTAGCCTAGATTTTTCAAACATTACTTTAAAAAACAGGCTTAAAAATACGCACAAAAAAAATATGTTGTCAAACACTCGTATCTACAATATTTAGATAGCCATTTTTCACTCGAAGATAAGTTATACGCGCTAAATATTAAATCAATCAATACATACATAAACACTGTTAACTGTCAATTATTGGTAAAAAATGTGCAAACGTATATTATTTTTAAACCTAACACTGTCGCCAAAATCCGAATATTTATTAGTTACTTCTTATTATTAAAATGAGAATACTATTGTTGAATTGCACTGGTTTTTTTTCGCTCTTGAATACTTTTTATTTAATTAAACAAAAGTTTCTAATATCTAAGATATTAACATGCAATGTACTAAAATACTATTCAAACAAGTATGAAGAAAACCCCTGTATTTTGTTGAGTGAGAAACAGCTCGTTCAAAATCGTGGGTGCATATGTTTCTAGTAATGTTTAATAAACATATCTCTGTTTCATATTAACTACTGAAAGCATTTCTTATGCAAGTGATGTGAACCGCGAGATGTTGGCTTCGTTATGGCGATAATCTAAACATTTACAAAAAGAAAAGAAATAACAGTGGCGCCACTTATGATAAATACACACACATGATTTCTCTGTAAACATTCTAATGGCTTTATAAGACTACATTTTTTTCATTTCTCGTAGGTATCAATCAGTAAGAAATAATGCTGAATTATTTATTAATGACTAGCTGTAAGCCCGTTGACCTCAACGGGGGGATTTTTGTTGCATTTTTAAGTAGTCAGAAAATTACAAACCTATTTATTGAATAAGCCAGAGATTCTTAAAATAAAATAAATATATCGGGGCGTATATCGACAGCCCTGCCCTGTAGTATTTAAATTGTAAATTATTTAATTTTTGAAATAATGTTAAGTTTGCTAACAATTATTTTTCCTATTAGCAGAAATAGACCTCGTAAATTACCTAATTTTTGGAATAATGTTTATGTTTGCTAACAACTATTTTTCGAAGTAGCAGAAATTTCGTAAATTATTATATCTTTGGAATAATGTTCAAGTTTGCTAACAATCATTTTTCATAGTAGCATAAATCGATCTCGGCGCATATATCGACAGCCCTGCAGTTTTTAAATTGTAAATTATTAAATTTTTGGAATAATGTTCAAGGTTGCTAACAATCATTTTTCGTAGTATATATATTTTATTCAACTAATTTTCAAGTATGCTAACAAAAATATTTCGTAGAAAAAGAATAAGACCCGAGGACATCAGTACGCACACATTTGTGAATTGTGAATTGTTAATTGTGATTTGTGAAAAGTGATTATTTTATCGACTATTAATATATAGATTTTGGAATTTTTAGAATAATCTAATATTCTAATTTTTAGAATAATTTAATATCTATTGAACTTTTTTTTCACTTCAATGGAATGTGAGAAAAAAGTCGGAAAATAAATGGGCAAAGAATTAAATTATATTTATATAAAAAATGCAATTTTCACATGCAAAATATTATAAATTAATTGGACATTTTATCAAAACAAAATTATCAAAATTTTGACTTATTCTCCAAATAGAACTTGTTTTTTAGAATATATATAATGATTTTTACTGATGTTATTTTACTAATCATACTGAAACTATGCTTTCGCCAACAACTAACTATACCACGTATGTATCTAGATTAAAAACAAATCTTGAAATAATTGCGTCTTATATTTATTTTTTGAAAAACTTACTTGGCTAGTCAATCGGATTTTGTTATTTTGATAGCATTTATTTTCATACGATCAAGATGTAATGTGATTTAAAAAGAAAGTTTTCAAAAAAAAAAAATGTTATAAACCAAAAAAAAACGCTCAGGACATCCTCAGACAGACTTACTTTCAGTAAGTAAAAGTAAGTCTGTCTGAGGATGCCTCTGAAAGAGGCGAAACACGTGTCACAGTTTGTAGCACAATACGTGGAATAATCTAAGTTATTTTTTATTTTATATTCAAATGAACTTCCAAAAAGTTACCGACGAATCCATCGAAAGCATAAACAATGTATTTTAGAGAAAAAATGATTGAAATTATGCAATAAAAAGGGTGGGTTCAGTTCACTTTTTCCCATCATCCTAACTTGGCTCACTTTGCCGTATTTTAATCTCGTTGACCCCAATCTATCAAACTATTTCGCTTACTTTATTTATATTACTATTTGAGCATAAATTTACCTTGTCATTCATTATTTGACAATATTCCATTTTTGAATCTTTTATACAAACAATCGAAGTCAGTAGGAATCGCAAATATCGTTCCATTTTCAAATTTTTATTTTAAATACACTATTTTTATCGCCTTGATATTTATGACGTTAGCTCAGTTGATAGAGAGCTCGACTGGTAATCCAGAGTTCTGTGTTCGATCCACGGTCGCGGCGTTTTTTTGTATGAAATTTTTTCAGCTATTTGATTTGTTTCGTCAAATAATAAACAGTGTATTTGGAAAATATGTCTTTAGTATGAATAAAAAAAATAATTAATGGCGACAGCGGAGCAGGATTGGGGGGGGGGGGAGGAGGACCGTCTTTCTTGACGTCATCGAAAAGGCGAAATCGCGACCATATACAAACGAAAAAAGTATGTATTTGGTATGAATAAAAAAATGGTGACAGCGGGGCTGGGGCGGAGGAGGGGGAGGGAAAATCGCGGACAATCATTCAGACGGACGGACATTATCGAGTATTAATATATAGAAGACTAGCTGTAAGCCCGTTGACCTCAACGGGGGGATTTTTGTTGCATTTTTAAGAAGTCAGAAAATTACAAACCTATTTATTGAATAAGCCAGAAATTCTAAAAATAAAATAAATATATCTCGGGCCATATATCGACAGCATGCCCTGTAGTATTTAAATTGTAAGTTATTTAATTTTTGGAATAATGTTGAGTTTGCTAACAATTAGTTTTCCTATTAGCAGAAATATACCTCGTAAATTACCTAATTTTTGGAATAATGTTTAAGTTTGCTGACAATTTTTTTCGTAGTGACAAAAATTTCGTAAAATATTAAATCTTTGGAATAATGTT